>OX235268.1:5110350-5586087 GCA_944472135.2 Trichobilharzia regenti
AGCACGACTGACCCAGGCTGATTTCATCCGTCGGGAGAAGGGCACTAAAAGCCGTTAGTAGGGCAAGTGGGATATCGTTAAACCAACTGGTTAACACTATTGTGGATAGACATATAATGTCATGTAAGAAACTGGCGAATAGAATATTGTCAGACCCCGAGCATCCTCTCTATAAACAGCTGTCTCCTTGCATTTCATCTGGTAGAACAAGAAGCAGCTATAAGAGGCTGTGTGCTAGGACTACCAAATACAAAACTCCACAATACGTTATCTGGCACAGCTGTTATGTGATGAGAAATCCGTTAGGTATGACACGATAAACTTATTGTGGCACTCTAACAAATAGTTCCATTAGTTTTTGTTTTCCTTTCTTCGTTACTATTACACTGTTGTTCACATCTTTTACACACTAATTTTATATTTCATATCCCATGGTGCATTGTTTAAAATGTAAACGCAACTCTGTTCTTTTTGTTATTTATTTTTTGGGGGAGAGGCATATAATTGTAAGATTAATAGACGAAGCTAACATTTTACATTCATTTATTTTTTTTATTTATCTTCTTTTTTGGGGTGTTGCTTTTTGATTTTAAAATCTTATAAAATTTATGAGGTAATTAGATGCTATATATTGTAAGGCACGCTGAAAATTCCATACCTGTACCACAAATACTGTTTGGAATAAAGCTGTTATTATTATTAATTGGAAGCGATTATTATTTATTCCTATTATTATTATTTGGAAGATGGCAAAATACCTGAAGATTGGAAGAAAGGATACTTATTCAAATTACCAAAGAAAGGAGACTTAAGTCAATGTAAAAACTAGTGCGGAATTATGCTCCTGTCCATTCAAACCAAAATACTAAGCCACATCATCCTGGAGAGAATCCAACAAGCCAACCTGGATGAAAAACTTCGACCGGAACAGGCTGCATTCAGGAGAAAGAAGTAATGTATTGATCGAATCGCCACACTACGGATCATCATTGAACAAAGCTTGGAATGGCAGTCACCTCTCTATCTCAACTTCATCGACTTTGAAAAGGCCTTCGACAGCGTCGATCGAGAGGTGATTTGGCAACTACTTCGCTACTACGGGGTCCCATCGACAATTATACACCTCATCCAACAGTTATACGACAATGCTGCATGCCAAGTAATCCACAACGGGAAACTTACGGAAGCCTTCGAAGTGAGGACGGGAGTGAGGCAAGGCTGTCTACTATCACCAATGATCTTCCTGATTGCAGTAGATTTGATAGTGCGACAGAAAACGGGCAATGAGGAAACAGGCATAAAGTGGACTCACACAAAAAACTTGGAGGATCTGGACTTCGCCGATGATATATGTCTGATTTCCCACAAACTGGAAGATATGCAAGTGAATAGTAACAAGCTGGCAGAAGAAGCATCCAGAGAAGATAGAACTTCAGGTGAACATAGAGAAAACAGAGTTGATGAAGAGTCCTGGCCAACACCAACAGCAACAACAACAACAGACAACAATCAGCCAGCATTAATGGGAGGAACCTGAAAGAAACAACCTCCTTTATCTGCCTACCTACCTGGGAAGCATCGTTCCAACTACAGGCGAACGTAACTGACGAGGATATCAAAGACAGAATCGGAAAAGCAAGACAAGCCTTCAATATTCTCAAGTCTGTGTGGAGCAGATGATCAGCACTCAGCATGAAAACGAAAATAATATCCGGATTTTCAACTTCAATGTGAATTCAGTGCTATTCGCTATACGGATCAGAGACTTGGCGAGTCATAAAGAGCACCTCAAATGAACTTCAGACCTTCGTCAATCAACAGCTGTCTTCGCCCAACACTACTCAAGATCAGATGGCCAGCCACAAAAGATCAGCAACAGAGATCTCTGGCAATGAGCTAACCAACCCAATAGGAACCGATTGTGGAACAAATAGCCAGGAAGAAATGGAGATGGAATGGTGGCCATACTCTGAGGAAACCATCAAGTGACATCACTAGACAAGCCGTTGCTCGAGTTGAACCCGAAAGGGAAGCGCCGAGTTGGTCGTCAGTGGGAGGGTGGGGTGACTTGGAGGAGGTGATGTGAAGAGGAGATAAAAGCATATGGGCAGACTTGGAGCCAGTTGAAAACGCTGGCAGAAAACCGAAGGCAATAGAGGTGCGCAGCTGAAGTCCTATGTTCCTCTAGGAATTAAAAGATATTATAATATTATTATTACTTGTCCTCACTCTCAATCTGGGCAGGACCCCATTTATCATGATTTCTCATTAGAAATCCGGACAACTTCATCCCTAAACCAATCACTGGAGAGTAAAAGATTTTTAAACAGACAGATAGATAAATAGATAGATAGATAGATAGATAGATAGATAGAACAGGAGCTTATTTACATAATTGTTTATAAATTCCATCTTGGTATTATGATTTTCGTTTAATGTATATATGCAAATATCTATTATAGTTTGATATAATCATTAATGAAATTCAGTCAACGCATGAATAGAACAAGGAATGAGTGAATTTCGAAACTGTTTCATTAACTATTCATCAATATGAGCATTATTCATGATTACCAAACTTCACCTTACTGTGCCAGCCCCCACCCACCCCTACAACCCATTTCAATGTGAGTGTCATTTCAAAATAGAGAATACAGATCGAAATCAATTTAGAGTATAGCTCAGTCTATTTTTTTTTTAGATTTTTAATACTCGAAAGATTAATTAAAAGTGTAATGTTATAAGTAACTGTCATGATTAGAAATTAATTTAATACATGTTCATATATATGGAAATAATGAAAAGGCAAGTAAACCAACCGTTGCATGTTACATTTGCATAAATCCACAAAAAATGAACATTCTCAAGAGTTAGTTTGTAAGGGTTAGATTTAATATTAGTTTCTTCATTAGATATATCACACACAGTGATGAAACTGGATGATGACGCCTTTCGAACAAAATTTATTACTGTTCATAATCATATCACCAATTATAATCACATGACTTCCTTTATTCTCTCCTATTTGTCGTCTTAGGGGTAGTAGAATTTTCCAGATGTCCAGGTGGACAAGTGTTGAATCACTCCTGTTGCACGTGTTTGCAGTTGATTCGATAAACAAAGGCTTCTGTTATCAATCTCTCCCTCCCTCCACCCTGGTGTTACATTAGATTTTAAAACTGTCATCTTATCCCATCCCATCACATCCTATTGTATGGTTGTATGTGTAATTGCATGTAGTTAGTGGTATAGCTGAACTATTGTTGTTGTTGTCTTGTGCACGTTTGACATGCATGTCGTCATTATTATTATTATCACTATCTCTACTGTCATTATTTATTTTATTTTTACATTTCCCTACACATTTTCTAACTAACTTATCCGGGTAATTATGAAGTTTCAAGGCTTCTTTTATGTGTATCACTTCTTGTCTTAGATTTTCCTTGGTACTGCTTAGTTTTTGTGCTCTGTCACTTAAACATTTCACAAATCCTATTTTACTGACATAAGATGGGATGACCTGAAGTCCAAATATCTGTTCGAATGTGTGGCTTTCCTGTAAACACACACACACACACTAGTGTTTAACTTCCCATCTTCTTTCCTTTTTTTGTTGCAATCTAACATTGGAAGCTCCCCTTCCTGACTTTCCAATTCATAAGTGAATTGAATTGCCTCAACCTTCGAGTTTGCTGGGACAATAGTGACAATCTTTACGACCTTTTATCATTCAAAATACAGAGTTTATATATATATATATGGCATTTTTGTTATAATATACAACAGATTAGCAATCAAGTGGCGACAGAGAAAGTAATGAAAGTATCTCATTCCTAGACGTCGTTATGGCAAGGAAAGAAGATGGGACACTAAGAAGGAGTGCGTATAGGAAACCTACGACAACAGGTCAGTACACTCATATTTTGAGTATTGTACCTTCGAAATATAAACGTAACCTGGTAAAGTGTCTGATTCATAGAGCTAGGTTAATCTGTTCAGACAACTGCTTCAATGAGGAGCTTAAGATTATTAGAGAATTACTTAGAAAAAATGGTTATCCAAACAAGTGAATTGAGAAAAATATGAATTCATCACCTAGGACAGTGACTATGGCAACAGTTCCGAAAAAACCACTGTTCATAAAACTTCAGTTCCTTGGTGACAACATCAGCGAAATACGAACAAGGCACCTGAAGAATGAAGTTAAAAAAACTTACTAAGCAGCAGAGGTACGTTGTCTCTTTACAACCACCCCTAGTCTACGTTCGAGAAATAAGGATAAACTACCTAAATTTGCCTCTTCTGTGAGTATCTACCATTTTGAGTGCAGCAGCGAAGCCAGCTACATCGGGCGTACAATTAGACAGGTTCATCATCATATTTCCGAACATCATCCAACGTGGTTAAGCAAGGAACAAACAAAATTTATTCGTAGTCAGCTCTATTTCAGCACACCTTATAGATAGCGAACACAAGGTTGACGTTAATACTGCATTTAAAACTATTTATCACATTCCTACTAATCTTAATTTTGCTCTACGAGCCCAACTTCCACCTCAAGAAGCCGAAACTGTGTGTTCAGAAGAAATTTGTACAGCCACTTTCGTTACTTTGGCCATCGTTACATGAATGTATAAACCCCCCTCCCCTTAAATCTTTAAAATTATAAAAATTATAACTGTCCAAATTATTTTATTTTTAATTTTTTCTGACCACTTCATCTTTAATGACGTGTTATCCTTTTTAAAACTAATTTATTCTAACCATTTTCACCTTTTAATCGTGTGTATTAATTTTCTTCGTTAATTATCAACCCATTGACATTTTGACACTGTATAATTATTGTTAACAAACATATGAGTGCCACTTGATTGGTAAACTGTTGTGTATATTATTATTTTATTATTGTTCCCTTGGGTTCCTAGTGGAACATAGGGCTTCAACTGAACGTCTCCATTTTCTTCTGTCTTCTGCTATACTTTTCGCCTGCATCCATGTTAATCCATATTCTTTCAACTCCTCTTCACACGATCTCCTCTATGTCACCCTTGGACGTCCCACACTCCGCTTCCCTTTCGGGTTCCACTCGAGGGCTTGACGCGCGATGTCACCCAGCGGTCTCCTCAGCGAGTGTCCGATCCATCTCCACTTTCTCCTGCATATTTGTTGGGCGATTGGTTCTTACTTTGTTTGTTAGTGCCCATAGTTCCTTGTTGATGATTCTTTCCGGCCATCTGATCTTCAGTATTGAGCGAAGACAGTTGTTAATAAAGGTCTGCAGCCTTTTGGAAATATTCTTTGTGACCTGACAAGTTTCTGATCCGTATAGAAGAACTGACTTTACGTTTGTATTGAAAATCCGAATTTTGTTGTTGATGCTGAGTGACGAAGATTTCCAGATTGATTTCAGGCTGATGAATGTGTTTCTCGCCTTCCCGATTCTCGATTTGACATCCTCGTCCGCTCCTCCTGTAGTTGAGACAATGCTCCCTAGATAAGTGAATGACGTAACCTCTTTCAAATCCCTCCCGTTGATGGTGATTGACGTTGGATGTTGTTGCTGTTGTTGGTTGGTTATTTTCATAACCTCCGTCTTGTCTATGTTTACCTGGAGTCCTGTCTTTGCTGCTTCTTCGACCAGTTTGTCGGTTTTCGCTTGTAAGTCTTCGATTGTGTGTGACATCAAACGTAAGTCATCCACGCGCGAAATCCAAGTCTTCTAGGTTCTTCACGTTGGTCCAGGATATTCCTGTCTTCTCGTTTCCCACAGTCTGACGCATAATCCAGTCCACCAAAAATTAGGAATATCATTGGTGATAGTGAGCACCCTTGTCTGACTCCTGTGTTTACTCCAAACGCCTCTCTGAGTCTTCCGTTGTGGATCACTTGGCAGGTGCCGTTGTCGTACAGCTGTTGAATAAGGTTGATGAATATTTCGGGTACGCCATAGTACTCGAGTAATTTCCAAATTACTTCACTGTCAATGCTATCTGTCGAAGGCCTTCTCGAAGTCTATAAAGTTGAGGTAGAGGGAGGTTTGATTGCCATTCCATGCTTTGTTCTGTGATGATGATGATGATGCGTAGAGTTGCAATTTGGTCAGTACATGATTTGCCTTTCCTGAATCCAGCTTGTTCTGGTCGGAGTTATGTCTCCAGTGCGTCCTTTAATGTCTCCAGGATGATGCGACTCAGGATTTTACTTGGCATCGACAGGAGCATGATTCCTCGCCAGTTCTTGCAGAGTGGGGCCTAATTCGCCCTTCTTTGGTAGTTTCACGAGGTAACCTTTCCTTCAGTCAGTAGGCACCTTTCCCTCCTTCCAGACCTTTTGCAATAATGGAGTCAGTATGTCTGCTGTCGTCTCTGGGTCTGCTTTCAGTGCTTCAGGGGGTATTCCATCTGGTCCGGCTGTTTTTTCAGCTTTCAGAAGTTTGATTGCGTTGTGTATTGTAATAAAAAGTGCTATAAGTGTAATTTTAGAGTAGAGCCAGAGTGAGATGAGAATCTAAGTGAAAAGTAAATATTTCTTCGCTCGCTAAATCTTTCTGTTTTCTAAATGCTCAGAATTGCACACAGAACATTCACTTTGTGGCGACAGTTCGTCAACTATTTAGTCTTTGGATGAGAATTCAACAATGCATGAATTTCAGCCTCTCGAAGTTAGTGATGCAAAGCTACCACTTCTATCCTCAGCCTATAGTTGTTCCTGAAACGGTAACACAAGCTATACTCTGTATAAAGACTAATCTTAGTCATCAAAAACAGAAGGTTGGTTATATTAGAATAGCACTTCATAACAGTATTTTATATTAGAAAAAATCGATGATATTTTAAGTCGACCAACGTGTTATTAATACCACTGTCTCTATTAAAACTATCTCTACTCATGCCAATACATGTTTTATTAGAAGACAAGATAGATTTGACATAATACACATGAGTAAAAGGAATCATTAGAAAGAATTCAATTAGAAATCTAATCAATTAATTTGTGAGTAATCTTCTTAGCATTAGGTTAAAGCCTAGTGTCGATTTATAAAGTTATTGAATGTTAGTATGAGCCAGCCAGCTAGGGAAGTGTAAACTGCCTGATTAGGGTTTACGGGATATTAATACCTAATAATTAGAGACTGTTGGTAATATGGCTGGAAATCTTCGTCAGTAGTTCAGATGGATTAACCTAAACAAACTGGTTAGCACTCACACGAGGTGTGCAACATAGATGACACTGAAATAGAAACCAAGTCCGAAATTAAATATCTTGGCGTCATTCTATCTGCTGATCTTCCCTTCATGGTCGTCTCATATCTTGATGATTTCTAAGAAAATATTCCGTCTTACCTCTTCTATATCAAGAAGTTAAGACATTCTGGAATAACCCAATTCAACCATTACTCATACGATTCATTAACTCTTGCATCCTGCTATTATCCTCTATTGTTCCTCCTTGCTTTTTTCCAAGGCTACTGAAGAAAGACTATACCTTATTACGTAGGATGTTAAAGGTTGTCAGTAGGGTAAGCTACGTGCCACTTAACCAGCTTGTTAATATTCTGGTCGACAGGCAGTTGGACTCAAGTGAAAAATGGGCTAAATCCATTCAGTCTATCTAACTCACACCACCCTCTTCATTCACAACTCTCCCCTTGTACCTATCTCATCAGGCACGACTAGAAGCCTATGTAGAAAAATATATGCTCGCACTAGAGAGTACAAAAACTCAACCATACCCTACTTGGTTGGCTCGTGTTTTGTGCTATAAAGAAAACATTAGGCGTGATACCTATAACTTATTCAATAGTCAGTAGAACAACTGGATCTTGTCTTTCCAACTCATATCATTTATAGGTACAATGTGTTTTCTTTCTTTCTTTTCCTTTCCTCTCTCTTTTCTGTCATGTGCTGTTTTGTTTCTCTCTTCCTTACAGACTCTACTTAAAACATTCTTCTTCGTCCTTTCACAATATGTATATCTCGACCTTTTGTTACCGCTTACGCCAGTAAACATGCTAGCATCTACTTTTCTGACACCTTCAAATACTCTGTTTAATTTCGGCTTTGCTACCAACACGCCAATATGTGATTGTCAAAACGAACTGAGACTACCCATAATCTATGTAGAATTTTATTTATTGTTAATGTACTAACTGGATGCAATACTGCAGTGAAATTCTAAGAATTCCATTCTGTATCACAAGTACTGTTTTGGAATAAAGAAGATTACTATTTTTAATTGTCCTGATACAATAAACTTTTTCTATTTTTTTCCGTGTTACTATTATTTCTGATTAGCATAAAATAGTAGTCAAATCTCTGTCTTGGATCAGTTTTAGGCATGGAGGGATCGCCGTAGTACCCGACTGGCAAATAGTTGTCCAAAATGTTAGAGCCTGTAAGACAACAGCTGTCTAGGGACAATCTCCGAAATAATTTTGAATTTATTGAAGGCATAAAAGACTTGAATGTAAATGGCAAACGAATGTTATCACTGGACATAGAATCTTTATTTACGAATGTGTCACTCACAGACAATTTATTTCCTTTGCAAATATATATGGATAACATGGAGGATTTCATCATGAGCTGACATCAGTTAGAGAACCATTGGAAAACCTGGAAGTACTGGACAGCTGTTTTGTCCCAGAACGCACCCACGGGGATTCGAACCCAGGACCTTCTGGTTACAAACCTAGCGAGCTGGTAAACCATTGAGACACTGGGAACCGATCCAATGGTCCATGAATTCTTAGCTCTGCCAAATCACAACATAGTTCAACCATTTCGCAAAGTACACTTCGATGAGTTACTACCTCATCTTCAACCTGCTGTACCCTGCTGGTTACAGCTTCCCACTAGAACCCCAGGTTAACTACCTGAATAGAGCCAGTCGCTAGTGAGCATCAGAATAATTTTCAAGTATTGGTTTGTAGGGATTTTGTTTGATTGCTTGGAGGATTTCATCATGAACTAACATCAGTTAGGGAACTACTGGCAGTAACTCACCGAAGAAGGCATTGCGAAATGGTCGCGCTTTGTCGTGAATTGGCACAGGTTAGATATCAAGGACCACTGGATCGGTTCCCAGTGGCTCAATAGTCTACGAGTTCGCCTTGGAACCAGAAGGTCCTGGGTTGTAACCCGGTGGGTGCGTACTGATGAAGAGTCCCAAACTAGGACGAAACAGCTGTCCAGTAGTTCTTGGAAGGTTTTCCAGTGGTTTTCTAAATGATGTCAGCTCATGATGAAATCCCCCATGCAATCAAACAAAATCCCTACAAAACCAATACTTGAAAATATAAGGATAACAAAAATCTGATGATCGGAATACCAACCTCAGAGCTGAAAGAGTTTTTATTAAGTTGCATACTAAACGTACGGTTTACATTCAGTGACGTCATCTGTAGACAGAAAGACAAGATTGCTTTGGACTCTCCTCTTAGCTCGCTTTCGGCTGACTGTCTTATGGCTAACCTGGAAAACGATATCTTAAAATCAACTATGGACAAATTACTGTTGCACAAAAGATACATCGATGACACTTTTATAGTATGTCAGGATGATTCTGATTTAAATTGTAACTTACAGGAGTTTAATGACTGTCATCCTTCAATTAAATTCACAATGGAAGTTGAAAATCTCTATCTACCTCATCTCTATCAACTTTGAAAAGGCATTCGACAAGGTTGGCAGTGAATAAATTTGGAAACTATTTCAACACTATGGGGTCCTCAAAGTATTTATCAATGGCATATGTCAAGTAATCCAAAATGGAATACTCCCTGATCCTTTTGAAGTGAAAGTAGCAATGATGTTCTTAACTATGGTGAAGAGGATTTTACCGGCAGTTGTACGTGGAAATCGAAAAGATGGGAAAGCGCTGAACCGAAAACAAGACTCTAGCAGATCTGGAATTCACGGACCAGTTGCGTCCAATGTAACACACACACACATTATCAACGGAAGAAATTCGAGGTGAGTCATGCCCTTCAGTTATCTAGTTACCATCGTTTTAACTACAGGTGAAAGCACAGATGAAGGTGTCAAAACCAGCTGGGATCGAGTGGAAATCTATTGTACACACCACATAGAACAAAATCCGATAATCCAACACTAATGGTAATTAATTCAGTTCTTCTATATTGGTCAGAAACTTCTCGTATGAGTCTGAAAATTCATTTCCAGCAGGCCACTGCACACTTTCATCAACATTTACCTTCTCTATCTTCATAACAAATATCAGATGGCTGGTTAGGAAGAATTAGCAACAAAAGAAAATTGGAGACAGATTGGACACACGGTGATGAAAATGTTGGGTGATTTTGCACACCAGACCATCGTTCGAGTTGAACCCAAATAGTCAGAAGGTAACATGGAGGAGACCATGCAGGAAGGAGATGGAAGTGAAGAATATCCAACTCTTTAAAGAAGGCCTTCCGTGCAGCAACACTAAGAGTGACATTATCTAAACGTCCACTACTTCAAAACAACGCGAAGGACAAACTCTCACATATGACCAATTCAATATGCACATACCAGTTGAGCTGATTGTGCTGAGCTAGGTATATAGGTTGTTGTATGCGCGTCCTTTCAAAACGTGTTAGAGAACATTACCCAGTGTGGCTACAAAGAGGAGGCACCGGTTCAGTCAGAAGTGCCATTATTGAATATCTGATCAACAACACCTCTCACAACACCTCAACTGATTCTTTCAAAGTGATTTGCAAAGTCAACAGAAACCTACCAAAAGCAGTATGTTTCTGACTTCTCTGTACTGCAGAAGCCCTTGCAATATGCACCGTGAGAAGCCGGAGCCGTGTGTTCAAAAGAAATTAGTCCAACCTCTACAACTATCATGGAGATAGTTCGGTATGTTCCCTTTGCTTCCGTTTTTTCTTTTTTTCTTCTTTCGTTCTCTCTTTTCTTTTTGAGTTTTTTCGTTCGCTGTGTGTGTGTGATCCTTACTCCCTCAGTATTCAATAGATTCACCCCATTTTTCAGTTATAAAAACAGTTATTTTAAGTTTATTTCCATGCTTTTCCTGTTCACATTTATAATTTGTTTAAAAAACTAACTATTTTACAAATATATCTTAATCCTGTTCAATTTTTTTGGTTTCTTAGGCTCTTGTAATCTAAATATACACCTCCTAACTCCCATCTCAATTTGAAAATTATTATTTTTTCAATTTTGTTTCCATCCTCATTTTTACACACTTGTTATCCGTTCTAATTCTGTGTGATTTTGTTTCCAAGCCTCTCGTGAAAAACCATATCTAGTTGAAAATAATTGTCACCTTTTATTTCCCGTCGTAATTATGTGTAATCAAACAAGAAGATGTATCCTTGTACAGATTTTGAAAATGAAATCGCCGAAAAGATCGCCATCATTGCTGAACTTCGTGTTCTCTTCTTTCGAATGTCCATATGGGTGTTTTTCGCGATCAATTTACATTCAACAACATCATCTATAGACAGTAAGGTAGGATTGCTATGGGTTTTCCCTTTGGCCCACTTTTGGTAAATTGCTTTATAACTAACCTGGAAAACGTGGTCTTAAAATCAACAATACACAAATTGCTGCTGTTCAAAGGATAAGTCGATGACACTTTTATAGTATGTCAGGATGATTCTGATTTACATTTTATTTTAATAACTGTCATCCTTCAATTAAATTCACAATGGAAGCTGAAAACTTCTGTCTACCTCATCTTCATCAAATTTGAAAAGGCATTCGACAAGGTTGACTTGGAATATGCAGACGATATAGTCCTTCTAGGCGAAGACGCTGAGGAAATGCAGAGTATTCTAAACACCTTGAGCTGCAATCTACGAATGTTTGGCACGCAATTCGCTCCTGCTGTCAAATGTCAGATGATGTCACAGGACTGGACTACACTGACTCCTATTTTAGAAAAAGGGAGTGAAGTGGTAGAGAACGTTGACCGCTTCACTTATTATTTGGGAAGTACCATCAACCAAGGCCGACGGGTCGATCTATGACGAAATCTCAGCACGAATACAGGGGGCTCGTTTCGCATTTGCCAGTTTACGCCGACTCTGGAGTAGACGAGATGTTCGACTATCGACCAAAGGGCGGGTGTCCTGCTCATCAGTCCGTTCCGTCCTCCTTTATGGCTGTGGGTGGGACCTGGCCACTCAGAGTGGAAGACATGAAAAGACTGGCTGTCTTTGATCATAGGTGCCTGCGCTCTATTTCCCGTGTAAAGTGGCATAACAAGGTGAGCAACATTGAAGTTAGGCGTCGAGTGCTAGGTAAACAGGGGAAATCAATCGACGAAGTCATGAAGTTACAAAGACTGAGATGGTTAGGACATGTGTTACGTATGCCAAGCCATCGCCTCCCTCGACGAGCAATGTTAGCGGATATAGGGTCAGGCTGGAAAAAAGCTAGCGGCGGTCAAACAAAAACTTGGCACCAGTCAATGAAATCCACAACATTTAGTTTAAGCCAGCCACGTAGGAAGGTGCAGACTTCCTGACTGGTTGGGGTCCTCGGGACGGTGAAAATCTATGGTTGGAAACAATTGCTGACATGGCTCAAAATCGTTTTCAATGGCTGGCTGGTGCAGATGCATCCACTCCTTGTGACTTATGATCTCCAATGAAACTGTTTTGTTCTTCGTTATTACTATTCCTTTGTCTCACACCTCTGCTCACTGTTTCTATTATGCTTTTCTTGTACTTTCTTCTCTTGCTTCGCGTGCTACACGGAGTGTGGCGACTTGAACTTCCGCACATTTGTGCAAAGTTCTATGTCGAAAACAGACAGAACAGACAAACAGACAGATTCGACAAGGTTGGCAGTGAAATGACTTGGAAACTACCTCAATGCTACGGTATAAAACTCGGTCAAGGTGGTAGAGTATAACTCTATTATGGATAAGACTTTATTTTGATGAATCACACAGTGTTATACAGTAATATTAACTGATGACGTTTAGAGTGCAAACTATTGCTCATAATCATATCAACATTATGGGGTGCTCAAAATACCTATCATTGGCATATGATAAGTTATCCCAAATGGAACACTCACTGAAGCCTTTGAAGTGAAGGCAGCAATGGTGAGGAGGATTTTGCCATACGCTGTATGTGGAAAGTGGAAAGACAGGAATACGCTGAACAGAAAAAAAGACTCTAGCAGATCTAGAATTGAAAACATTTATTTCCCGATACGAATTTAAAACAAGCAATAAAGGTTAATAAAGCAGGATTTAATGAATTCATCAAATTTCGGTAGAACTCGTCAGCTGAATACTCTACATACACGAATATATATACTTTTGAAATTACATTGGGAGATATAAGACTGATAAGTTGAATACTCTACATACACGAATATATATACTTTTGAAATTACATTGGGAGATATAAGACTGATAAGTAAACAAACTACATTGAATTAATCATGCAGAGAGACAGGTGCGAATATTTTCCAGGTCATGTTCAAATAGATAAGGGGAGAGAGAGTATGAGAGATCAAAATTAAGATAAATTGCATTACGCTTCAATTACATCACTTAGATAAACAATTAGTCATTAGGGAATATAAGGAGAATTGCAAACAGACTAATATCAATAGTAATAGTTATAATAACAGTTTTAATAGTGTTGAAGTGAGTTAAGATAATCTTACTGATAAAGCATAGTTTTAGATGAATCAAGAATAATGGTAATAATAATAACAATAATAGTAAGAAGAAGAAGAGGTAGAATAATAACAAGTAGAGAATAAAACGTATTACCATGGTAGATTAAGAGTTACGACCATCTCCTTTTGTATACAGAGAGCTGGTTTATAAATTCGAATTGCACAAGCCTCTGCAATTGCAAGCATCTTCTTGTTTCTTTGTTTGCTGACAATGGTAAATGACTTGACTGCGTCGATATCATGTCCGTAATCTACAAGATGTTTTGTTATTGAGGATTTTGGCACTTTGAACTCAGCTGTTTTCAACCATTTTGGCAAATGCTCCATCATGCGAGTAGACAATCGCCTTTCCGTACGACCTATGTATTTGCTGCCACAAACACACTCAAATTGATATATGCAGTTTGAAGTGTCGAGGATTGGCGACTGGTCTTTCCCAGATTGTTGAAGCACTCGCTTGGTGGTGTTAAGGATAACAAGTTTTGCAGCATAATAAGTTCTCTTGATGGCTTTGTCGAGTCTTCGTTTCACTACTTCTTGTACGTCATCTCCTTTGAACGGTAAATTGATATAAACAGGTTTCTTTGGAACTGTTTGAATTGTTTTGCGGGGGGTAGTTTCTTTGGAGTATTTATTAATGAACTTCTCAGGATATCCATTCTTAGATAAAATATCCTTCAGAGATTTTATTTCCTGTTCAATAGTACTGTCAGAACAAATTTTCCGTGCTCTATTGAACAGTGTTCTGACTAGGTTCTTTTTGTACTGGATTGGGACAAAGCTCTTGAAATGCATGTACTGTCCTGTCCATGAAGACTTTCTAAATATAGATCTTTCGATTGTGCCATCATTCATTTTGGCTAGAAAAACGTCTAGGAATTTCATAGTATCGTTTTCCTCGTGTTCTACTGTGAAATTGAGATTTGGATGGCATGAATTGAATTTTATCAACATGTCTTCCGCTTTTGATCTGCTTTCACAGACAATAAAAATGTCATCAACATATCTTAGGTATACATTTGTTTCTTGTATGTGCTGCTGCAAAGCACCGGTTTCTAGGCGTGACAAGAATAAGTCGGCGAAAAGTGGTCCCAAAGGGCTTCCCATTGCGACACCATCAACTTGACGGAACAGACGCCCGTTGAATTGGAATTGGACATTTTTAGTACATAAAAGTAGTAATTTCCTCAATTCCGATGTTGGAATGGGTATGTCTTCAGCTTCTTTACATATGAAGTCGATAGTCTCAACAACTGGCACATTTGTGAAAAGGGAGGTAACATCGAAAGAGACCAAATGCTTATCGGATACATTGAAATCTTTAATTTGATTGACAAATTGAAATGAATCAGAGACTATATGTGTTCCGAAACGTTTCAACAATGGCTGCAACAGTTCACATAACCACTGTGCTAGTCTGTGGTACGGCGAGTTTATCATAGAGAGTATGGGTCTTAACGGCGCTCCTGGTTTGTGTATTTTTACGCGTCCGTATAGTTTTGGGATTTGTGACCCAATCGGTTTGATATTTCTATATGTGTTTTCGTCTATGTATTTATTTTTGAAGAGTTGTCGTAGATGCTGCACAATTTTCCTTTCGGTTGATAACGTTTGGTCTTTTGCATGGTTATCCAATTTGAATTTAGATTCATCGGCGAGAATTTGATGCATTTTTTCGAGATAATCTATCTTGTTCATTAGCACTACACTTTGTCCTTTATCAGCTTGTAGGATAACAAGATTTTTGTCTTTTCGAAGCTTGTTTAAAGATCGCCAGTGTTCTTTGGTGATATGCGACTTTTGATTGGTCGGCATGACTCGAAATTGATGAGCGATATCAACCATCTTTGCTTTCAACCAGCTTTCGCTGTCACTGGACGTGGCATGTAGCCCCATAAGTTGATCATAAAGATTTTCGAATTGGCATTCGATATCGATTTGCTTTATCTTCTTCATGGGAACACAGAATTTGAATCCCAATGACAGAATTTCTGCTTGTTCTTTTGATAGGGAAACATCAGATAAATTGTGAACATAATTAGATATATCCACTGGGAAAATTTCATTTGGCGGTTCCGGATAAAGTGACTTCTTCAGTTTCTTTACTTCTGATTCTTTTGTCTTTTTTGATGTGGCATGCAGATATTTAGTGAATTTAATATAACATACGAAGTTTAAGTCATTTTGTACATTGATCAGTTTGCTTGACAATAGGCATAAATTACTGATTTCATCTGTTTCAGAAGACAAATGTGATTCAGCAAGACGGTAAAGATTCGCTCGTGTAGGTCTCAGATGATCTTTACGCAAGGATTTGTAAAATGTTCGAGGATAAATATTATTCTGGATACATTCTTTCAAAAAATCTCGTCGTGCAGAGTGTTTAGCAATCCTGCACTTCAATTTCACTAGATCATTTAGTGCATTGATAGTGCTTTTTGGGAGACGCTTCTTCAAGAATTGAAAACATTTATTTCCCGATACGAATTTAAAACAAGCAATAAAGGTTAATAAAGCAGGATTTAATGAATTCATCAAATTTCGGTAGAACTCGTCAGCTGAATACTCTACATACACGATATATATACTTTTGAAATTACATTGGGAGATATAAGACTGATAAGTTGAATACTCTACATACACGAATATATATACTTTTGAAATTACATTGGGAGATATAAGACTGATAAGTAAACAAACTACATTGAATTAATCATGCAGAGAGACAGGTGCGAATATTTTCCAGGTCATGTTCAAATAGATAAGGGGAGAGAGAGTATGAGAGATCAAAATTAAGATAAATTGCATTACGCTTCAATTACATCACTTAGATAAACAATTAGTCATTAGGGAATATAAGGAGAATTGCAAACAGACTAATATCAATAGTAATAGTTATAATAACAGTTTTAATAGTGTTGAAGTGAGTTAAGATAATCTTACGGATAAAGCATAGATTTAAATGAATCAAGAATAATGGTAATAATAATAACAATAATAGTAAGAAGAAGAAGAGGTAGAATAATAACAAGTAGAGAATAAAACGTATTACCATGGTAGATTAAGAGTTACGACCATCTCCTTTTGTATACAGAGAGCTGGTTTATAAATTCGAATTGCACAAGCCTCTGCAATTGCAAGCATCTTCTTGTTTCTTTGTTTGCTGACAATGGTAAATGACTTGACTGCGTCGATATCATGTCCGTAATCTACAAGATGTTTTGTTATTGAGGATTTTGGCACTTTGAACTCAGCTGTTTTCAACCATTTTGGCAAATGCTCCATCATGCGAGTAGACAATCGCCTTTCCGTACGACCTATGTATTTGCTGCCACAAACACACTCAAATTGATATATGCAGTTTGAAGTGTCGAGGATTGGCGACTGGTCTTTCCCAGATTGTTGAAGCACTCGCTTGGTGGTGTTAAGGATAACAAGTTTTGCAGCATAATAAGTTCTCTTGATGGCTTTGTCGAGTCTTCGTTTCACTACTTCTTGTACGTCATCTCCTTTGAACGGTAAATTGATATAAACAGGTTTCTTTGGAACTGTTTGAATTGTTTTGCGGGGGGTAGTTTCTTTGGAGTATTTATTAATGAACTTCTCAGGATATCCATTCTTAGATAAAATATCCTTCAGAGATTTTATTTCCTGTTCAATAGTACTGTCAGAACAAATTTTCCGTGCTCTATTGAACAGTGTTCTGACTAGGTTCTTTTTGTACTGGATTGGGACAAAGCTCTTGAAATGCATGTACTGTCCTGTCCATGAAGACTTTCTAAATATAGATCTTTCGATTGTGCCATCATTCATTTTGGCTAGAAAAACGTCTAGGAATTTCATAGTATGGTTTTCCTCGTGTTCTACTGTGAAATTGAGATTCGGATGGCATGAATTGAATTTTATCAACATGTCTTCCGCTTTTGATCTGCTTTCACACACAAAAAACACCTGTTCGTATCAATTTACCGTTCAAAGGAGATGACGTACAAGAAGTAGTGAAACGAAGACTCGACAAAGCCATCAAGAGAACTTATTATGCTGCAAAACTTGTTATCCTTAACACCACCAAGCGAGTGCTTCAACAATCTGGGAAAGAACAGTCGCCAATCCTCGACACTTCAAACTGCATATATCAATTTGAGTGTGTTTGTGACAGCAAATACATAGGTCTTACGGAAAGGCGATTGTCTACTCGCATGATGGAGCATTTGCCAAAATGGTTGAAAACAGCTGAGTTCAAGGTGCCAAAATCCTCAATAACAAAACATCTTGTAGATTACGGACATGATATCGACGCAGTCAAGTCATTTACCATTGTCAGCAAACAAAGAAACAAGAAGATGCTTGCAATTGCAGAGGCTTGTGCAATTCGAATTTATAAACCAGCTCTCTGTATACAAAAGGAGATGGTCGTAACTCTTAATCTACCATGGTAATACGTTTTATTCTCTACTTGTTATTATTCTACCTCTTCTTCTTCTTACTATTATTGTTATTATTATTACCATTATTCTTGATTCATCTAAAACTATGCTTTATCAGTAAGATTATCTTAACTCACTTCAACACTATTAAAACTGTTATTATAACTATTACTATTGATATTAGTCTGTTTGCAATTCTCCTTATATTCCCTAGTGACTAATTGTTTATCTAAGTGATGCAATTGAAGCGTAATGCAATTTATCTTAATTTTGATCTCTCATACTCTCTCTCCCCTTATCTATTTGAACATGACCTGGAAAATATTCGCACCTGTCTCTCTGCATGATTAATTCAATGTAGTTTGTTTACTTATCAGTCTTATATCTCCCAATGTAATTTCAAAAGTATATATATTCGTGTATGTAGAGTATTCAACTTATCAGTCTTATATCTCCCAATGTAATTTCAAAAGTATATATATTCGTGTATGTAGAGTATTCAGCTGACGAGTTCTACCGAAATTTGATGAATTCATTAAATCCTGCTTTATTAACCTTTATTGCTTGTTTTAAATTCGTATCGGGAAATAAATGTTTTCAATTCTTGAAGAAGCGTCTCCCAAAAAGCACTATCAATGCACTAAATGATCTAGTGAAATTGAAGTGCAGGATTGCTAAACACTCTGCACGACGAGATTTTTTGAAAGAATGTATCCAGAATAATATTTATCCTCGAACATTTTACAAATCCTTGCGTAAAGATCATCTGAGACCTACACGAGCGAATCTTTACCGTCTTGCTGAATCACATTTGTCTTCTGAAACAGATGAAATCAGTAATTTATGCCTATTGTCAAGCAAACTGATCAATGTACAAAATGACTTAAACTTCGTATGTTATATTAAATTCACTAAATATCTGCATGCCACATCAAAAAAGACAAAAGAATCAGAAGTAAAGAAACTGAAGAAGTCACTTTATCCGGAACCGCCAAATGAAATTTTCCCAGTGGATATATCTAATTATGTTCACAATTTATCTGATGTTTCCCTATCAAAAGAACAAGCAGAAATTCTGTCATTGGGATTCAAATTCTGTGTTCCCATGAAGAAGATAAAGCAAATCGATATCGAATGCCAATTCGAAAATCTTTATGATCAACTTATGGGGCTACATGCCACGTCCAGTGACAGCGAAAGCTGGTTGAAAGCAAAGATGGTTGATATCGCTCATCAATTTCGAGTCATGCCGACCAATCAAAAGTCGCATATCACCAAAGAACACTGGCGATCTTTAAACAAGCTTCGAAAAGACAAAAATCTTGTTATCCTACAAGCTGATAAAGGACAAAGTGTAGTGCTAATGAACAAGATAGATTATCTCGAAAAAATGCATCAAATTCTCGCCGATGAATCTAAATTCAAATTGGATAACCATGCAAAAGACCAAACGTTATCAACCGAAAGGAAAATTGTGCAGCATCTACGACAACTCTTCAAAAATAAATACATAGACGAAAACACATATAGAAATATCAAACCGATTGGGTCACAAATCCCAAAACTATACGGACGCGTAAAAATACACAAACCAGGAGCGCCGTTAAGACCCATACTCTCTATGATAAACTCGCCGTACCACAGACTAGCACAGTGGTTATGTGAACTGTTGCAGCCATTGTTGAAACGTTTCGGAACACATATAGTCTCTGATTCATTTCAATTTGTCAATCAAATTAAAGATTTCAATGTATCCGATAAGCATTTGGTCTCTTTCGATGTTACCTCCCTTTTCACAAATGTGCCAGTTGTTGAGACTATCGACTTCATATGTAAAGAAGCTGAAGACATACCCATTCCAACATCGGAATTGAGGAAATTACTACTTTTATGTACTAAAAATGTCCAATTCCAATTCAACGGGCGTCTGTTCCGTCAAGTTGATGGTGTCGCAATGGGAAGCCCTTTGGGACCACTTTTCGCCGACTTATTCTTGTCACGCCTAGAAACCGGTGCTTTGCAGCAGCACATACAAGAAACAAATGTATACCTAAGATATGTTGATGACATTTTTATTGTCTGTGAAAGCAGATCAAAAGCGGAAGACATGTTGATAAAATTCAATTCATGCCATCCAAATCTCAATTTCACAGTAGAACACGAGGAAAACGATACTATGAAATTCCTAGACGTTTTTCTAGCCAAAATGAATGATGGCACAATCGAAAGATCTATATTTAGAAAGTCTTCATGGACAGGACAGTACATGCATTTCAAGAGCTTTGTCCCAATCCAGTACAAAAAGAACCTAGTCAGAACACTGTTCAATAGAGCACGGAAAATTTGTTCTGACAGTACTATTGAACAGGAAATAAAATCTCTGAAGGATATTTTATCTAAGAATGGATATCCTGAGAAGTTCATTAATAAATACTCCAAAGAAACTACCCCCCGCAAAACAATTCAAACAGTTCCAAAGAAACCTGTTTATATCAATTTACCGTTCAAAGGAGATGACGTACAAGAAGTAGTGAAACGAAGACTCGACAAAGCCATCAAGAGAACTTATTATGCTGCAAAACTTGTTATCCTTAACACCACCAAGCGAGTGCTTCAACAATCTGGGAAAGACCAGTCGCCAATCCTCGACACTTCAAACTGCATATATCAATTTGAGTGTGTTTGTGGCAGCAAATACATAGGTCGTACGGAAAGGCGATTGTCTACTCGCATGATGGAGCATTTGCCAAAATGGTTGAAAACAGCTGAGTTCAAAGTGCCAAAATCCTCAATAACAAAACATCTTGTAGATTACGGACATGATATCGACGCAGTCAAGTCATTTACCATTGTCAGCAAACAAAGAAACAAGAAGATGCTTGCAATTGCAGAGGCTTGTGCAATTCGAATTTATAAACCAGCTCTCTGTATACAAAAGGAGATGGTCGTAACTCTTAATCTACCATGGTAATACGTTTTATTCTCTACTTGTTATTATTCTACCTCTTCTTCTTCTTACTATTATTGTTATTATTATTACCATTATTCTTGATTCATCTAAAACTATGCTTTATCAGTAAGATTATCTTAACTCACTTCAACACTATTAAAACTGTTATTATAACTATTACTATTGATATTAGTCTGTTTGCAATTCTCCTTATATTCCCTAGTGACTAATTGTTTATCTAAGTGATGCAATTGAAGCGTAATGCCATTTATCTTAATTTTGATCTCTCATACTCTCTCTCCCCTTATCTATTTGAACATGACCTGGAAAATATTCGCACCTGTCTCTCTGCATGATTAATTCAATGTAGTTTGTTTACTTATCAGTCTTATATCTCCCAATGTAATTTCAAAAGTATATATATTCGTGTATGTAGAGTATTCAACTTATCAGTCTTATATCTCCCAATGTAATTTCAAAAGTATATATATCCGTGTATGTAGAGTATTCAGCTGACGAGTTCTACCGAAATTTGATGAATTCATTAAATCCTGCTTTATTAACCTTTATTTCTTGTTTTAAACATCTAGAATTTGCAGGCCAGTTATGTCTAATGTCATACACACGCACACATACTACCAATGGAAGAAATTCGAGGTGAGTCCTTCAGGTATCTAGTTACCATCGTTTTAACTATAGGCGAAGATTCAGATGAAGGTGTCAAAACCAGCCACGAGATGGTGAAAGTCTACTGTACACACCGCATAGAATTATTATTATTGTTCACTTAGGTTCCTAGTGGAAGATAGGGCTTCAGCTGCACGTCTCCACTTGATTCTCTCTTCTCCTGTACTTTTCACCTGCATCCATGTTTGTCCATATGGTTACAACTCCTCTTCACACGATCTCCTCCATGTTACGTCACAGAATAATATTCGGTAATTCAACACTAATGGGAAGTCATTCAGTTTTTTCTTTTCAACGAAATCATCAACTAGACAGCTGTAAATTCATAAGTATTTATAATATATTGGTAAGAAAGTTCCAGAATAATTTCTAGTCGAGGGTCAGATTAATAGAATTACAACTTTCAGAAAACATCCATATACAAAAAGCCTACATGGACTGGAAAATTCGCCATTTTTCAAAGCTTCGTGAGCCTAAGCAGAAAGAGGAACCTGATATATGCTCTTTCCTCGAGGATTCGGAAGATATGCAGCGTGGAAACAATTGACCAAAAACTGAGTTATCTCCAAAGAACCCTGATAGAAAACAATTTTCTGCCTAGCTTCATTGACAAAAACTTCAAATCAAAGAAGGCTTCCGAAAAAGTTCAGTCACTGACGAAGAAGATAATTCTGCTTAATCTAGGATTCAAAGGTGATGTTAAAGCAGAAATCCTTCGGAAATGCCTGTTTAAATCTCTGAGGAAGACATACTTCACTCCGAGCCTACGACAAACGTTTTCCTGCAAGAAACTATTCAGCAAGAAAGCGAAAAACAAGCTGTCACATTGGGCCACTTCAGCATGCATATACCAGTTTACTTGCTCGTGTGGAGCGGAGTACATCGGCCGTGCCATGCGCGAACTTGAAAAACTCGCTCATGAACACTATCCAACCCGGCTAGTAAAAGGAGAACGAAAGCGTGTATATAGTTCAGTGACAGTACATCTGGTCAATTCAGAGCACATTCAGAGCCATTCGAAAAATCCCTCAAAATAATGTACAAGATTCGATCAAACCTATCAAAGGGAATAAAATTAGGACATCTGAGCATAGCCGAGGCGCTAGCCATCCAAAAGCTCAAACCCACGCTATGTATCCAAAAGAAATACGTCCAGCCTTTGTCCCTGCCATAGCCATCATTAACAGGTATTTCTTCTAATAGTGACTATCCCATTGCCTTTCTTATCCAAACTTCCTGTTTATTCATCTTATTTTTAAGTTTTTCTTAATCCCTCCCCCATTTCCTATACGAACTTCCTATCTATTTTGTCATTCTACTATTTCTACATATCTAATGCTTGATTGCATGAACAATTATTCGTCACAGTAGTTATGATCCCACTAGATTTTTTTATCCGAACATCCTGTCTTTTCTTGTTATTTCTACATTTCTAACCCCTAATTGCACAATCAGTATCGGTCTTCTCAGTAATTATGATGCTACTTTGTTTGAGTTTTATCAGTCCCCCCCCTGTTTATTATGTATGGCATTCTAATTCCTAAATGTAATTTTATTAATTTGACCTTTGACCAGAAATTATTCTGGAACATTTCCTACACATTTATTCTAAATACATATGAATGTACAGTCTAATTGATGATTTAATCGAAAAGAAAATTTTTCTTCGCTGCAGCTATCTTCTATATGAGTCGGAAACTTGTCAAGTGCATCGAAAAAATCATTTCCAGCCGGCCAGTGAACACTTTTAAAAACATCTACCTTGTCTATCCCTATATTGAATACCTAGTACCTCAGTTAATCTGGGAATCAGAGACAGTACCATCAGACTGGGGTAAGTCACTTATTATACCGATATTCAAGAAGGGAAACAAGTCCTCGTGTGATAATCATAGGGGGATCAGCCTAACGAACATAGTCTCTAAAATCCTAGGCTCAGTAATCATGCATAGACTAAGCAAAACTCGGGAGGAACAGATAAGGGAAAATCAAGCAGGCTTTAGACCAGGTAGAGGGTGCATAGATCATATCTTCATTCTTCGACAGATTCTGGAACACAGACACACTTTTCGGCGTCCAACAATTGTCATATTTCTTGACTTGAAGGCGGCCTTAAGCTCCGTGGATCGAAAGGTACTATGGCAATGTCTGACTGTGAAGGGAGTGCCAAGAAAATACATTGCACTAATCAAGGCACTCTATTCAAACTCATGTAGCCGTGTAAGGGCTTATGGGGAATTGTCATCTGAATTGGTAACAACCAGTGGTGTCCGACAGGGATGTCCACTTTCCCCATTTCTGTTTAACTTCATCATAGATATGCTGATGGAAGTATCCTTAACTGAACGTAATCACTTAGGAATCGACTTATTACCAGGGAATAGTCTTGTGGACTTAGAATATGCAGATGACATAGTCCTGTTAGGGGAGGATGCTGACAAAATTCACCAGAGTCTTCTGAACACCTTGAGCAGCAATATTCGTATGTTTGGCATGCGATTCGCCTGCTCCTGTAAAATGTAAGATGCTGCTACAGGACTGGACTACGTCAACTCCTAGCTTAGTGATAGGGACTGAAGTGATAGAACATGTTGACCACTTCACCTATTTGGGAAGTTGTATCAGCCAGCACCAACGGACTGATTGGCGACGAAATCTCAGCACGGATCCAAAAAGCTCGACCTGCTTTCGCTGACTTACACCACCTCTGGCGTAGGCGTGACATCCGGCTATCAACCAAGGGACGTGTTTACTGCTCACCAGTTCGCTCCGTCCTTCTCTGTGGCTCTGAAACATGGCCAATACGCGTTGAAGACATGAAAAGGTTGACTGCTTTCGATCATAGATGTCTGCGATCTCTGTCTCACGTTAGGTGGTTTCACAAGGTAAGTAATGTTGACGTTAGGCGTAGAGTGTTGTGCAAAGAGGGAAAATCAATCGACGAGGCTATAAAGTTACATAGACTGAGATGGCCAGGTCACGTGCTGCGCATGCCTAACCATCGCCTCCCCCGACGGGCATTACTAGCTGATATAGATAGTTGGAGGTTGGAAAAGAGTAAGTAGCGGGTGGCCAAACAAAAACATGGCCTCATCAATCCATGAAATCCTTGACAGTTAAACTGAGTCAGTCAGGTAGGGAGATGCAGACTTCCGGGTTGGGGCCCTCGGGACTGACTCTAGGAATCAATGGCTGGAGACAATAGGTGACATGGCTCAAAATCGTTGTCGATGGCCAGCTCAGATGTATTCAGTCTCTGTAATATTTCATATTCCTTTCTACCATTACCCATTCTGTTTCACTCTTACACTTGTCAGACTGTTTTCATTCTCTTCACTCATCTTCTTGTCTACCTTTGTGTGGTATTTGGAACGTGGCAACTCGAACTGGTGCACTTCGGTGCCAAGTTCTATGTTGAATCCAGACAGACAGACAGATACTGAATACCAGATGGTCGTTGAGGAAGAATTAGCAACAAGAGAAAAACGGAGGTGGTTTGGACACACTGTGAGGAATCCATTGGGTGATTTCGCACGCCTGACCATCGTTTGAGTGGAACCCAAATAGTCCGAAGGTGACATGGAGGAGATTTGTTAGGAGGACATGGAAGATTTTCACTCAAGTGTGGGACTCCTCATCAGTACTTATCTACTAACCTGATAAGTAATCAAACACAGAAGTCCCCATTCTTGAAGCCAATGGGGTGGCAGAGTCTATATACCAATACACACTGACGGATAAACTTATATTTTAAAGTATCAGCTATAATTCGAGCACCATTTTAAAAATAAACCATATCTTGTATTGTGTTTGACTGTAAGAATACTGGTAATAGCAGTAGTATAATGTGATAGTTTATGAAATTAAGAGGTTAGTGAACATGACAGCCTAAAATTAAAAAAACTCTGATTTCTGTTATATAACCACTAAAAACCACGTGGTATTGGACACCTATTTCATCCTTGGAATTTCTATTTTGTTGGATGTTTCTCTAAAGAGGAGATCTGATGGTTCTCCTCAAAGATCAATCTACAGGAAACGAACATGGAATGGTCAGTACACAAATTTCCATAGCTGGGTCCCTTTGAGAAGAAAGAGAAATCTGATCCATTCCTTATCCTCAAGAATAAGGAGGATATGTTCAAGTGATACAATCCATGGGGAACTGGGTCGACTCAGACAAGTTCTCATAGAGAATGGATATCCTCCAAGATTTATAGAGAAAAATATGAAGTTAAGGGAAAATCCTGAAAGAATGCAGACGGTGCCGAAGAAACTGCTCTTTATGAGTGTTGAATTTAAAGGTGATACTGCAGCTGAGATCCTGAAGAATCGCTTATGGAGATCTCTGAGGAAAGCCTTCTTTATGGCTGAGCTACGTATCAGTTTCTACAGCCAACAAATGATCAATGGATGTGTGAAGGATAAACTGCCGCTTTCGACTGGCCACCTCAATGTGTGTTTATAAATTCACCTGCTCGTGTGGAGCTAGTTATATTGGCCCCCCGGATAAAGCGCACGCTTTCCAAACGCATCCCTAAACATTATCCAACATGGTTAGCAAACGGACAATGTAAGACAATTACTAGCTTAATTCTCGAGCGTTTGGTGAACTCAGGCCACGTAGCTCAACCAGAATCGTCTTTCAAGATTATCTATAAAGTGAAGCCAAACTTATGTGTATAGCGGAGACGCTGGCAGTTCATCAATACAACCCTGAAGTCTGTCTACAGAAAACGTTTGTCTAGTCTCTTATTCTTCCTAGGTCTTAATCTGTTCACTAATCGTTCCCTGTAAACCCCATAAAACAATTTGATTTTTTCTTTTGTTTTTTTAATTTTACTTTTAGTTTTCTTTTGCTTTAATAATTAATTCACTATTATCAATCTCATATGCTCCTTTTGTATATTTTCACACCCTCTTCACACTTGTTAAATTGACACTCAAATACCACCTTTATTCTCCCTCACTCAAGAGCAATTTTAACCTTATCAAACTTCTATCTTTGTGCTGTTGAGTACCATGTAATTTACAACTGTTAATTTTCACTTCTAAAGCCACTTCTGAGTAATTATATCAATTATGTCACTCGCCGCTATTACTCGATAATAGACCACTATATATATTTTTGGTAAGTATAAATACTACTGTACGGCAGCCTCTGAAGGGAGGTGATTTCGTCGATAAAGAAAACCTTTCTTCGTTAAATGTCTTCTT
This sequence comes from Trichobilharzia regenti, assembly GCA_944472135.2. Taxonomy (NCBI): domain Eukaryota; kingdom Metazoa; phylum Platyhelminthes; class Trematoda; order Strigeidida; family Schistosomatidae; genus Trichobilharzia; species Trichobilharzia regenti. Next base: position 5,137,305 of record OX235268.1, read on the forward strand.
TTTCTTCATCGACAAGTGTTTATACAACTTGGTGGATCTCACCTGTCATGACTTCTCGCTAGAATTTCAATAAACTCCAATCTGTAGTCAGTCACCAGTGAGCACTAGATTACTTTTTAGCGGTTTAACCATACGGTAATGCAAAATGGCGAAATGTAGTTCAAGATCGAAATGAATAACAAATAGATCCCTCCGAACTTACATTTGAAGATTTATAGTCGCACTAATTCGTGAATTGACAGAAGTTGGAATTCATGGACTGGTTATTGGATCGAGTCTTAGTGACCTAATGGTTTACTGTTCACTGTTCAACCAGAAAGCCCTGGGTTCGAAACCCGTTGGATGCATGCTAATGAAGCGTCCTGAACTAGGACGAAGCATCTGTCCAGTACTCCCAGGTTTTTCGATGCCTCTCTAACTGATTGCAGCTCATGATGAAATTCTGTAGCTAAAGTAAATAAACTTACGGATTTCTATGTAGATATTTCCTCTGAACTGCATTTGACTTAACTGCAAAGCCTTTGTTGGCTTCCTAGATATTCTCTTCAAAGATCTATCCAATGTGAATTACGATTACTGGGGAGCCTCCAACAACGATACAATTAACTGTCCCTCCTGATGACATTCACTGTTTTAATTCGTGGGGAATTCCCGTTTGGACGTACTGAAAATCTAAATAAATGATTCAGTGAAGAGACTTTTTCAGCGGATTTATTAGCAAGTTGTGCAATCTTATATATATATATATATATATATATATATATATATATATATATATATATATATACGATATCAGTTAGAGAACAGTTGAAACCCATGGAGTATTGGATAGATATTTTATTCTGATTTCGAACTCGCGGTTGAGAGCAAGTACTCACCACAGATGACATTAGCTGTCACCAAATTGGTATAAGTTAAAATTCAAGGGTTGGCTAATGGGTTATCTGCAAGTGACCAACTGGTCTGCGACCTTGCCATGTAACCGGAAGGTCCTGGATCCAAACCCCTGTAGTAGGATGCATACTGCCGAGGAATCACAAACTAGATGTAATTTAGATAGTTGAAAGCAATCGGCAGGAAGCTCTGCTTGACCTAGATTTCGTGCTAGTTGGCATTCATCAGCAAGGCGTAGCTGCAACTCTGAAGGAACTCATATCCCTTCTGACTGATAGAATTCAGTCTCCACCAAAGAAAGGACTAGACACGTCTCACTATTTACTGGTATCCAATCAAAATACCCACTACAGTCCTACAGGAGGTCAATTGTGAGCCCGAATAGCTCAGTGGCAACGTCTGTGACTGCAGCACTTGGTGACGCAGGTGCGAATCTCAGAAGGGATATGAGTTCCTTCAGGGTTGCAGATACGCTTTGCTGACTGACTGTTGAGTGCCAACTAACACGAAACCTAGGTGGTGTCCAAGGCTTCCTTGCGACTGCCTCCAACTATCCAATATCACCAAATCAATATGCACCGTGATAGCGAGCTACCTAGTAGCATAGTGGCCACATTGCAAACCTAACTGATAGAATTCAGTCTGCACCAAAGAAAGGACTAGACGCATAACACTAGTTACTAGTGTCCAATCAAAATATATGTAATTTCTTAAAAAGCGTATTTATATACCATTGTACAGCTTAATAATAAATTCATTGCAAATAAGTCTCTCCACGGAATCACTTGTTCTAATCTAAATTGTCTATGGTAGTCTTCAAAAACTGCCTTATCTTCGTGTTTATATGTATTAGATTCAATAGTCTCATTGGCCTGATAGTCGACCTTTCTGAAACGTGATTTTCTCTTCATTGATGCATAGTTTCCACATATATCAGTATGACTGCTGGTACTGGGTTTCTAGGGGTCCACCCGGTCGGCAGTGAGAACAAATAATCACTGATAAAATTAGCTGGTTCCAGTTGCTCTAAAATCCAGAACTAGTAGAAGTTGAAACCCACAGCCTGATCATTAATTGAATGGTGTTTACGCCTAATTTGTAACCGGAAGGTACTGGATCCAAGCCCCTGCATGCAACCGATGAGTCCCGAACTGAGACGAAACAGCCCTTCAAAACTTCCCGCTGCTTTTCAGTGTTTCTCCAACTGATATCAGTCCAAAGACAAAATTCTATGAAATCTTCACATTTCTCTAGTTAAATTGGATTGAGTGACTGACTGCCTGACTGGTTTCAACATAGAATTTTACACAGAAGTGCACCAGCCGCAGGTGTCACACCCCCTTACATGTTCCACACGAAGAAATACAAAAGAGAGGAGAAATGAGATTAGAAAGGATGACAATAAGCAAAAATATGAAGAAAAAAGAATAGCAGCATGGAAAAACAATAGGGTTGTATTGAATATGCCAGATCACAGGGAGCGCGCGCGAGAGAGAGAGAGTGCATCTGAGCCACTGAGAAAAATATTTTGGGCCATATCACCAAATGTCTTTTAGCACCTTGATTACCCAGACTAGTCTGGGTCATCTACACCTCCCAAAAGTATTAGGAGAGCAGTAGAATGAAAGTGACATAGATAAGGCTGCACGATAACTGGTGAGAGCTTGGTGTGCTTATGGAGGTGTACAAGGGGTTGTTACATACCGGGTATTTCACACCATGGTGCCCAGCACCATACCAAAAGATCCTGTTTTCGAACCTCTGTGGTTGGTGCCTGTCTGTCTGTCTGTCTGTTTTCGACATAGAACTTTGCACAAATGTGCACCACTTCAAGTCGCCACACTCCGTGTAGCACGCGAAGCAAGAGAAGAAAGTACAAGAAAAGCATAATAGAAACAGTGAGCAGAGGTGTGAGACAAAGGCGGAGTAATAACGAAGAACAAAACAGTTTCATTGGTAATCATAAGTCACAAGGAGTGGATGCATCTGCGCCACTGAGAACGATTTTAAGCCATGTCACCAATTGTTTTCAACCATAGATTTTTACCGTCCCGAGGACCCCAGCCTGGAAGTCTACACCTTTCTACGTGGCTTAGACCAACTGTTGTGGATTTCATTGACTGGTGCCAAGTTTTTGTTTGACCGCCGCTAGCTTTTTTCCAGCCTGACCCTATATCCGCTAACACTGCTCGTCGAGGGTGCCTACTGATGAAGAGCCAAAAAAATTGGGACGAAACAACAGTCTGAACTGATCCACTCCTCCGCAGAGTTCTATGTTGAAACTATGTTAATCAGACTACATGCAAAGGACAATACTTACATTTTAATAGCTTTTGTCTAAATAGCTTTAAACGTGGACTAGTCAAGTACTCTGTACTATAGAGTAAACAGAATATGCTCTATAGAGGAATTAGAGGAAGAATTTGACTTTCTTGAGAAGATATTGAAGAGCAATTGGTTATCCTCAAAGATTCATCAGCAAGCATAGAATATCTGAAGTCACAAGTGTAAAACAAATCACAGTGGGCAAAAAGCCAATCTACAATCAGCTTGATTGTAAGGGTGAAAACATTTCAGCAGTGATCAACAGAAGGCTGAGTACATCACTAGTCATAGCCTATCCTGCAGCTAAGCTTGTCCCCGTCTATCGAACAACTTTCTCCTTGGCGCAATCAAAAATCGATAGATATCCTTCTCATGTTAACAACTCCAACTGTATATACAAATTTACATGTATCTGCGGGAGCAGTTACATTAGAAGGACAGAAAGAAGAAGGGTATATCTACGGTATTTGGAACATTTATCAAAAAGCTTATGTCTGAAGAGAACATATGCTTTAAACAGTACCATCGCTAGGCATCTTCTAGACACGGGTCATATGGTGGATGTCGCAAAATCGTTCAAAATTATTAATAGACAAAAGAGCATCTCAAACAAACTTCAGACCTTCATAAACAGTTGTCTTCGCTCAACATTCAAAATCAAATGACCAGAAAAGATCAGCAACAGGGATCAGGAACCGATTGTGAAACAAATAGGCAGGAAGAAATGGAGATGGATTGGCGGCCATACCTTGAGGAAACCATTAAGTGACATCACTAGACAAGCCATTGCTCGAGTGGAACCCGAGTGGAGAAGCGGTGAGTTGGTCGTCAGTGCAAGGGTGACTTGAAGGAGGTCATGTGAAGAGGAGACGAAAGCATGTGGGTGGACTTGGAGCCAGGTGAAAACTCTAACAGAGAACCGAATGCAATGAAGACGTGTGGCTAAAGCCCTATGTTCCTTTATGAAATAAAGGTAGTAATAATAATACTAATAATCATTCTCAATATTGTGCAACTTCATTACAAATCACTGTCGTTGCTAATACCAGCATAAATTAAAAAATAATGGTAATTATTGAACAATGAATATTCTTACCAGCAACTCCTTCTCCTCATCACGTTCTACATTTGATATGACCATAATAATTACAGAGAAATAATTCTTAATTGACAATATTAATGTTTGCTCTTTTAAATTACACTGAATCGATCAATAATATCGATACGTGATTATTATTCACGTAAGACAGAGAGAGAGAGAGAGAGAGAATATGCATTAATGCATTACACTAAACTGACTGACTGAATATATATCTGACAAATTCCGGGAATTAATAGAGAATTTATGAATTTATAAGTTCAATAGCCATTACAAAGACTGAGATGGTTAGAACATGTGTTACGTATGCCAAGCCATCGCCTTCCTCGACGAGCTATGTTAGCGGATATAGGGTCAGGCTGGAAAAAAGCTAGCGGCGGTCAAACAAAAACTTGGCACCAGTCAATGAAATCCACAACATTTAGTTTAAGCCATCCACGTAGGAAGGTGCAGACTTCCTGACTGGTTGGGGTCCTCGGGACGGTAAAAATCTATGGTTGGAAACAATTGGTGATATGGCTCAAAATCGTTCTCAATGGCTGGCTGGTGCAGATGCATCCACTCCTTGTGACTTATGATTTCCAATGAAACTGTTTTGTTCTTCGTTATTACTATTCCTTTGTCTCACACCTCTGCTCACTGTTTCTATTATGCTTTTCTTGTACTTTCTTCTCTTGCTTCGCGTGCTACACGGAGTGTGGCGACTTGAAGTGGTGCACATTTGTGCAAAGTTCTATGTCGAAAAGAGACAGACATAGCCATTGCTCTAGGAACTTGATTTTTCATGCTCGCTCGAGAACCTCTCCCATTATGACTAAGTAAAGGTATAGTAAAAGCCGTCACCAACAGTTTGATATCAGACCATCTGGTCTAAACATGGCTGGCCAAAAAGGCAGCCAGTATTGAAGAATCCTTCCCTCTGTCATCATCTATCGGGTATCAAATAAATTGTCAAAAACATCAACGTACTCTAAACAGCAGAGGCTATTGCAATTCACCTCGAAAAACCAGTGCTCTTCGTGCAAAAGAAATAAGTCCAGCCAGCCACTGACTACTGCCATGGTCGGGCTTCAGTAGAGACTAGAAATTCATAAATTTGTATTGTTATCTTTCCTAATTTTTGCCTGTCTGAAATTCAATGTATTGTTATATTGATGCAATCGAACTGTAATCCACTGGTATTATTATTATTATTATTGATTCGATGTTATCTAAACATTATTATTGTTAATAACACTAATTCATCCACTATTGCATTGTATATATAACTGTAAAACCTGATGAAGAGGCGGTTAACGAAAAGAATACTCTTTGTTCAGCAACCATTCTCTCGGTCATTTATTCAATATTCAATACATAACAATGAAAGTCTCTTCAATGTCTGTCTGCTTGTTTTCGACATAGAACTTTGCACAAATGTGCACCCGTTCAAGTCGCCACACTCCCTCCTTGTAGCACACAAATCAAGAGAAGAAAGTAGAAGAAATGCATAATAGAAACAGTGAGCAGAGGTGTGAAACAAAGGAATAGTAATAACGAAGAACAAAACAGTTTCATTGGAAATCATAAGTCACAAGGAGTGGATGCATCTGCACCAGCCAGCCATTGAGAACGATTTTGAGCTAGCCATATCACCAATTGTTTCCAACCATAGATTTTCACCATCCCGAGGACCCCAACCAGTCAGGAAGTCTGCACCTTCCTACGTGGCTGGCTTAAACTAAATGTTGTGGATTTCATTGACTGGTGCCAAGTTTTTGTTTGACCACCACTAGCTTTTTTCCAGCCTGACCCTGAATCCGCTAACATTGCTCGTCGAGGAAGACGATGACTAGGCATACGTAACACATGTCCTAACCATCTCAGTCGATGTTACTTCACGACTTCGTCGATTGATTTCCCCTGTTTACCTAGCACTCGACGCCTAACTTCAATGTTGCTCACCTTGTTATGCCACTTTACACGGGAAATAGAGCGCTGACACCTATGATCAAAGACGGCTAATCTTTTCATGTCTTCCACTCTCAGTGGCCAGGTCTCACTGACAGCCATAAAGGAGGACGGAACGGACTAATGAGCAGGACACCCGCCCTTTGGTCGATAGTCGAACATCTCGTCTACGCCAGAGTCGGCGTAAACTGGCAAATGCAAAACGAGCCCCCTGTATTCGTACTGAGATTTCGTCAGCGATCAACCCGTTGGGGGGATGCAACTTCCCATATAAGTGAAGCGGTCAACGTGCTCTACTACTTCACTTCCTATTTCTAAACTAGGAGTCAGTGTAGTCCAGTCCTGTGACATCATCTGACATTTGACAGCAGGAGCGAATCGCATGCCAAATATTCGTTGATTGCAGCTCAAGGTGTTTAGAAGACTCTACATTTTGTCAGAGTCGTCGCCTAGGAGGACTATATCGTCTGCATATTTTAAGTCAACAAGATTATTCCCTGGTAGCAAGTCAATCCCTGAGTTGCTGAAGTCACTTAGGGTTAAGTCCATTAGTACATCTATGATGAAGTTGAATAGCTTTGTAGCCTGGTTGGACGAGATGATCTAATATATAGGTGAACTGTTGACGGTTTTGACAACATCCTTATATCTTCATTATAGATAAGATTTTATTTTTAATAAGTCACACAGTGTTACACAGTAGTATTAACTGATGACCACTTTTCGAGCACAATGGTTAAGATTCTAAGAAGTAATCTATGTAGGTGGAGAGCGAGAGAGATAAATTATTGAATCCTGCCTGACTCTTTGAGGCTACACACCCAACACAAAACATGCAAAAAAAAATGACACAACGCAAATACCAGAAATATGCATGGAAGATATTATTACCACCAGTCAGTCAGTCAAATCAGAGGAGGATAATAAATAATCTCAAAATTCTATTTCAATTCGATTCACGTACATCAAAACATTCTAGCAAGTTACTTATTTATTTTGTCTATAAAAACACTCGTCTTATTTCCCATCTGATTGTACTTGATCAATAACACCCATATTATTATTTCTGAATGCACATTATCCCATATTGATTTTCATTCAAATATCTAGTGAATTCTACACATGTATATAAATGAAGGAAAAAGTTGTGTGAGTGACTTGATGTGACTATGAGTGGCAATAGTTTGTGCTCGAGACGTGGTCATCAGTTAATATGACTGTATAACAAGACTGTGTGATTTATCAAAATAAAATCTTATCCATAATGGAGATAAAAAGGCGTTCAACAGAAAGATAATAAACAGAAATATAAGGGAAAAAGAACATTAATACGGATAAATAACAGGGTTAACTGAACATCTGCCAAAAATCTACGTCTCAAAGGAATAAACTCTTATAATAGAATTATTACCAGACTTCTCCTCGATACGGGTCATGAGGAAGATGGAAATGGCAAAATCCTTTAAAATTTTCGATAGACAAAGGAGCTCGATTCTCCTCGAGTTTGCTGAAGCAATTTCCATCAAACGCTTGAAACCAGATTTATGTGTGTGTGTGTGTTCAGAAAGAAGCAATTATCAGTCTTTCCTTGTCCTGTCTGGTAACTGAATTTCTTTTTTCTCTCATCTGATTACGTAATCTTTGTCTTTAACCTCACCCTCCTTTTATAATCTGTAATTTTGCTTGTCTCTTGTTTCTATGATTTGAGTTGAACTCAGTACATTGTTACCTAACTTATTAGTCACTCTGCATCTTACGCATCTCTCGTCTTTGTTACTTAACTCCTTTACCATTGTATGCATACATTTATTTTGTATACAATTAGTGGATGGTGGCTAGCAGTGGAATCCAGGATGCACATTTCGTCCTATTTGGGACTCGTCAGCTGAATGTACCTGCATTTCTCAGTGAGTGATGATGTTCCCACCGAGGCTCGAACCCAGTACCCATAGTTTCAAACGCCAAAGCGTTATCCACTAGACCACTTGGGCCACGAGAGCCACCTCTTGTGCAACGGGTCATATTAATTGTTGAATTGAATTTTTGATTTTCCCGTCGATTGATTGGACCGAAGTGCTCGGTCGAAGCATCTGCACAAGAAGCCAACATGTCAACCTGAGACCGAGCACTTCGGTCCAATCAATCGACGGGAAAATCAAAAATTCAATTCATACATTTATTTTGTTTAAACTTTAACTGCCTGTGTAGAAATTATATAAGCGCAATTTTCTGAGCACTGTTTACTAATTGTGGAACCTTGTGTCAAGTGACACCATGAAAAATTTGCAAGTATGTTAAAACTCTTCTGTTAATAAACATCATAATTCTTAGAAGCCCGAAGAACCTAATCAATAAGGCAGTTTTTCGTTTGACCCTCATCAATAGCTCTTTTCTAATTTAATCATGTGTCAGTTAGCATTCTCCTGTCGAGGGAGAAGACGCCTAAAGATGCATAACTCATGTCCTCGGCATCTCTCTCAATCGACATAGCTTCACATCCTCACCGATCGACTTTCCTTCCATATCAACTAACACTCAACGCCTAACCACCTCAGCATTACTCATCTTATCGTACAAACATCTGTGATCAAAGACAGCTAGTCGAGCGTTTCACATCTTCCACTTTCAGCAACCATGTGTCACTCACAGCTATAAAGAAGGTCGGGGTGGGACTCCAGTCCGTGATACATCGGTGCTGTCTATCTGTCCGTTTTCGACATAGAACTTTGCACCGATGTGCAACAGTTCAAGTCGCCACACTCCCTCCATGTAGCACACAAATCAAGAGAAGAAAGTAGAAGAAATGCACAATAGAGACAGTAAACAGAGGTGTGAAACAAAGGAATAGTAACAACGAAGAACGATATAGTTTCATTGGAGATCATAAGTCACAAGGAGTGGATGCATATGCGCCAGTAATTGACAGCGACGATTTTGAGCCACATTATCACCAATTGTTCCCAGCCTTCATTGGTTTTTACCATCGCGAGGACCCCAACCAGAGAGTCTTCACTTTCTTACGTGGCTTAATCTAAATGTTGTAGATTTCATTGACTGGTGAAGTCATGTTTTTGCTTGACCGCCGCTAGCTCTTTTCCAGCCTAACCCTATTTCAGCTAACATTGCACATCGGTCGAGGAAGGCGATGACTAGGCATACGTAACCATGTTCTAACCATCTCAGTCGATGTAATTTCACAGCCTCGTCGACTGATTTCCCCTCCTTACCTAGCACCCAACGGATGCCTAACCTCAGTATTGCTCACCCTATTATACCATTTCACACGGGAAACAGAACGCAGGCACCTATGGTCAAAGACAGTTAGCCGACCTTTTCATATCTTCCAGTCTCCATGGCCAGGTCTCACAGCCATAGAGCAAGACGGAGCGGACTGATGAGCAGTACACCCGCCCTTTGGTCGATAGTCGGATATCTCGTCTACGCCAGAGTCGGCGTAAACTGGCAAATGCGAAACTAGCCCCCTATATCCGTGCTGAGATTTCGTCAGCGATCAACCCGTTGGGGGTGATGCAACTTCCCAAATAAGTGAAGCGGTCAACGTGCTCTACCACTTCACTCCCTATTTCTAAGCTAGGAGTCAATGTAGCAGATTGCAGCTCAAGGTGCTCAGAGGACTCTGTATTTTGTCAGCGTCCTCGCCTAGAAAAACTACATCACTATCCGCATGTTTCAAATCAACGAGATTATTCCCTCCTTGGTAACAAGTCAATCCCTGAGTCTCTGAAGTCACATAGGGTTAAGTCCATTAGTACATCTATGATTAAATTGAATAGAAATGGGGATAATGGGCATCTCTCGCTGTCGAACACCACTAGTTGTCACCACTTCACATGACAACTCGCCGTAAGCCCTCATCTGGCTGACAGCATGAGTTCGAGTAGAGTGAGCGCCTTAATCAGTGCAATGGATTTTCTCGGAATTCCCTTTACAGCCAAGCATCGCCAGAGTACCTCTCGATCGACAGAATCGAATGACGCCTTTAGGTCAAGAAATATAATGATTGTTAGACGCCGGTAAGAATGCCCATGTTCGAGATTCTGTCGGAGGATGGGTGAAGATATGATCAATACACCCTCTTCCTGGTCTAAAGCCTGCCTGGTTCTCTCGTGTTTTTGCCTCCCGAGCACCACTTAGTCTACGCAACATTATTGAGCCTAGGACTTTAGATACCACCATATTAGTCAAGCTAATCCTTCTGTGATTATCACAGGATGACTTGTCTCCTTTCTTGTATATAGGGATAATCAGTAACTTACACCAACACAATGGGACTTCTTCTGATTCCCAGACGCTGCCTAGTACCTCAGTTAATGCAGACAGTAAACTGTCTCCACCGCACTTAAATATCTCTGGATTCAATCCATCAAGTCCTGCTGCTTTGCCTTGTTTGAGACTAGCGACAGCTTCAGTAACCTCAGTTAAGAACGGGAGACCTGTGTCTATATGCCATTCAGGGAGGTGTTGGATGTTCGGCAGGTTAAGCATGGCTGTAGGCCTATTAAACTGCTCCTCATAATGTTCTTTCCAACATTCCAGTCGTCTATCATGGGAGCTAATTATGGTTCCACTTTTCTCAGAGATTGTTTCACTTATCATTTGCCTTCTAGCATCTGTTTCCCTGATAAGCCTAAATAGTTGTCTGGTGTTGCCAATCGTCGATGCCTTTTCCATCTCTTGTGCTTTTGTCGCCCACCACTGTTCACGGTCGTTGCTCCTCATCATAATCAGGGCTCGCCAGAATCAGTCTTGCGTCAATCAGTTCGGATGAGGCGGTAGAGATCCAATGGCTCTTACTAACATTTGGTTTCAGGTTATTAACAACTTTTACAGCTGCGTCTACAGCTAACTGTATGTTGTGCCAGGCTACCTCAGGGGAAGTCCTGCTGTCGACCCCAGATACTCGTTTCGCTATTTCTTCCTTAAATAGGGACTCAATGTCTCGATCTAGTTGGGGACGTAACTGTTTCGCTGCCGTCAATTCCTGTCAATGTCCGTTTAGTCGTAAGCATAAACGTGCGCGAACCAGAGCGTGATCATAGTCTACGCTTGTATTCCAGAAGGAGTGACAGTCTACCACTGACCCCCGCCAGCCAACGATATCCTATGGCTATGTGGTCTATCTGAGTCCAGCGTTGATTTGGTGATGGAGGTCACCACCAGGTTACACAATGTCTCTCTTTGTGCCTAAAGTTAGTGCTGACTAGGAACAGATGAATATAGGTTCGTCGGCAGGGAACTCTATACGTACCACCACCTACATACTTCTCAGTCTGGCACAACTTCCTTCCTTGGGCGCGCACTGAAGTCGCCTGCTAAGACATTGATTACATACATACACACACCAAACGTTTAAGCTAGTTCTAGTAAGACACATTTTTACTATGCAAAAAAGGGAACGTTATTATTATTATTGGAACATAGGGCTTCAACTGCACGTCTCCACTTCCTTCTGCTGTACTTTTCACCTGCCTCCATAATAGTCCATACTCTTTCAACACCTCTCCTCCATGTCACCCTTACACCGATGTCGCAATCGCCACTTCTCTTTCGTGTTTCACTCGAGCAATCACGCGACGCACGATGTCACCCGGCGGCCTCCTCAGAGAGTGTTGGATCCATCTCCACTTTCTCCTCCATATTTGTTGGCTGACGATTGGTTCTTGTTTTGTTTGTTCCCATAGTTTCTTGTTGGTGATTCTTTCCGACCCGGCCATCTGATCTTCAGTATAAAGGTCTGCAACAGGCTCTTGTAAATATTCTTTGTGACCCGCCCGCCAAGTTTCTCATCCGTATAGAAGGACTGACTGATTTGACGTTGTTTTTATTGAAAATCCGACTGTATTTTGCTGTTGATGCTGAGTGACGAAGATTTCCAGATTGGTTTCAGTTGGTTGATGAATGTGTTTCTCGCACTCTCGATTCTTGACTTGACATCCTCGTCCGTTCCGACTTCCTGTAGTTGAGACAATGCTCCTAGATAAGTGAATGAAGTGACCTCTTTCAAATCCCTCCCGTTGATGGTGATTGACGTGGATGTTGCTGTTGTTGTTGGTTGGTTATTTTCATAACCTCTGTCTTATCTATGTTCACTTGGAGTCCTGTCTTCGCCTGCTGCTTCTTCGACCAGTTTGTCGGTCAGTTTTCGCTTGTAAGTCTTCGATTTTGTGACAGTGACATCAAACATAAATCATCATCCACACGCGAAATCCAAGTCTTCTAGGTTCTTCACGTTGGTCGGTCCAGGATATCCTCCTGTCTTCTCGTTTCCCACTCACTATCTGACTCATAATCCAGCCAGTCCACCACAATTAAGAATATCATTCATTGGTGATAATAAGCCAGCACCCTTGTCTGACTCCTGTGTTTACTCTAAACGCCTCGCTGAGTTTTCCGCTGTAGATCACTTGACATGTGCCGCCGTTGTCCTACAGCTGTTCTAGTAAGACACATTTTTTGTTATGCGAAAAAAAGGAACGTTAAACATCATTAAAAAAAGGGTAAGCCGATTTCACAAGATAATCGTATAATATTCGAACCATGCACACAAATAAACATAAAACGCTGTAATATACACAGACTACAAGTTATGCTATCTTCATCATCAACATTGTCAACATCAGCTGGACATATTTCACACAAAAACGATTTATAGTCTTATATCAATCACAGACCAAGGACGAGTAACTCCACAACAGCAACAACAACAACAAGAATAGTGATAATAAAGTAATCTGAGATCGAGAGATAGAGTAACCCGTCAAAGGAAAAAAACAAACAAAATCTATATCGTTTTCAAAGAAACAAGTCAAAAAGAAGAACAAGAATGAGGGTGGAAGGGAGGGATGAATAAACCACTGGACATATATCACACATGCATATTATAGAGAAATACCTGTAGATATTACTATTAATATTATCTAACTGACTAAAGTAGAAATAAAAATAAAAGAAAATATACATACTACTAATATAAAGTTGAAGAAGTAGTAAAATACACGGAAGCAAATAGGGAATCACACAAATTACAAGTCAACAGCATACCTAAAAGCATATAGGTATGTTTGTATGTATGTGTGTGTGTGTGTATACTTGATTGCACTGAAGGAAGTAAAATAAAAGATCATATTATTATTATTATTATTATTATTATTATTAATTATTAACAAGGATCATGAAGACTACTCGTAGAGATTGTACACAATGAACTATGGTGATGAGTAGGAACATTATTATTAGAAGAAGCAGAAGCGGAAGAATTCATTCTAGACGCTGTTGGTGATGTTACCATGACAACAGTTTCATCAGTCATTGATAAACGCGGTAGAATGTAACAATCTCGACCGGTAGGATCACAATCAGCCATAATTTCATGAAGTCTATACATATATATATATATATATAAATAAATAATTAATGAAATGAAAATATGTTTCTTGTTTTTATTCAAAAGTTAATTAATTTTTAAAAATTTATTCAAAATTCAAAATAATTTTGATAAATGGTGACTAGCAGGCAGTGAAACAGCCTATTAGGATGCACATTTCGTCCTCTATTTGGGACTCACACTTAATCAGTTGGTGATCAGTGTCTGTAAGTATGGTAAGTACTTTGCGCCATCTAAATGCAAAGTACTGTTACAAGATTGGCAGGAGCCTGTACCTGCACTCACTCTTGCGGGTGAACCGCTTGAAGTTGTTGATAAGTTTGTATATCTGGGTAGTTGTGTGAGTGCTGGTGGGGAGAGGTGACGGATGAGATTTCCAACCGTATAATGGAGGCTAGAGTGGCACCTATGGTACCGTCGCGACGTTAGCCTGGTTGTCAAAGGTCGGGCTGTCTTGCTCTACACCATGCCTGTGAAACCTGACCTCTCCGAGCTGAGGATGTGCAGCGACTCTATGTGTTCGATCATCGCTGTCTCCGCAGGATTGCTTGCGTTCGATGACATCATCGCGTGAGTAATTCTGAGGTTCGGCGCGTGTGTTTAAACACAGTACAGGTCTCTGTTCGCTAGCCCTGGGACGGGATGAAAAAGGCGTAGAGGTGGTCAGTCCATGATGTGGCGTCGTGGAATGAAGGATTTTTGTGCTAGATTAGCATCGGTTAGTGTGTCACGACTCCCTGGTTGGGGTCCACGAGACAGCTTGAATCGATGGCTCGAAACGTTATCGGATATGGCCAAGAATCATAATCAATGGCCAACGTGTTGCAATTTCTTCTTTCTTCCCTTCCTGATGATAGTTAACGAATACTGTTTGAACTTGTTAAGTATGACTGTTTTCCTTCCAGATTAAGTTCTTTATCCGTTCTCTACTTATACTTTTCTTTACTTTTGATCCATGTTGTTTTATTATTATCATTATTATTATTGTGTGGCGCATCTTTCTTGGTGTCATAGTGTACCAAGTTTTTTATGCGTTCAAATAAATAAATAATTTGGAACTCGTCAGCCAGTGGATTGGATATACCTGCATTCCCCTAGAATGAGTGGTTGTATTCAAATGAACTGTCGTCAAGATTTGACAGAATAGTAAATTCTAAAGTAATAGTATCAAAGGCGTTTAGGCGTAGTGAATTCGGAATTACTCATTTCAATCTCGCTGAGATTTTACAAATATAGTAATTTTTTTTTAACAAATGTCTATGCTTCTCACTTGGCGCCCAAATATTTTACAACTATTCTGTTAAATCATGACGACAGACAGTTCATTTGAATTATTTTGCAATGGAATTAAATTAACAAAGAAACTATGCTAATTGGCACAATCATCATCGTGTTTTCACTCTCCGTCGTCTGCAACAGAATGCATATCCTAAATCTGTAGCTGTCGACTCGCTTGACAACTCCAGTAGATCGAATAAAGCAGCTCAATCTTCAGAAAGAAGACAAAGCAATAAGTTTGACAAGGTGCTTTAACTAAACTCTAATCCTAAACACCATAATTTTGAAAATTCATCTAATCATAAAATTCTAGATACTAACAGTTTGAACAGACATGAAGGTGTGATCTTGTTAGCTGATGTGTGATAAATCGTGATTAATAAATAAAAATGGATATGTATCACTAATTAATAATACTTGGTCAAAATTCCTGACTGTCTATATCTTCTTATGGAGACGTTAAGAAATGTCTTTACAACTGTTTATCACACACACACATACATGCTGTGTTTAAAGTGTTTAACAAAGGTAGATCAATATTTGTAAGTCTGAGGTCAAATTTTGATCACAGCTCATAAAACTTTGTTTACTATACCTGTTAAAACTTGTTTTATGACTCATGATTGGACAAAGTTTTTAAAAACAAGAGATGTTCCTTTTCTGCATATAGACCTCTGTTATGTTAATTTCGACCAATTTCCATGAAGAAGTTCGGACGAGATTGCTGAACACAGGAAACGTTGGAATTACTCATTTCAATCTCGCTGAGATTTTACAAATATCGTTTTTTTACGAGTGATTGTGTTCCTATTGAGATATTCCTGCACAGAGGAGCCATCATTTCAAGCACGACAAGGCGTTATCCATTAGACCATTTCAGAGGGGGAGGGGTGGTGGTACACGAGAGCTACCACAACTTCTTGTGCAATCGGCACCAGTAGTAATATATTTCTAATTCGTGGAAAATACCCATTGGAACATTAGATTGAAAAGAACAAGAAGTTCAGCAAACATGGCGATCCTTTCGGCGATATCATTCTCCAAAGCCGCTGTACAATCGCATTTATATACATTAGTTTACATGGAGATAATACAATACTACAATACAATAATATAATGGATACAATTATTATTTGTTTAATTCAATACAGTAACGAAGGTGATAATAATTTTCAACTTGATATGAAAGCTTGAACGTACGAATATAGATTACAAGGGGCTTAGAGACAAGATTGCATAGGATTTGAAAACAGTTATACCGCATGCAAAATTAATATTTGATAACTGGAGAAATAATAATTTTAAAGGCGATGGATATGGCGAGAGCTTCCGCAGTACATGTGCATAGAAAAGCCGGGGCTATGTGTTCAAAAGAAACTAGTCCAGCCTTTACAACTACCATGGACCTAGTTCGGTATGCTCCCGTATCCTTCAGTTTTTTTTGTTGTTTTGTTGTCTGTGTGTGTAATTTCCTCTCTTTACCTTCATCCAGTTCATCCTATTTTTCAGTCTTAAAATCAGTTATTTTAATTTTGTTTCCATGCTCCTCCTGACCACACTTGTAATCCGTTTAGAATAACCATTTTACAATTATATTCTAATCCTGTGTAATACTTTTTTGTTTCTATACCTCTTTTAACCTATATTCACACCTCCTAACTTACATGTTCAAGTTGAAAATTTTGATTTTTTAATTTGTTTCCATGCTCATTTTGTTTGTTCACACCTGTAATTCGTTCTATCCCTGTGTCTCTAAGCCTCTTGTAATTCGTCTCACGTTGGAAACAATTATCACCTTTTATTCGCCTTTAAAATTATTATTTCTCCAGTTATCAAATATTAATTTTGCATGCGGTATAACTGTTTTCAAATCCTATGCAATCTTGTCTCTAAGCCCTTGTAATCTATATTCGTACGTTCAAGCTTTCATATCAAGTTGAAAATTATTATCACCTTCGTTACTGTATTGAATTAAACAAATAATAATTGTATCCATGTAAACTAATGTATATAAATGCGATTGTACAGTGGCTTTGGAGAATGATATCGCCGAAAGGATCGCCATGTTTGCTGAACTTCTTGTTCTTTTTAATTTATTTTTAATTGAAGTTTTGATTTTCCCCTTGAATTAATTCGACAAAGATATTCACTTTCTGTTAATGTTAATCCTTGGACATTGTTTAAGTTTCACTTCACTACTAGACGTAAACATGTCCAACAGACAAGGAACATCTCGGTTCAAATCAATCAATGATGAATAGTTCACAGTCGTGGGGGCATCGTCGTGGCGAGTCAGTCATCCAGTGGTATGTGGACCACATTGCAAACTTGACTGACTAACTGACTGACTGGTAAAACTCAGTTTGTACCAAATAAAGGACTAGACACGTTACACTAGTCTAATTAAAGTACACACATACACACTAATCAGCTAATGTATTCTATAACGCGGATGAGCTTGTATCAAAGCCCAGATGAGGGGAGCAAGATATAAAGATCTACAGCAGTACTTGGTCAGCAGTTAGAACAAGACCTAAAATTTTCAATAATAAGAAGAAGCCAGGGCTTTTTATGTGGTCTAAAGGCTTGATGTGCGCGTCACAAAAAGGCTAACGCAAATTTTCATTAACAACTGCCTTCACTGGCTGCATATTGACGATAAGATAGTTGATCGGAAATGCTAAGCAATCAGGAACAGATGCTTCAGCACAAAGACGTCTCTTCAAGAATTTCATGCAAGATTAACATTTCATGAATTTGAGCAGAGACTGACCGACTGGTTTCAACATAGAACTTTGCCTCGATGTGCAGCAATTCAAGTCGCCACACTCCACGTAGCACACAAAGCAACGGAAGAAAGTAGAAGAAATGCACAATAGAGACAGTATACAGAGGTGTGAGACAAAGGGATAGTAATAACGAAGAACAATATAGTTTCATTGAGTATTATAAGTGACAAGGAGTTGATACATCTGCGCCAGCCATTGAAAACGATTTTGAGCCATATCACCGATTGTAGCCAGCTATTGGTTTGACCGTCCCCAGGACCCCAAAGAGGAAGTCTACACCTTCCTACTTGACTGGTTGGCTTAAACTAACTGTTGTAGATTTTTTTGACTGGTGCCATGTTTTGTTTTGACCGCCGCTAGCTCTTTTCCAGCCTGACCCTATGTCAGCTAACATCGCTTGTCGGTCGAGGAAGGCGATGACCAGCCATAGGTAACACATGTCCTAACAATGTCAATCACAGCCTCGTCGATTGATTTCCTCTCCTCCTCGCCTAGCAATCGACGCCTCACCTCAATATTGCTCACCTTATTATACCACTTCACACGAGATAGAACGCAGGCACCTATGATCAAAGACAGTTAGCCGGTCTTTTCATGTCTCCCACTCCCAATGGCCAGGTCTCACTGCCATAAAGGAGGACGGAGCGGACTGATGAGCAATACACCCGCACTTTGGTGGATAGCCAGCCGGATATCACGTCTACGCCAGAGACGGCATAAACTGGCATATGAGAAACTAGCCCTCTGTATCCGTACTGAGATTTCGTCAGAGATCAACCCGTTGGCTGATGCAACTTCCCAAATAAGTGAGGCGCTCAATGTGCTTTACCACTTCACTCCCTATTTCCAAACTAGGAGTCACCGTAGTCCAGTCCTGTAACAGTCCTGTCAATGTCTGACTGTGAAGGGAGTGCCAAGAAAGTATATTGCATTAATCAAGGCACTCTATTCAAACTCATGTAGCCGTGTAAGGGCTTATGGGGAATTGTCATCTGAATTGGTATCAACTAGTGGTGTCCGACAGGGATGTCCACTTTCCCCATTTCTGTTTAACTTCATCATAGATACGCTGATGGAAGTATCCTTAACTGAACGTAATCACTTAGGAATCGACTTGTTACCAGGGAATAGTCTTGTGGACTTAGAATATGCAGATGACATAGTCCTGTTAGGGGAGGATGCTGACAAAATTCACCAGAGTCTTCTGAACACCTTGAGCAGCAATATTCGTAAGTTTGGCATGCGATTCGCCTGCTCCTGTAAAATGTAAGATGCTGCTATAGGACTGGACTACGTCAACTCCTAGCTTAGTGATAGGGACTGAAGTGATAGAACATGTTGACCACTTCACCTATTTGGGAAGTTGTATCAGCCAGCACCAACGGACTGATTGGCGACGAAATCTCAGCACGGATCCAAAAAGCTCGAGCTGCTTTCGCTGACTTACACCACCTCTGGCGTAGGCGTGACATCCGGCTATCAACCAAGGGACGTGTTTACTGCTCACCAGTTCGCTCCGTCCTTCTCTGTGGCTCTGAAACATGGCCAATACGCGTTGAAGACATGAAAGGTTGACTCCTTTCGATCATAGATGTCTGCGATCTCTGTCTCACGTTAGGTGGTTTCACAAGGTAAGTAATGTTGACGTTCGGCGTAGAGTGTTGGGCAAAGAGGGAAAATCAATCGACGAGGCTATAAAGTTACATAGACTGAGATGGCCAGGTCACGTGCTGCGCATGCCTAACCATCGCCTCCCCCGACGGGCATTACTAGCTGATATAGATAGTTGGAGGTTGGAAAAGAGTAAGTGGTGGCCAAACAAAAACATGGCCTCATCAATCCATGAAATCCTTGACAGTTAAACTGAGTCAGTCAGGTAGGGAGATGCAGACTTCCGGGTTGGGGCCCTCGGGACTGACTCTAGGAATCAATGGCTGGAGACAATAGGTGACATGGCTCAAAATCGTTGTCGATGGCCAGCGAAGATGTATTCAGTCTCTGTAATATTTCATATTCCTTTCTACCATTACCCATTCTGTTTCACTTTTATACTTGTCAAACTCTGTTGATTCTCTTCACTCATTTTCTTGTCTACCTTTGTGTGGTATTTGGAACGTGGCAACTGGAACTGGTGCACTTCGGTGCCAAGTTTTATGTTGAATCCGGACAGACAGTCCTGTAACATCATCTTACAGTTGGCGGAAGTGAATCGCATGCCAGAGCAGAGATAGAACAAACACTGGTGCAGAACAACCATTGGAGCAGATTCTCATGTTATGTGTACCAGGGACATACAATGCCAATTCGACAGCAAAATGTATCGACAAGTTAATGAAGTGGTAATTAGGGGTTCATTGTGTGTGTATTAGCAGATGGAAGAGCCTTCCATTTACATACGTCAAATTACACCATCTCTACCCTGGTAGACGTGATATTCGGGTGTCTATCGATCAGAGGGCGTGTAATTATTAGCAGTTCGCTCCGTCCTCCTTTATGGCTGTGAGTGAAACATGGACACTGAACTAGCGAGATACGAAAAGGCTAGCTGTCTTCGAGCATAGGTGTCTGCGTTCTATCTGCCGTGTTGTGGTATAACAGAGTGAGTAATACAGAGGTGAGGCATCGATCGTGTGCTAGGTGAGTTGGAGGGGAAATTAATCGACAAGGTTGTGAAATTACATCGTTTGAGACGGTTAGGACATGGTGTTACGGATGCCTAGCCATCTCCTTCCAAGACGGCCGATGTTAGCTGAAATACGATAAGGTTGGGAAAGAGCTAGTGATAGTCAAACCAAAACACGGCTTCATCAGTCAATGAGATCTACAACAATTAATTTAAGCCAGCCAAACACGTAGAGAAGTGTAGACTTCCGGGTTAGGGTCCTCAGGATGGTGAAAATCAATGGCTGGAGACAATCGCTGATGTAACTCGAAATCGTTGCCAATGGCTGACGCAGATGAATTCACTCTTTGTGATTTGTCATATCTAATGAAACTCTATTGTTGTTCTTCCATATTACAACTCTTTTTCCCTGACTCACACTTCCGTTTATTATCTCTCTATCCCTTGAATCTCTCTTTGCTCTCTTCTCTTGCTCTGTGTGGTACATGGAGGGAGAGTAGCAACTCAAAGTGCTGCACATCTGTGCAAAGTTATACGTAGAAACCAGTCAGTCAGTCAGTTGTGTGCAGTGATTTGATTCACGCTTCATCTCTATTGGGTTTAATCAACAATGTGCATAACAGCACTACTTTCACGATGGAGCACGAAGATGTTGGAAAATGCTACTTCTTAGATATCAACTAGGCGAGATAAAAAGGATAGGACACTCAAGAGATCGATAAATCAATAAGGACACATGAAGCAGCAGCCTCCACCTTAACTTCAACAACTTCTACTCGGTCAATTTACAAACGGACACTGGAGAAGACATTTTTGCTAGAGCGAAAAGAATATGTTCACCTGAAAAATTAGACAGTAAACTAATGCTGTTGCTTGAGAAATGCTTGGAAGAAAATTGTTACCACCCAAAGACTCATTAACAAACATGGCAAGAATGAACTCAAGAAATATGATCCACCTACAGTCAACAAGAAGCTAATTTTCAAATAACGACTACAAATGCGATGATATTATGAGAATCATAAATAAAATATTAAGCGCCACCCTGTCTAGGAACTATCCTTCAGCGAAACTAGTCTCTCGGCTCTGAACATCTTCCTCATCGGCAAAAAAGTCAAAGATCGACAAGTACCTTTCGGCAACAGTAAAGAATACACACCAAAGTCAAATGACCTTGAAAAAGTCAGTCACATGGTTTTTAGCCACAATCCTCGTTGAAAATGTCTCCTAGATTTTGTTTTTGACTTCTCTGTGGAAAATGTGTTGACAGAAAGGAATAAAGCGTGCATATATGGAGGGATAATGACCCTGTGAAAGTATTGTCGGACTATTTACGGTCATACATTCAGATGCAACCACTTTATGTGAGGAAGTCTGTATAAGTTGGCAAGTTGTACATAACTGGCGTTTTTTAGACACTTCCTTCTCGAAATCAAAGCTCTCCCTTAGTGGTATGTTGCGTTTATGCAACCAGTATCTGCTACAGCTGGAGGAATAGCGAATCCGTTGGTTTGATATGTCTATAATCACTTCTATGAGAATCTGGGACCAGTTTCTGCAGCATATTAGAGATATATACCCTATATGATTCATTTTTATTACATAAATATTGTATATACACTTCTTTGTAAACTAAGTACAGCTTTTCTCCTAGAAGAACCTGATTAGCTGTTTAAATGTCGTCCGAAGTTGGTGTCTACTCATTACTGTTGCCTACCTTTCATATGCTACCTACAAATGTGTATACCGATTCACACGTATCTGCGGGAGCAGTTACATTGGAAGAATAGAAAGAAGGGTCCACGTTAGATTCTCCGAACAAGTACGAAGGAGCTTCCAGTTAAAGGGGATAAACGATGTATGCCCTTCAGTCATCAAACACCTGATGGATGCAAGATACAGAGTAAATGCGCTGACATCATTCAAAGTAATTAATTAACAGACAAAATAACTCCTCTTCTTTGGTTTACTGAGATTCTCGCATTAAAACGGCTAACACCTGACCTATGTGTCCAAAAGCAATCGATTTTTGGGCTTCAGCTACCCTGGTGACTCATCCCTTGGTAACTTTTCATGCATCAAGACAGCCTTAAGCATTTTCATAAAATTGGTAATAAGCTACGCATGATAGAGCTAATCGTGCTATCTAGCTGCTCAAATCTCGATAGATGGTGACAAATTCAATTAGGAAAAGAAAGTCAAACGAACACTAGAAGCAAACTTCTGATCCTACCAACTGTCAACTATTTTACACTATATCGCATGGTCCTAAAATGATGTATCTTAACATTTTCACAATTTCAACTCAATTATCTCCTACACATTCATATACAACACATAGACAAGAGGGTTTATGGAGTAGTTCGACAGATAGCTTTCTTCCAACCTCATCTTTATCTAGTAAACCCTGCTATCGGTAGATGATGGTATCTCAGTATTTGAAACGCATAACCGAGTCAACTCAGTTGGTGAAATCCTGTGAAGTCTTGCAGTCGATGCAGCCAAACGCCGCCTTCAAATAAAGAAATATGGCAAGTTTTGAACCCGATAGGCATGTCTATGTTCCAGAATGTGTTGAAGGGTTAAGATGAGACCAGTATACCATTTGCCAGGTTTAAAGCCTGTCTGCTTTTCACAGCTTCGTCCTTCCCCAAACGCCGACTGATCTAGGCGCACCGAACCAAGAATTTCATATGTTATATTAGTCAACGTAAACCCCTGATGACTTCCGTGTGGACCATAGTCGCTGGCAGAAGAAGCATCAAACATAGGACTTCAGGTGAATATAGAGAAAACAGAGGTGATGAAGATTCCTGGGTAACACCACCACCAACAACAACAACAGACAACAATCAGCCAGCATAAATGGGAGGAACCTGAAAGAAACAACTTCCTTTACCTACCTGGGAAGCACCGTTTCAACTACAGGCGGAACTGACGAGAATATCAAAGCCAGAATCAGAAAAGCAAGACAAGCTTTCATTACTCTCAAGTCTGTGTGGAGGTCAACACTCAGCACTGAGCATCAAAAATAAGATCCGGATTTTCAACTCCAATGTGTGGTCGTTGCTACTTCTCATAAGGATCAGAGACGGCGCGTCATAAAGTGCACCTCAAACAAACTACAAACCTTCATCACCAGCTGTCTTCGCTCACTACTCACGATCAGATGGCCAGAAAGGATCAGCAACAGGGACCCCTGGGGGAAAACCAACCAGGAACCGATTGTGCAATAAATAAGCAGGAAGAAATGGAGATGGATTGGCTGGCCATACTCTGAGGAAACCATCAAGTGATATCACTAGACAAGCCCTGGAGTGGAACCCAAAAGGGAAGCGGCGAGTTGGTCGTCAGTGCAAGGGTGACGTGGAGGATGTCATGTGAAGAGGAGATGAAAGCATGTGGGCAGAGTTGGAGTGGGGTGGAAACGTTGGCAGAGAACCGAACGCAATGGAGACGCGCGGCTGAAGCTCCATGTTCCTTTAGGAATTAAAGGAAATAATAAATAATAATAGTCGTAGAACATTTTACAGACAACTTCCTTTTTTAACCTTTGATTACCACACATGTAGGTGGACAGTTTTGCAGTACGCTGATCAAAAGATCGTGCGAAACTACTTAAGTGGGTGAAAAGGTTTCGTGGGACGTGTAAGTTGTCAAGTGTCCCCATCACCGATTGTACTGATAGATACGACCTAACTTACCTAACTCACCCTTACCTTATTCGGAAAAAGTATCCTTAACAGCTTTTAACAAAAAGTAAATAATACCTCATATATTAACTAATACATAGAAACAAAGTGAAAAACGTTATTTCTACATACCTACTTTTCTCTAGACAACGAGATGCAGCTTCCTTAGCCTTTTCAACCCTTTCTGAAAGTTCTTTAATATAAAGACTAGCGGAAGCTATTTGTAATGCATCTTCATTCTCTGTTTCTATTTTTTTCTTGACAGGACACAACTCTATTGAGTTTGTTTCACTAAAACTGGTTGATTCTGATTGAGATTTCACAGGAATCTTTAGTGTAGTTATGTTGGAGATGTCGGAGCTCCATAAGCGGTTTATCCATCTTAAACGTTGTACCTTAACAAAAGTAATGATGATGATAAAAATATAACTTACTGTTGTACCATTTTGAACTGCAATTGAGACAAGAGTATCACCAGGTTTAACTGTGTATAACTTGTGAGCATTTTGAGGTGTAGTTGTAGATTCTAGTGTGCCATATTGTCTTTTAGGCCCACACGACAATATAGACGAACCTTCAGACATAAGACATAGACGGAATATGAAGGTTGACGCCAGTAATGACCTTGGCGGTCAAAAGGAGGTAAGCCAGTTAACAACCTTCACAGTGCGATTAAACAAATTTGGTAGTCTTCAAGGATCCAATATCCAATATCCTGATTACGAGCTAGTATAAACCAGTGATTTCTTTGAGCTCGCTTCTTGATTGTGAGGTAGAGGTTCCAGATCTTCGGTGAGCTTCTGCGTAGTAAGTCCCGACACTCGACTGCTTTAGCTCTGGTAGACTCCAGGAGGAGTGGTGCGGGGATTGGTCGAGATGTGGTTTGTAGTATGCAGTATGTTAGGACTGTATTGCTGCCGTGAATGGAGTTTGACCTAACTCCCGTTGGTCATTCGGTGTAGTCATAAAAGCAGAATAGTAGTAATAATAATAATAAAAATAATGGGTTGTAGTGTAGATAATATAGGTTGAGATAAGTGGAATAATAAAGGTGACCTAAGGAAAAGATAGAGTGAGAGAAGGCAGAATAGGTCGTGGGGATTTAGTTTGTACGCTTATCCATTGACAGTTGGTTTCAAATTTTATGAGGATAAGCCATTGAGACACAAACCTTGCATTTCTGCATGATTGTCTAGCTTCCGCTTAAAAATCTCCAGAGATGGCGCTGTAGTCACGGCCGCCGGTAAAGCGTTCCAGAGACGGCAAACACGAAGCGAAAAGAAATGTGATCGCACTCGAGTCTTTGGTCTCTGGTGTGCTATCCTTAGCGGGTTACCTCGTGGAAGCCTATAATCACTTAATGGCAGGATGCTTTTATTTGGGTGGGCCTGGTCATTTAGGATCTGGTAGACGGTGATGAGGTCTCCCCTGTGCCTACGGTAACTAAGTGTGAAAAGACCTAATTTCTTTAGTCTTTCCTCATATGATTTGTTGCGGAGGCCGATCACCCATTTTGTCGCTCGTCTCTGGACACTTTCTAGAATGTTAGCATCCCTTTTGAGTAGCGGAGGTGCAATGATATTATGCACCTCACATATGTCTTATATAACCTTAAGAACAGTTCGGGAGTGAGAGCTCCCAGCTGCCTGTGCATAAAGTGTAATGTTGCGTAGGCTTTGGCGACGTCCCTCGAGTAATTTCCACTGGTGTCTAGCTTTTCTGTTAGAATAAGACCTAGATCACGCTCTGATGGAACACAACTCAAGTTCTGGCCACCAAGGGTGTAATTTACACTCTGTGACCTGCCGGAATGAAGCTGCACTACTTTGCACTTCTTTAGATTGAAAGGCATTCCGTTAGCCAAAGCCCAATTTCCCAGAGTTTGCAGGTCAGCCTGCAATCTATCTGAGTCTTCCGATGAGTTTATTGCTCTCCAAATCTTTACGTCGTCAGCGTAAAGAAGCGCAGAGCAGTTTAGTTGGGAGGGCAGGTCGTTGATAAAAATCAAAAACATCAACGGCCCTAGGATAGAACCCTGAGGAACCCCTGATGCCGAGGTGTGCCAGGATGATCGGATGCGGTTGACTTTGGTGCAGAATTCTCTCTCGCCTAAGTAATCTTTCAGCCATGCGAGAAGTGCTCCAGAAACTCCCGCCTTGCTTATTTTGTGAAGGAGCAGACCATGGTGAACTGTGTCGAATGCTTTCGCAAAGTCGAGAAAGATCACGTGGGCTGGTACCTTTTCATCCCAGGATAGTGTCCAATCGTTCCAAGCTAGTAGAAGATTCGTCACGCAGGATCTTCCCCTCCTTAAACCGTGCTGTGCTTCGTGAAGAAGGTTAGTCCCATCGAAGTATTTTCTCATGTGGTCGTCAATGAGACTTTCCAATATCTTCGATACCACTGGAAGTAGAGCAACTGGTCTATAACTGGTCACATTCTGCCGGTCACCACCCTTGAAGATAGGGGATAGGATGAGATATTAAAATTTCATTTATGAGAAGTCATCTATAGGTAATAGTTAATTTGATATAAACCTGAAAATACATTCCTATGGCCACCACGAAAATCGTAACTTTTGTGATAATATGATTGATAAAAGTAATTCAGAGAGAGACACCTGGTATTGGACTGCACTCGTGTATTAAACACAAGACTAAAATTAGCAGTACTATATCATCACTGACAAGCAAAACTGGAGAGGCGGTGTGATCAGATGAAGCAAAAACGGAAAACCTTTCTGAATACTTTTGGGATATTTTCACGTCTGTTGGTAGAATCCAGGTGTTTTGGGAGATCCAACATGCAGTATCGCTTTACGACGTTGCCAGTGTAAGCTTAATTTGTCTCTTAGTGCCCGTTTCTTGGTTGAAAGGTGAAGGTTTCCGGCCTTCGATACACTTCTGTGTTGTTTGCCCCATCACTCGGCTGTCGTAATTTTAGTTGATACCAAAAGGAGTGTTGCTGAGATTGGTTATGTCTGGTTTTAAATGTACGATGCGTTTAGACCATGTCGCTAATGTTAATGGAATTTATCGCTGCACAATTGCTGCTAGGGAGCTCCAGGGGTGGCAAACTCGAAGTGGAAGGAACAATGAGCGCACTGGAGTCTTTGCTCTCTGGTCGTCTATTATTCATGGATCGCCTTGAGGAAACCCACAAGTACTTAATGGGAGAATGTCTTTATTTGGATGATTCTGGTCATTTGTAATCCTATAGGTGGTGACTAAGTCACATCTCAGCCGACATTAGCTAAGTGTAGTAATACCCAATTTGTTTAGCCGTTCACCATATGGTTTTCTTTCCAGGGAAACATCGCAACTCTTGTCGACCGTCTTCAAAGTATTTAGGAAAGGCTATCGTCTCCTCCAAGTAATGGAGAGCAACGATGTTGTGCACTTTAAGGTGTTGTCTGCAATATGTCTGCACAACTTCAGAAACAGCTGAAGACGGAGCACACCAAAGTGTCTATGCTTAAAGTGTATAACCGCATGTGCCCTCATTACATCTTCAGAACAATCCACTCTGGCGTCAACTTCTCCTTTAGAACCAGAGCCGAGCAGCGGTCCAACTTTGTGCAGAACAGGTTTTGGTTGCAAAGGGTGCAACTTGCATTCTGCAGCCTACGGGTGCATAGTTTCACCCCTTTGCACTTTTCAGGTTGGAAGCTGTAACACTGACCACTACTCAGTCTTCCAGAATTTTTGGGTCTGCCTGCAGCCTACCGGAGTCTTCCGAGCACTTTATTGCCCTTCAAATCTTCCCATAGTCAGTGTAAGGAATAGCCAGTTTTAGACGGCATGGCAGGTCATTGATGAAAGTGCAAAGCATCAATGGTCCTGGAATGAGGTCATGCAATTCTGTTGACATCAATCTGTGTCAAGATGACTGGACACGGTTGACCTTGATGTAGAATTTCCTTCCATCTAAGTAGTCCTCTAACGACAACGGAAGCGCGCCACTAACAAACGCCCGGCTTGTTATGTGTATTAGGAGGTCACGATGAACTGTGTCAAATACCTTCTCAAAGTCACAGAAAGTCACATGAACTGTGACATTCATATCCCAACGTGATGTCCATTGATCCCAGGGTGATAATAGTAATAATCTACTCTATTCCAAAAACAGTCATTATAATACGGAATGGAATTCTCAGCATTTGTCATAATATTGCATCTGATTTACTCAAAATATAAATAAAATTAAAATTTAAAACAAAATTAACCAGAGGAATTCGTCTACATTTACGACATAAGGTCAAAGTGATAGTAGATCTTTCACACAGGATCTGGCTCCCCTGAAACCTATTCGCGCTCCATGAGGTATGTTAGTCCTGCTGAGGTGTTGCCTGGTAAGATCACCAATCGGACTTTCCAACACTTCTGATACCGCTGGGATTAGCGCTACTGGGGTATAACTGGTGGCATTTTGCCGATCCCAACCCTTGAAGATAGGAGAAAAGATGATTGTCTTCCACTTTCGTGGCAGATTCCCCCGAATCCAGCGAGTGTTGAAATCGGTTACAAAAAGGCCTGTAGACAGCTTCTTTGCACTGTTTCAGAATAGATGACTTGGCGTCTTCACAAGCCGGGAACTACCTTAATGTGAGTTCTGTAACCTCTCTGAAGGCCGAGAAAGAACAGACAGACTTTGATTCATTTTGGTGTATAACCCCTGTCATAATATGAAAAGGTTTGAGTATTATCTTATTCTGTGCGTTCGCGAAATACAAGCCCGATAATCATAAATGCATAGAAACTAAAAACTAGGAGGGTTTTAATTCAGAGGCTTTCACCTAAAATATGCCCATCATTAACACTGTCGTCATTATTGATGGTTTGGTTTCAGAGTGGAACATACAGCTTCAACAGCAGCAGCTGTTGTTAACACTCAGTGGGGGTAGGAGCCAACATAGTAATCCTTTCAAAGCACATGTATACTTCAAATGGGCACGGAGACTTTGTAGAATACGTCATAATCGTAATCACTGCCTCTACAGCGCCAATAAACCTGGATATCTATGATATAACGAAAACATGCTGAAAGCTGCATTTCAGATCAAGTTGACTCATTCCATGGTAATGATCTCCTCCTGTGTGCCTTATTCGACATATTGAATGGAATGGTTCGCAGTTATTCTGGTACTAGATCGAAAAGAATAACAAATTCACCGGTTGCTGAATCAAAAGTACTTCTCTGCATGTTTAACTGTATTCTAGCTGCTATGATTAATTCCAAACCATTTATCCCATAATCACTCAAATTCCAGGAACGATCCAATTCTACCATTTAAAGAAGCTGGCGGACACGATGTAAATGAGTATTCATGATCTGAAATGAAGAAGCAACTGGTTTTCAACATTTTACTCAACTTACGAGTACGGTCCGCCATGCAGACACAAATGGCGCAAGTGGGGAATTCTGGAATCGACCTTGGGACCACTTGATGCAGTAAAACAACCCGACATGACCTTATCTAATTTTCGCCTCCACGATCAAATTTCTTTCCTGTTATGAAACTACGATAAGACTGCTGAAAAATGGAATAAATATATCACTGATCTCAACATAATACATCAATAAACTTTAAGCCAAGGGTGCTGTTCACAACAAAGTTATATAGGAGAATTGACTTCAAGCTTTATTTTTCCCAGATATCCGTATTACATTCATGTGATGTCTGGGTTTTTTGTTAATGCGAAGACAATGTTTCTATATCTCTTTATGAGCTACACAAACAGACTTTATAGCAGACTGTTCCGACTGACTTTGATGTCAGAAAGAACAACCAAACTGTAAGTCCATTATACATCAAATTATGTGTAATATATATAATAACTTATCCATGCCTGTACAATTGGTATGTTTCTGCATAAACAGGAAGGAATATATTATTATTATTAAAACAATATTTATGCATCCCTATACAATTGGTGTACCCTACATAGCTAGGGAAAAAATGTACTTCATTATACTATCTTTACTAAATATGCTTATTAATATTATGTGTAAATTATCGAATTGATGATGCCTGTAAACTGGCGTCCCTCATGTAAAAAATGAGAATATATATTATTATTATTATTATAACAGTACATCTCCACCTTGCTATAGACTCTGTAAACCTTTTTATCCGCCACCAAGATTCGCCATAAGTTTTGGTCTTCCTCTCACGTGATCTCAGCGTCCACGATTAACTCGCTACACCGTATTCGGGTTCCACTGGAGGTCCTGGAGTCCAATATCACATAACTGGCGGTTTACAATCTAGTTTTTAGTACTATGCGCCACACAGAGCGGTCACAACTTGGGTTCTATTCTGCATGAACATGCGTAGCAAACTTCACACAATAAGTGGTTGCCGGCCACGGAGCTGCAACACGCAGAGGCTTGGGGTCAACTTGGTGGCGAACCCATTGGTTGAATCCGTCTCGGTCGCCTGCTGGTGTATGTGTTATCCCATTCTTCCTTGTGGTGGGGTTTATACTTTATTATCCTGTTTCGCCCAAAGAGAACAACGCTGGACCTGATGTTGTCCCTGGAAGACTTTCAGAAACAATTTGTAACAACCAAAGCGAAAAACCAGAACACAGATTGGCGACTCGAGAATCCTTTGTTCTTACGCCAATATGTAACCAACAATAAGGTTAGTATACACAAGGTCTAAGAATAAATGTTATAACAATAAATCACGATAAGACTTCTGATAGTTGTCTGTCTTCCACCGAACAGCAAACGATGAGACGATGACTGCCATAGTGATGACTCCCACAAAAATATATGGTTGTGTTTGACGAGACAACGGCTCCTCTGGAGCCAGTTGCATAGGCCGCATATCTAGGCATGTTACTCGTCGAATTTTTGAACATCACTCTGCGTGGTTTAGCAAAGGTCAAACAAAATCCATTCACAGAGCCATTCTGTTTCATCTTGTGGATACAAAACACAAGGTTGACGTCAACCGTGCTTTCAGGGTCATTTACCGTATACCTTCGAATCTCAATTTCGCCTTAAGATTTCGACTACTAAATATTACTGAGGCTGTGGGATCTACATTAACAAGCCTAATTTATGCATTCAAAAGAAGTTCGTTCAGACATTATCATTAACTTGACCATCCAGGTTTGAATTATCCTGAATTTTTATTGAATTTCCCTAATTTTAGTTGAACTTATTATACCGATATTCAAGAAGGGAAACAAGTCCTCGTGTGACAAGCATAGGGGGATCAGCCCAACGAATATAGTCCCTAAAATCCTAGGCTCAGTAATCATGCATATACCAAGCAAAACTCTGGAGGAACAGACAAGGGAAAATCAAGCAGGCTTTAGACCAGGTTGAGGGTGCATAGATCATATCTTCACTCTTCGACAGATTCTAGAACATAGACACACTTTTCGGCGTCCAACAATTGCCATATTTCTGGACTTGAAGGCGGCCATCGACTCCTTGGATCCAAAGGTACTATGGCAATGTAGGACTGCGAAGTGAGTGCCAAGAAAGTACATTGCACTAATCAAGGTACTCTGTAACAACAGAAGACAAGGGCTGGCAACAGATCGTTTTATTACGAAAATCAACACGTATTTATATATATTTTATGTACATTAATACGGCTTATGCAAGCAGAAAAAGGCAGTCTTCTGATTGGTTGTTTCACGGAAGTTAAGCAGACAAACACAGTCTTATGATTTGTTGTTTTCGATATTTCTCGGAAAGTAGAGCCATCTATCTGCGAATCATATTTGTCCACGTTTAAGTTTGCTGTGATTGGTTGTTGAAACAGCCTTGTTCATATTTTCTCACGGCCCATATTAGTGACCTAGACATTAACGTAGATTAGTGTCAACCAATCGGCTAGCAGCCTGCTCTCACCACACTCGACCCCCGTCAAATAGCTTTGTGCGCAGACGTTCCGACCTTCTGGGTGCTACATCCTCTAGTTGAGGATTGTTACTGATCGGCTTGTCCCACTTTATGTCCCAACAGAGTAACATTCTTTTTGGCTATCTGGGACTTGGTTTTGTTGACGCGCAGTCCAAACCCTTCGATGCGTCGCAGCACGGCTTCTACATGGTTGACGTGATCGTTTTCGTTCTGACTGTATATGACGAGATCATCACCATAAACCTCCACGTTTTCCAAGTTCCTAAGTAATAGCTTCATCACTCGTGTGAACGTAAACGGTGCACCTGCTATTCCAAACGGCATGCGTTTAAATCGATATTGTGTCTGACCCACGATGAAAGCCGTCTTATCTCTATCACTTTGTTTTATCGGTATCTGCCAGTATCCTGAGCGAAGATCGAGAACCGAAAACACATTCGCACCTTGTAGGCGATCTAAGGTTTCTACCACTGTTGGCATGGCACACGGTCTTAACTCTGTCATACTGTTTAACTGTCGAAAATCAACACAGAATCTATACTTCCCATTCGCTTTTTTTACTAACAGCACTGGAGAGTTGTACGGGCTATCAGCTTCCTCAATAATATCATCTTTTAACATCTCTTGCACTTGTCGCTCCACTTCGTCTTCCAGATTACATGGAACTCTTCGCGTCATAAATGACCTTACTTTCGGATCACTTAACGGAATTTCATGATTCACCTTATCGCAATAACCGTATGGGTCCCCATCTCCAGTGGACAGATGATCGTATTTATTAATTAACTCTGTCATATTCTGTACTGCCGACAGCCTAACCGCTGCTATCTCGCTGGTCTCATACATGTTGATATGCCCGTATTTCGTGACCACAACTTTCGCTTGCGTGTCAATTATTGCACCAATCTTCCGCAGAAAATCCGCTCCTAATATCGTTCGCTGTAGTTCGGGTACAACAATGAAAGCAAACGTCACCTCGCAGCCGCCAACATCGACCGTACAGTTCGATGTACCCGTTATACGCAACACATGCCCGCCTACCGTTTGTACTGTCAATGAACACGGACTAACACTCTTACATAAATCCTTATCTATTAACGACACGGCCGCCCCTGTATCTATCAAACATACTACTTCTCGATCATTCACTCGCAACTTCGAATACAGAGCCCCTTTCTCAATAGCCCCCACTAAGTCTAGTTTCATACGAGAGAAAGAACAAGTATTATACCGTCTGAAACTTTTTCTTTTTCGCCTTTCTGGGCAGTATCTTCTCCAGTGTCCCGGCTTACCGCATTCAAAACATCGGTCTTTTCTATCAGCCAACTTTAACGCCACCACTTCCCTCTGCAATGCTTCAATTTTCTGCTCATATTCGTTTGGTTTTGGTTGGTCTTTAGCGGCTACCGTTGTGCTCAGCAGCTGTCTGGTCACCTTCGCCAGCTCACTAATATCCATCGGCTGCGTTGAGTTCACCAGTTTTAATCGCTCAGAAATGTGGTCTGGGACACTCTCGATGAATTGGGAAGACAGTAACTGCGCTTCTGATTCTTCATCCAAAGTGGGAAGCGCGCGTCGAAGTAGATCCGTCAGTTTCACCGCCAACACTAGCGGGTCTCCATCAGGTCCCAACTTCGTTGACCGGAACTGCTGCATTGCTAGCTGCCTGTCTGTTTCGCTGTCAAACTCGGACACTAATCGTTCAACCGATTTCTTCCAAGACGCTGTGCCATTAGACCTGTCTACGCTGTCATATGCCGCCTTCGCTCCGCCTCTCAACAGCGTCCCCAGGACAACTGCCTTCGCCGTCTGCTCCTTGACACCCACCAGCTCAGCAACGGCCTCGAAGTCACGTAAGAAGCTCCGTATGTCTCCTTCTTCAAACGCAGCTGGCCACGGGATCTTCATTTTCTGGAGGCAGCGACACCAAATGTAACAACAGAAGACAAGGGCTGGCAACAGATCGTTTTATTACGAAAATCAACACGTATTTATATATATTTTATGTACATTAATACGGCTTATGCAAGCAGAAAAAGGCAGTCTTCTGATTGGTTGTTTCACGGAAGTTAAGCAGACAAACACAGTCTTATGATTTGTTGTTTTCGATATTTCTCGGAAAGTAGAGCCATCTATCTGCGAATCATATTTGTCCACGTTTAAGTTTGCTGTGATTGGTTGTTGAAACAGCCTTGTTCATATTTTCTCACGGCCCATATTAGTGACCTAGACATTAACGTAGATTAGTGTCAACCAATCGGCTAGCAGCCTGCTCTCACCACACTCGACCCCCGTCAAATAGCTTTGTGCGCAGACGTTCCGACCTTCTGGGTGCTACATCCTCTAGTTGAGGATTGTTACTGATCGGCTTGTCCCACTTTATGTCCCAACAGAGTAACATTCTTTTTGGCTATCTGGGACTTGGTTTTGTTGACGCGCAGTCCAAACCCTTCGATGCGTCGCAGCACGGCTTCTACATGGTTGACGTGATCGTTTTCGTTCTGACTGTATATGACGAGATCATCACCATAAACCTCCACGTTTTCCAAGTTCCTAAGTAATAGCTTCATCACTCGTGTGAACGTAAACGGTGCACCTGCTATTCCAAACGGCATGCGTTTAAATCGATATTGTGTCTGACCCACGATGAAAGCCGTCTTATCTCTATCACTTTGTTTTATCGGTATCTGCCAGTATCCTGAGCGAAGATCGAGAACCGAAAACACATTCGCACCTTGTAGGCGATCTAAGGTTTCTACCACTGTTGGCATGGCACACGGTCTTAACTCTGTCATACTGTTTAACTGTCGAAAATCAACACAGAATCTATACTTCCCATTCGCTTTTTTTACTAACAGCACTGGAGAGTTGTATGGGCTATCAGCTTCCTCAATAATATCATCTTTTAACATCTCTTGCACTTGTCGCTCCACTTCGTCTTCCAGATTACATGGAACTCTTCGCGTCATAAATGACCTTACTTTCGGATCACTTAACGGAATTTCATGATTCACCTTATCGCAATAACCGTATGGGTCCCCATCTCCAGTGGACAGATGATCGTATTTATTAATTAACTCTGTCATATTCTGTACTGCCGACAGCCTAACCGCTGCTATCTCGCTGGTCTCATACATGTTGATATGCCCGTATTTCGTGACCACAACTTTCGCTTGCGTGTCAATTATTGCACCAATCTTCCGCAGAAAATCCGCTCCTAATATCGTTCGCTGTAGTTCGGGTACAACAATGAAAGCAAACGTCACCTCGCAGCCGCCAACATCGACCGTACAGTTCGATGTACCCGTTATACGCAACACATGCCCGCCTACCGTTTGTACTGTCAATGAACACGGACTAACACTCTTACATAAATCCTTATCTATTAACGACACGGCCGCCCCTGTATCTATCAAACATACTACTTCTCGATCATTCACTCGCAACTTCGAATACAGAGCCCCTTTCTCAATAGCCCCCACTAAGTCTAGTTTCATACGAGAGAAAGAACAAGTATTATACCGTCTGAAACTTTTTCTTTTTCGCCTTTCTGGGCAGTATCTTCTCCAGTGTCCCGGCTTACCGCATTCAAAACATCGGTCTTTTCTATCAGCCAACTTTAACGCCACCACTTCCCTCTGCAATGCTTCAATTTTCTGCTCATATTCGTTTGGTTTTGGTTGGTCTTTAGCGGCTACCGTTGTGCTCAGCAGCTGTCTGGTCACCTTCGCCAGCTCACTAATATCCATCGGCTGCGTTGAGTTCACCAGTTTTAATCGCTCAGAAATGTGGTCTGGGACACTCTCGATGAATTGGGAAGACAGTAACTGCGCTTCTGATTCTTCATCCAAAGTGGGAAGCGCGCGTCGAAGTAGATCCGTCAGTTTCACCGCCAACACTAGCGGGTCTCCATCAGGTCCCAACTTCGTTGACCGGAACTGCTGCATTGCTAGCTGCCTGTCTGTTTCGCTGTCAAACTCGGACACTAATCGTTCAACCGATTTCTTCCAAGACGCTGTGCCATTAGACCTGTCTACGCTGTCATATGCCGCCTTCGCTCCGCCTCTCAACAGCGTCCCCAGGACAACTGCCTTCGCCGTCTGCTCCTTGACACCCACCAGCTCAGCAACGGCCTCGAAGTCACGTAAGAAGCTCCGTATGTCTCCTTCTTCAAACGCAGCTGGCCACGGGATCTTCATTTTCTGGAGGCAGCGACACCAAATGTAACAACAGAAGACAAGGGCTGGCAACAGATCGTTTTATTACGAAAATCAACACGTATTTATATATATTTTATGTACATTAATACGGCTTATGCAAGCAGAAAAAGGCAGTCTTCTGATTGGTTGTTTCACGGAAGTTAAGCAGACAAACACAGTCTTATGATTTGTTGTTTTCGATATTTCTCGGAAAGTAGAGCCATCTATCTGCGAATCATATTTGTCCACGTTTAAGTTTGCTGTGATTGGTTGTTGAAACAGCCTTGTTCATATTTTCTCACGGCCCATATTAGTGACCTAGACATTAACGTAGATTAGTGTCAACCAATCGGCTAGCAGCCTGCTCTCACCACACTCGACCCCCGTCAAATAGCTTTGTGCGCAGACGTTCCGACCTTCTGGGTGCTACATCCTCTAGTTGAGGATTGTTACTGATCGGCTTGTCCCACTTTATGTCCCAACAGAGTAACATTCTTTTTGGCTATCTGGGACTTGGTTTTGTTGACGCGCAGTCCAAACCCTTCGATGCGTCGCAGCACGGCTTCTACATGGTTGACGTGATCGTTTTCGTTCTGACTGTATATGACGAGATCATCACCATAAACCTCCACGTTTTCCAAGTTCCTAAGTAATAGCTTCATCACTCGTGTGAACGTAAACGGTGCACCTGCTATTCCAAACGGCATGCGTTTAAATCGATATTGTGTCTGACCCACGATGAAAGCCGTCTTATCTCTATCACTTTGTTTTATCGGTATCTGCCAGTATCCTGAGCGAAGATCGAGAACCGAAAACACATTCGCACCTTGTAGGCGATCTAAGGTTTCTACCACTGTTGGCATGGCACACGGTCTTAACTCTGTCATACTGTTTAACTGTCGAAAATCAACACAGAATCTATACTTCCCATTCGCTTTTTTTACTAACAGCACTGGAGAGTTGTACGGGCTATCAGCTTCCTCAATAATATCATCTTTTAACATCTCTTGCACTTGTCGCTCCACTTCGTCTTCCAGATTACATGGAACTCTTCGCGTCATAAATGACCTTACTTTCGGATCACTTAACGGAATTTCATGATTCACCTTATCGCAATAACCGTATGGGTCCCCATCTCCAGTGGACAGATGATCGTATTTATTAATTAACTCTGTCATATTCTGTACTGCCGACAGCCTAACCGCTGCTATCTCGCTGGTCTCATACATGTTGATATGCCCGTATTTCGTGACCACAACTTTCGCTTGCGTGTCAATTATTGCACCAATCTTCCGCAGAAAATCCGCTCCTAATATCGTTCGCTGTAGTTCGGGTACAACAATGAAAGCAAACGTCACCTCGCAGCCGCCAACATCGACCGTACAGTTCGATGTACCCGTTATACGCAACACATGCCCGCCTACCGTTTGTACTGTCAATGAACACGGACTAACACTCTTACATAAATCCTTATCTATTAACGACACGGCCGCCCCTGTATCTATCAAACATACTACTTCTCGATCATTCACTCGCAACTTCGAATACAGAGCCCCTTTCTCAATAGCCCCCACTAAGTCTAGTTTCATACGAGAGAAAGAACAAGTATTATACCGTCTGAAACTTTTTCTTTTTCGCCTTTCTGGGCAGTATCTTCTCCAGTGTCCCGGCTTACCGCATTCAAAACATCGGTCTTTTCTATCAGCCAACTTTAACGCCACCACTTCCCTCTGCAATGCTTCAATTTTCTGCTCATATTCGTTTGGTTTTGGTTGGTCTTTAGCGGCTACCGTTGTGCTCAGCAGCTGTCTGGTCACCTTCGCCAGCTCACTAATATCCATCGGCTGCGTTGAGTTCACCAGTTTTAATCGCTCAGAAATGTGGTCTGGGACACTCTCGATGAATTGGGAAGACAGTAACTGCGCTTCTGATTCTTCATCCAAAGTGGGAAGCGCGCGTCGAAGTAGATCCGTCAGTTTCACCGCCAACACTAGCGGGTCTCCATCAGGTCCCAACTTCGTTGACCGGAACTGCTGCATTGCTAGCTGCCTGTCTGTTTCGCTGTCAAACTCGGACACTAATCGTTCAACCGATTTCTTCCAAGACGCTGTGCCATTAGACCTGTCTACGCTGTCATATGCCGCCTTCGCTCCGCCTCTCAACAGCGTCCCCAGGACAACTGCCTTCGCCGTCTGCTCCTTGACACCCACCAGCTCAGCAACGGCCTCGAAGTCACGTAAGAAGCTCCGTATGTCTCCTTCTTCAAACGCAGCTGGCCACGGGATCTTCATTTTCTGGAGGCAGCGACACCAAATGTAACAACAGAAGACAAGGGCTGGCAACAGATCGTTTTATTACGAAAATCAACACGTATTTATATATATTTTATGTACATTAATACGGCTTATGCAAGCAGAAAAAGGCAGTCTTCTGATTGGTTGTTTCACGGAAGTTAAGCAGACAAACACAGTCTTATGATTTGTTGTTTTCGATATTTCTCGGAAAGTAGAGCCATCTATCTGCGAATCATATTTGTCCACGTTTAAGTTTGCTGTGATTGGTTGTTGAAACAGCCTTGTTCATATTTTCTCACGGCCCATATTAGTGACCTAGACATTAACGTAGATTAGTGTCAACCAATCGGCTAGCAGCCTGCTCTCACCACACTCGACCCCCGTCAAATAGCTTTGTGCGCAGACGTTCCGACCTTCTGGGTGCTACATCCTCTAGTTGAGGATTGTTATTGATCGGCTTGTCCCACTTTATGTCCCAACAGAGTAACATTCTTTTTGGCTATCTGGGACTTGGTTTTGTTGACGCGCAGTCCAAACCCTTCGATGCGTCGCAGCACGGCTTCTACATGGTTGACGTGATCGTTTTCGTTCTGACTGTATATGACGAGATCATCACCATAAACCTCCACGTTTTCCAAGTTCCTAAGTAATAGCTTCATCACTCGTGTGAACGTAAACGGTGCACCTGCTATTCCAAACGGCATGCGTTTAAATCGATATTGTGTCTGACCCACGATGAAAGCCGTCTTATCTCTATCACTTTGTTTTATCGGTATCTGCCAGTATCCTGAGCGAAGATCGAGAACCGAAAACACATTCGCACCTTGTAGGCGATCTAAGGTTTCTACCACTGTTGGCATGGCACACGGTCTTAACTCTGTCATACTGTTTAACTGTCGAAAATCAACACAGAATCTATACTTCCCATTCGCTTTTTTTACTAACAGCACTGGAGAGTTGTACGGGCTATCAGCTTCCTCAATAATATCATCTTTTAACATCTCTTGCACTTGTCGCTCCACTTCGTCTTCCAGATTACATGGAACTCTTCGCGTCATAAATGACCTTACTTTCGGATCACTTAACGGAATTTCATGATTCACCTTATCGCAATAACCGTATGGGTCCCCATCTCCAGTGGACAGATGATCGTATTTATTAATTAACTCTGTCATATTCTGTACTGCCGACAGCCTAACCGCTGCTATCTCGCTGGTCTCATACATGTTGATATGCCCGTATTTCGTGACCACAACTTTCGCTTGCGTGTCAATTATTGCACCAATCTTCCGCAGAAAATCCGCTCCTAATATCGTTCGCTGTAGTTCGGGTACAACAATGAAAGCAAACGTCACCTCGCAGCCGCCAACATCGACCGTACAGTTCGATGTACCCGTTATACGCAACACATGCCCGCCTACCGTTTGTACTGTCAATGAACACGGACTAACACTCTTACATAAATCCTTATCTATTAACGACACGGCCGCCCCTGTATCTATCAAACATACTACTTCTCGATCATTCACTCGCAACTTCGAATACAGAGCCCCTTTCTCAATAGCCCCCACTAAGTCTAGTTTCATACGAGAGAAAGAACAAGTATTATACCGTCTGAAACTTTTTCTTTTTCGCCTTTCTGGGCAGTATCTTCTCCAGTGTCCCGACTTACCGCATTCAAAACATCGGTCTTTTCTATCAGCCAACTTTAACGCCACCACTTCCCTCTGCAATGCTTCAATTTTCTGCTCATATTCGTTTGGTTTTGGTTGGTCTTTAGCGGCTACCGTTGTGCTCAGCAGCTGTCTGGTCACCTTCGCCAGCTCACTAATATCCATCGGCTGCGTTGAGTTCACCAGTTTTAATCGCTCAGAAATGTGGTCTGGGACACTCTCGATGAATTGGGAAGACAGTAACTGCGCTTCTGATTCTTCATCCAAAGTGGGAAGCGCGCGTCGAAGTAGATCCGTCAGTTTCACCGCCAACACTAGCGGGTCTCCATCAGGTCCCAACTTCGTTGACCGGAACTGCTGCATTGCTAGCTGCCTGTCTGTTTCGCTGTCAAACTCGGACACTAATCGTTCAACCGATTTCTTCCAAGACGCTGTGCCATTAGACCTGTCTACGCTGTCATATGCCGCCTTCGCTCCGCCTCTCAACAGCGTCCCCAGGACAACTGCCTTCGCCGTCTGCTCCTTGACACCCACCAGCTCAGCAACGGCCTCGAAGTCACGTAAGAAGCTCCGTATGTCTCCTTCTTCAAACGCAGCTGGCCACGGGATCTTCATTTTCTGGAGGCAGCGACACCAAATGTAACAACAGAAGACAAGGGCTGGCAACAGATCGTTTTATTACGAAAATCAACACGTATTTATATATATTTTATGTACATTAATACGGCTTATGCAAGCAGAAAAAGGCAGTCTTCTGATTGGTTGTTTCACGGAAGTTAAGCAGACAAACACAGTCTTATGATTTGTTGTTTTCGATATTTCTCGGAAAGTAGAGCCATCTATCTGCGAATCATATTTGTCCACGTTTAAGTTTGCTGTGATTGGTTGTTGAAACAGCCTTGTTCATATTTTCTCACGGCCCATATTAGTGACCTAGACATTAACGTAGATTAGTGTCAACCAATCGGCTAGCAGCCTGCTCTCACCACACTCGACCCCCGTCAAATAGCTTTGTGCGCAGACGTTCCGACCTTCTGGGTGCTACATCCTCTAGTTGAGGATTGTTACTGATCGGCTTGTCCCACTTTATGTCCCAACAGAGTAACATTCTTTTTGGCTATCTGGGACTTGGTTTTGTTGACGCGCAGTCCAAACCCTTCGATGCGTCGCAGCACGGCTTCTACATGGTTGACGTGATCGTTTTCGTTCTGACTGTATATGACGAGATCATCACCATAAACCTCCACGTTTTCCAAGTTCCTAAGTAATAGCTTCATCACTCGTGTGAACGTAAACGGTGCACCTGCTATTCCAAACGGCATGCGTTTAAATCGATATTGTGTCTGACCCACGATGAAAGCCGTCTTATCTCTATCACTTTGTTTTATCGGTATCTGCCAGTATCCTGAGCGAAGATCGAGAACCGAAAACACATTCGCACCTTGTAGGCGATCTAAGGTTTCTACCACTGTTGGCATGGCACACGGTCTTAACTCTGTCATACTGTTTAACTGTCGAAAATCAACACAGAATCTATACTTCCCATTCGCTTTTTTTACTAACAGCACTGGAGAGTTGTACGGGCTATCAGCTTCCTCAATAATATCATCTTTTAACATCTCTTGCACTTGTCGCTCCACTTCGTCTTCCAGATTACATGGAACTCTTCGCGTCATAAATGACCTTACTTTCGGATCACTTAACGGAATTTCATGATTCACCTTATCGCAATAACCGTATGGGTCCCCATCTCCAGTGGACAGATGATCGTATTTATTAATTAACTCTGTCATATTCTGTACTGCCGACAGCCTAACCGCTGCTATCTCGCTGGTCTCATACATGTTGATATGCCCGTATTTCGTGACCACAACTTTCGCTTGCGTGTCAATTATTGCACCAATCTTCCGCAGAAAATCCGCTCCTAATATCGTTCGCTGTAGTTCGGGTACAACAATGAAAGCAAACGTCACCTCGCAGCCGCCAACATCGACCGTACAGTTCGATGTACCCGTTATACGCAACACATGCCCGCCTACCGTTTGTACTGTCAATGAACACGGACTAACACTCTTACATAAATCCTTATCTATTAACGACACGGCCGCCCCTGTATCTATCAAACATACTACTTCTCGATCATTCACTCGCAACTTCGAATACAGAGCCCCTTTCTCAATAGCCCCCACTTAGTCTAGTTTCATACGAGAGAAAGAACAAGTATTATACCGTCTGAAACTTTTTCTTTTTCGCCTTTCTGGGCAGTATCTTCTCCAGTGTCCCGGCTTACCGCATTCAAAACATCGGTCTTTTCTATCAGCCAACTTTAATGCCACCACTTCCCTCTGCAATGCTTCAATTTTCTGCTCATATTCGTTTGGTTTTGGTTGGTCTTTAGCGGCTACCGTTGTGCTCAGCAGCTGTCTGGTCACCTTCGCCAGCTCACTAATATCCATCGGCTGCGTTGAGTTCACCAGTTTTAATCGCTCAGAAATGTGGTCTGGGACACTCTCGATGAATTGGGAAGACAGTAACTGCGCTTCTGATTCTTCATCCAAAGTGGGAAGCGCGCGTCGAAGTAGATCCGTCAGTTTCACCGCCAACACTAGCGGGTCTCCATCAGGTCCCAACTTCGTTGACCGGAACTGCTGCATTGCTAGCTGCCTGTCTGTTTCGCTGTCAAACTCGGACACTAATCGTTCAACCGATTTCTTCCAAGACGCTGTGCCATTAGACCTGTCTACGCTGTCATATGCCGCCTTCGCTCCGCCTCTCAACAGCGTCCCCAGGACAACTGCCTTCGCCGTCTGCTCCTTGACACCCACCAGCTCAGCAACGGCCTCGAAGTCACGTAAGAAGCTCCGTATGTCTCCTTCTTCAAACGCAGCTGGCCACGGGATCTTCATTTTCTGGAGGCAGCGACACCAAATGTAACAACAGAAGACAAGGGCTGGCAACAGATCGTTTTATTACGAAAATCAACACGTATTTATATATATTTTATGTACATTAATACGGCTTATGCAAGCAGAAAAAGGCAGTCTTCTGATTGGTTGTTTCACGGAAGTTAAGCAGACAAACACAGTCTTATGATTTGTTGTTTTCGATATTTCTCGGAAAGTAGAGCCATCTATTTGCGAATCATATTTGTCCACGTTTAAGTTTGCTGTGATTGGTTGTTGAAACAGCCTTGTTCATATTTTCTCACGGCCCATATTAGTGACCTAGACATTAACGTAGATTAGTGTCAACCAATCGGCTAGCAGCCTGCTCTCACCACACTCGAACCCCGTCAAATAGCTTTGTGCGCAGACGTTCCGACCTTCTGGGTGCTACATCCTCTAGTTGAGGATTGTTACTGATCGGCTTGTCCCACTTTATGTCCCAACAGAGTAACATTCTTTTTGGCTATCTGGGACTTGGTTTTGTTGACGCGCAGTCCAAACCCTTCGATGCGTCGCAGCACGGCTTCTACATGGTTGACGTGATCGTTTTCGTTCTGACTGTATATGACGAGATCATCACCATAAACCTCCACGTTTTCCAAGTTCCTAAGTAATAGCTTCATCACTCGTGTGAACGTAAACGGTGCACCTGCTATTCCAAACGGCATGCGTTTAAATCGATATTGTGTCTGACCCACGATGAAAGCCGTCTTATCTCTATCACTTTGTTTTATCGGTATCTGCCAGTATCCTGAGCGAAGATCGAGAACCGAAAACACATTCGCACCTTGTAGGCGATCTAAGGTTTCTACCACTGTTGGCATGGCACACGGTCTTAACTCTGTCATACTGTTTAACTGTCGAAAATCAACACAGAATCTATACTTCCCATTCGCTTTTTTTACTAACAGCACTGGAGAGTTGTACGGGCTATCAGCTTCCTCAATAATATCATCTTTTAACATCTCTTGCACTTGTCGCTCCACTTCGTCTTCCAGATTACATGGAACTCTTCGCGTCATAAATGACCTTACTTTCGGATCACTTAACGGAATTTCATGATTCACCTTATCGCAATAACCGTATGGGTCCCCATCTCCAGTGGACAGATGATCGTATTTATTAATTAACTCTGTCATATTCTGTACTGCCGACA
This sequence comes from Trichobilharzia regenti, assembly GCA_944472135.2. NCBI lineage: Eukaryota > Metazoa > Platyhelminthes > Trematoda > Strigeidida > Schistosomatidae > Trichobilharzia > Trichobilharzia regenti. The sequence continues at coordinate 5,181,514 of OX235268.1, forward strand.
GCCTAACCGCTGCTATCTCGCTGGTCTCATACATGTTGATATGCCCGTATTTCGTGACCACAACTTTCGCTTGCGTGTCAATTATTGCACCAATCTTCCGCAGAAAATCCGCTCCTAATATCGTTCGCTGTAGTTCGGGTACAACAATGAAAGCAAACGTCACCTCGCAGCCGCCAACATCGACCGTACAGTTCGATGTACCCGTTATACGCAACACATGCCCGCCTACCGTTTGTACTGTCAATGAACACGGACTAACACTCTTACATAAATCCTTATCTATTAACGACACGGCCGCCCCTGTATCTATCAAACATACTACTTCTCGATCATTCACTCGCAACTTCGAATACAGAGCCCCTTTCTCAATAGCCCCCACTTAGTCTAGTTTCATACGAGAGAAAGAACAAGTATTATACCGTCTGAAACTTTTTCTTTTTCGCCTTTCTGGGCAGTATCTTCTCCAGTGTCCCGGCTTACCGCATTCAAAACATCGGTCTTTTCTATCAGCCAACTTTAACGCCACCACTTCCCTCTGCAATGCTTCAATTTTCTGCTCATATTCGTTTGGTTTTGGTTGGTCTTTAGCGGCTACCGTTGTGCTCAGCAGCTGTCTGGTCACCTTCGCCAGCTCACTAATATCCATCGGCTGCGTTGAGTTCACCAGTTTTAATCGCTCAGAAATGTGGTCTGGGACACTCTCGATGAATTGGGAAGACAGTAACTGCGCTTCTGATTCTTCATCCAAAGTGGGAAGCGCGCGTCGAAGTAGATCCGTCAGTTTCACCGCCAACACTAGCGGGTCTCCATCAGGTCCCAACTTCGTTGACCGGAACTGCTGCATTGCTAGCTGCCTGTCTGTTTCGCTGTCAAACTCGGACACTAATCGTTCAACCGATTTCTTCCAAGACGCTGTGCCATTAGACCTGTCTACGCTGTCATATGCCGCCTTCGCTCCGCCTCTCAACAGCGTCCCCAGGACAACTGCCTTCGCCGTCTGCTCCTTGACACCCACCAGCTCAGCAACGGCCTCGAAGTCACGTAAGAAGCTCCGTATGTCTCCTTCTTCAAACGCAGCTGGCCACGGGATCTTCATTTTCTGGAGGCAGCGACACCAAATGTAACAACAGAAGACAAGGGCTGGCAACAGATCGTTTTATTACGAAAATCAACACGTATTTATATATATTTTATGTACATTAATACGGCTTATGCAAGCAGAAAAAGGCAGTCTTCTGATTGGTTGTTTCACGGAAGTTAAGCAGACAAACACAGTCTTATGATTTGTTGTTTTCGATATTTCTCGGAAAGTAGAGCCATCTATTTGCGAATCATATTTGTCCACGTTTAAGTTTGCTGTGATTGGTTGTTGAAACAGCCTTGTTCATATTTTCTCACGGCCCATATTAGTGACCTAGACATTAACGTAGATTAGTGTCAACCAATCGGCTAGCAGCCTGCTCTCACCACACTCGACCCCCGTCAAATAGCTTTGTGCGCAGACGTTCCGACCTTCTGGGTGCTACATCCTCTAGTTGAGGATTGTTACTGATCGGCTTGTCCCACTTTATGTCCCAACAGAGTAACATTCTTTTTGGCTATCTGGGACTTGGTTTTGTTGACGCGCAGTCCAAACCCTTCGATGCGTCGCAGCGCGGCTTCTACATGGTTGACGTGATCGTTTTCGTTCTGACTGTATATGACGAGATCATCACCATAAACCTCCACGTTTTCCAAGTTCCTAAGTAATAGCTTCATCACTCGTGTGAACGTAAACGGTGCACCTGCTATTCCAAACGGCATGCGTTTAAATCGATATTGTGTCTGACCCACGATGAAAGCCGTCTTATCTCTATCACTTTGTTTTATCGGTATCTGCCAGTATCCTGAGCGAAGATCGAGAACCGAAAACACATTCGCACCTTGTAGGCGATCTAAGGTTTCTACCACTGTTGGCATGGCACACGGTCTTAACTCTGTCATACTGTTTAACTTTGGCTTTGGGGAATGATATCGCCGAAAGGATCGCCATGTTTGCTGAACTTCTTGTTCTTTTTAATTTGTTTTTAATTGAAGTTTTGATTTTCCCCTTGAATTAATTCGACAAAGATATTCACTTTCTTTTAATGTTAATCCTTGGACATTGTTTAAGTTTCACTTCACTACTAGACGTAAACATGTCCTACAGACAAGGAACATCTCGGTTCAAATCAATCAATGATGAATAGTTCACAGTCGTGGGGGCATCGTCGTGGCGAGTCAGTCATCCAGTGGTATGTGGACCACATTGCAAACTTGACTGACTAACTGACTGACTGGTAAAACTCAGTTTGTACCAAATAAAGGACTAGACACGTTACACTAGTCTAATTGAAGTACACACATACACACTAATCAGCTAATGTATTCTATAACGCGGATGAGCTTGTATCAAAGCCCAGATGAGGGGAGCAAGATATAAAGATCTACAGCAGTACTTGGTCAGCAGTTAGAACAAGACCTAAAATTTTCAATAATAAGAAGAAGCCAGGGCTTTTTATGTGGTCTAAAGGCTTGATGTGCGCGTCACAAAAAGGCTAACGCAAATTTTCATTAACAACTGCCTTCACTGGCTGCATATTGACGATAAGATAGTTGATCGGAAATGCTAAGCAATCAGGAACAGATGCTTCAGCACAAAGACGTCTCTTCAAGAATTTCATGCAAGATTAACATTTCATGAATTTGAGCAGAGACTGACCGACTGGTTTCAACATAGAACTTTGCCTCGATGTGCAGCAATTCAAGTCGCCACACTCCACGTAGCACACAAAGCAACGGAAGAAAGTAGAAGAAATGCACAATAGAGACAGTATACAGAGGTGTGAGACAAAGGGATAGTAATAACGAAGAACAATATAGTTTCATTGAGTATTATAAGTGACAAGGAGTTGATACATCTGCGCCAGCCATTGAAAACGATTTTGAGCCATATCACCGATTGTAGCCAGCTATTGGTTTGACCGTCCCCAGGACCCCAAAGAGGAAGTCTACACCTTCCTACTTGACTGGTTGGCTTAAACTAACTGTTGTAGATTTTTTTGACTGGTGCCATGTTTTGTTTTGACCGCCGCTAGCTCTTTTCCAGCCTGACCCTATGTCAGCTAACATCGCTTGTCGGTCGAGGAAGGCGATGACCAGCCATAGGTAACACATGTCCTAACAATGTCAATCACAGCCTCGTCGATTGATTTCCTCTCCTCCTCGCCTAGCAATCGACGCCTCACCTCAATATTGCTCACCTTATTATACCACTTCACACGGGAGATAGAACGCAGGCACCTATGATCAAAGACAGTTAGCCGGTCTTTTCATGTCTCCCACTCCCAATGGCCAGGTCTCACTGCCATAAAGGAGGACGGAGCGGACTGATGAGCAATACACCCGCACTTTGGTGGATAGCCAGCCGGATATCACGTCTACGCCAGAGACGGCATAAACTGGCATATGAGAAACTAGCCCTCTGTATCCGTACTGAGATTTCGTCAGAGATCAACCCGTTGGCTGATGCAACTTCCCAAATAAGTGAGGCGCTCAATGTGCTTTACCACTTCACTCCCTATTTCCAAACTAGGAGTCACCGTAGTTGTTTTGTTTGTTTACTTCGGCTATCTCCTACGGGAGAATGAGTCGGCTTCATGAACGTCTCGAATCGAGTTGTTTGTAGGAGAGTTCATGAAGTTTCTTGGGAATTTGGTACGAGTGATGTCCCCAGCATCGCTCGGCCTTTTGTTTGAGAGTGCAGCTCTAGCCTTTACACAACCAAGTGTGACCTACAAGGCAGTAGGAGTGGAGTAAGGAGTCCACTATCCATTGGCAGCCGGTGACCGGAGTTCGGTTCATACGCCTTTTTGAATGGGGCCAGACATCCAGGACATCCAACAAGCCCTTTGTCCATACGTCTGCCGGTGAGCTCCGGTGAGCTTCATACGCCAGTCGTTGGAGGTTTGGAATCAGGGTTTAGCCATCTCCCCTAGACTGTCATCCAATGGACAGTCAACCCGGTGGAGAGCGCCGAGCATCCGCTTTCGCCCTCTCACTTTAGTGAGAAACACCTCCGCCACGTGAAGGCAGTGAGTAGGACTTCCTCAGGAGAGGCTATGTAAGACGCACGGTCATATGGGAGCATTTCAAGAGGTGTGCGGAGGGGTGGCCAACCCGCAGCGCAAGGCACCCACCCCCGACCATCCTGAGGTTTTTGGAGGCACCGTAGTCCAGTCCTGTAACAGTCCTGTCAATGTCTGACTGTGAAGGGAGTGCCAAGAAAGTATATTGCATTAATCAAGGCACTCTATTCAAACTCATGTAGTCGTGTAAGGGCTTATGGGGAATTGTCATCTGAATTGGTATCAACTAGTTGTGTCTGACAGGGATGTCCACTTTCCCCATTTCTGTTTAACTTCATCATAGATACGCTGATGGAAGTATCCTTAACTGAACGTAATCACTTAGGAATCGACTTGTTACCAGGAAATAGTCTCGTGGACTTAGAATATGCAGATGACATAGTCCTGTTAGGGGAGGATGCTGACAAAATCCACCAGAGTCTTCTGAACACCTTGAGCAGCAATATTCATATGTTTGGCATGCGATTCGCCTGCTCCTGTAAAATGTAAGATGCTGCTACAGGACTGGACTACGCCAACTCCTAGCTTAGTGATAGGGACTGAAGTGATAGAACATGTTGACCACTTCACCTATTCGGGAAGTTGTATCAGCCAGCACCAACGGACTGATTGGCGACGAAATCTCAGCACGGATCCAAAAAGCTCGAGCTGCTTTCGCTGACTTACACCACCTCTGGCGTAGGCGTGACATCCGGCTATCAACCAAGGGACGTGTTTACTGCTCACCAGTTCGCTCCGTCCTTCTCTGTGGCTCTGAAACATGGCCAATACGCGTTGAAGACATGAAAAGGTTGACTGCTTTCGATCATAGATGTCTGCGATCTCTGTCTCACGTTAGGTGGTTTCACAAGGTAAGTAATGTTGACGTTAGGCGTAGAGTGTTGGGCGAAGAGGGAAAATCAATCGACGAGGCTATAAAGTTACATAGACTGAGATGGCTAGGTCACGTGCTGCGGATGCCTAACCATCGCCTCCCCCGACGGGCATTACTAGCTGATATAGATAGTTGGAGGTTGGAAAAGAGTAAGTGGTGGCCAAACAAAAACATGGCCTCATCAATCCATGAAATCCTTGACAGTTAAACTGAGTCAGTCAGGTAGGGCGATGCAGACTTCCGGGTTGGGGCCCTCGGGACTGACTCTAGGAATCAATGGCTGGAGACAATAGGTGACATGGCTCAAAATCGTTGTCAATGGCCAGCGCACATGTATTCAGTCTCTGTAATCTTTCATATTCCTTTCTACCATTACCCATTCCGTTTCACTTTTATACTTGTCAAACTCTGTTGATTCTCTTCACTCATCTTCTTGTCTACCTTTGTGTGGTATTTGGAACGTGGCAACTGGAACTGGTGCACTTCGGTGCCAAGTTCTATGTTGAATCCAGACAGACAGACAGAATTTTAGTTGATATTCTTTTCGCTATTATATTTTTATTACTATTATCATTTAAGTATTTTTATTGAACTTTAATTGCACTGATCATACTTTACAAATCTATATTATTTAAAAGCACTAATACTGTTGTTAACTACTTACTCTCAAACAGACAGAAAATTTCGTCCGTAAAACTCCTACCCAACACAATAAGTGGAATAAAATGGACATAAACCGACAACATGAAAAATCATAACGCACCACTACGTCACATAGACAGATGCACGCTCGTCGGGCACCATGTATACTTCACTCACTACAACCCATCTTTCTTAAGATAATATGATGAACTTGTATCCATAATCTTGCTGGGCAGTTAATATTCTCAACTCCTTTCGAAACAGGTGAAATTCATAAACCTCCCTCACGCAAAGAAAATACACACAAGCAGTAGAAATCCATTGATTAATGCGTCTAAAGCTTATGTATTTTGCTCCCAACAATGACGTTGCAGATCAAATGAGATAAACATATCGCTGATTTCAAAATAACCTATCAACGGACTATAATTCAAGGATTCTTCACAGAACAAGGTTATGTGCGAAAATTGACTTCAAGCTTTATTTTGTTTCCCAGGCACTTTTAACCCATCCACCAAAGACCTTGGTTTTTTTTTGTTAATGCGAAGACAATACTTATATATTTTCTTGGCAGCCTGTAGACGGCCGTAGGTCATTTGGTCAGCTGATGGATACTGGCTTTATTTATTGAAAAAACGTCAAGGTTAGGTCATTTTTTGTTGTTTTACACACTTTTTTACTTATATTCCCGCTAAAAGTTGATGAAATGCGGCGTATTTAGCAGAAACAGAAAATGATGGTGTCCTTATCCGGCCGTAACTTACAACCAGTTTACAAATTCCCTTGTGGACGTTGTACTTACCTCAATATTGGTTGGTTATCGTATGCCGACAACCACGGGATGAAAACGAAACGAAGTAGATTTTCCCGCTCAACCTGGAGGACAATTGTACAATTCAATAACTATACAGCCTAGTTCAGACAATGAGTGTATTTATATATATCAAACATTTAACTGTTGAAACATTATTAACTTGTAGACAATCAACGATTTTCATGTAAATTTATGTTTATATGAAAATAAATTATTATTATTATTATTATTATTATTATTTGATATTATATCATACTTGATCGTGCTTGTAAAAATGGCATGCATTTCCATGTAAATTTATATGTTTATATGAGGATATACATTGTTATTATAAATTGTTGAAATGCGTACATTTCCGTTCAGAAAATGTTGAAATACTTGAAAACACATGTTATAACGACTTTTGTGATATTTTTTGCAGCTTAAAGGATTATACATGGACATGATGAGGTGGGAGAGCTCGTTTTGGTAATTATTTCATTTACTTTGTTGTGTGTTTTTCCTAATGCTGACAAGGCTCCTCCACATATATTTCTTTAAGAAAAATCTGCAGAAATACGTAGAAATTATATACGCATATTATTTCCTTATTTTGTGGCATAAACTTGACGTTTGCAGGCAGATGCAATATCGATTTTGTATTATTGAAAAATGTTTACTGACGTAATTATACACAATTCTACTAATTATTTCGTCATTTCAAACATATTTAATGGTCAATTATTGTGTTTACACTGATAACAATGTCTACATCTGTATAATTCTTATGTTCTTTTTCAGATAATATCTACTTTCGGGAATTTCATGGAATTGGGTGATAAAGAAAAAGATACCTGCACTGTTGCCTATTTTGTATTACATGTTAATTAATTAATAAATGTATTCCTCGTTATTCGTTTTTTATTCTACTTGATAAGACCGAATATTAGCCCTTGCGTAATTTGTGAGGTATAGAGGCTATCTTTGAAATACTAAGTAGGAGAAGATATTCGGAGACGCCTGTTGGCGAAAGATTATGTTGTAGTCAAATAAAGTAAACGTGTCTAAATCGTAGAGGAGGTATTGTGATTATAAAACGTTTCGAGTTATCTATTATCTCAGCAGAATACATAATCTGATTCACGATTCATAGTCACAAAGTGAGAATAAATTTACCTGTGATAGTTTGCTTGTGATTTCTGCATGCTGCAATGTACCATAAGGAGAGACTTTACCTATGCTGTTAGATGTATAACTCAGTGCAACTAAGGTTATCGTAATAATTAAAAACAGAATGCCTAGGGTTCTCAACCAAAGAACACGATACGTTGCTATCTGCTCATATAATCACGTAAACAAAAGTCTTCCAGATGCTGCATTTACTCCCAACAGTTTACCCTCAACTTCTAACTTAGCACGTGCTACTTACGTTACTGGAACACAATCGCATTACAACAGAAGGAACACAGATTCATCGAAAAATTGTTTATTAAACTAAAGTCAGATTTCAAATGTACACATAATTCAGATGAGTAGTTACCGTCAGTAAGTTCCATCTGCGTACACGGCACATATATGTTTTTCCATAAGTCTGAAAAGCTTTAAGAAAAGAATAATTAACTTGAGTATTACATGTATGATCTGAATAAAAAATGTTCCTGATAAGCCTGTGGCTTAAATGTATTACACTGCTTACTGAGACAACCGATACCTGCTTTCCGATCTTCGTGAAAAGAACACAGTTTATCTAGGTTTAACCACATATACGTAAGTATACATATATGCTGCATCAACCATGCCGTTTCTGTCATGATTAACCAGACGAATGTGTATATTATACTTATTTAAGGACATCTAAAAATAATGGTCAAGCGATAATTGAAGTTGCTTGAAGTTATTACATCTTTAGAACATTGTTTGCATTCTTGACACTCCTGAAAAGTCCTTACATATTGATATGACGTAAATTCGTTGAATTCAGCAAATAAATCCACTGGTATATCATTTCTCTCCTGAGCTGTAATAGTTTGTGTTGTCAGTTACCTATCCAATTTGATGAAACGCTCCTGGAAATTCAGAACTTAACCAAGCAGCAAAATGATGTTTGAAATTACCTCAACTCGAATGACAAACTGGCCAATCACAAGCGAGCGAATCGCTTGTTTATCTCATTCGCGGTCACTCAAAATAACGGCCGTCGTCAGGCTGCCTATTTCCTGAGGTGTTGCACCCACTGACAATCTAGCAGATTTTTCCAACTGCACAGAAATGATTGTACATAAGTGAAAAGGATGTTTTATACTACTGGGATTAACATTTATCAAATGTATGTATAATCTCCAGAGTACATTTAAAACATATCTTGCTACCGCCTGTAAATTGTGACTGAATAATATGTTTCTATTTCTGTAGCAATTTGATGATGCCTGTAAACTGGTGTCCCTCGTGTATTCTACTATGAGAATAGATTTATTTATTTATATAATTGTAGAGTCAGAAGAGGAATTTATCGAAAAGAATATTCTTTGCTCGATTATTTTGTGTTTTATAGATGTCTGAGTGAATATTTTTGCTATTTTGAAAATTATTGATTTATGATACTTCAGGATTGTAATTTATAACATTACTGATCGTGCCTGTAAGAATGGCATGCATTTCATGTAAACTTACCCGTTTATACGAATTATAAATTATTATTATTAATTGCGCGAATACATGGCAGGAAATCTTAAACCTTGTGAGTTGACTGAGAGAGTGAAGATCAGTTGAGTTAAGTATGTTGCAGACTGATCATTTTCGGGAATCGATCACTGCTACAAGTTATTCGACCGAATAGTTGTCACCACGAGGTTCTGAAGGCAGTGGCAGATATTTCTACTCCTGTTTCCACCAGTCACTTACGAATACTGGAGGTGAAAGTCACAAAAAGCCCGGGAGCTCTTAGAATCAAGTTCCGGAGACCACTTTCTCATATTACTGTTAGAAGGTATAGACTGCTTGACATGCGTCATCGGCATGCCAAGAAATAATTTTCGGATCATCTTGATAGACTGGATACAAATCGCGCGAAATCCAGAAGGTTTGTTCATTTCTTGTCGGATTCCAGGCGCAAGAAAACTTCAATTATACACGGTGCATATCAGATGTAGACTTTTTATAGGGTGTATGATCAACTGAACCTGAATTTTCTTTGTGGGGGGAGGTCAGTCTAGTAAAGAATAAAACAAAAAGGAATCCACATGTTGGTTTCTGATGCACTGGCTGAAAGTTGACTAGGTTAGCATGGTGGCCAATAGTGCCTTTGGAGTTTGCTTCGGTTGTTTTCATAGGTTTTCTCTTTTTTACTTTTCTATCAAAACTTATAACATAGTTTCTCAGCTTCCGTAGCAACTTGATGTCATATTCCTTCTCCATATACATGACGATGACTCCACAGAACAAGCGTTACTTTGCTGTGTGCATAAAAAGTCCTCTTCAAAAAGCTGAGAAAACTTCCATTACTTAGTGCTGTAACTAGATCCAACAGTGTCATGACTGTAAAACGTCGGTGCGTCGGTGGCACAGTGGTTAGGACTCTCACTGACCATGCACATGGTCCGAGGTTCGATCCCCTGCCAACGCACACCTGATACCTATGGTCGGCCTGCGAAATTTGGGCTACCGATATCTATGCTGAAAATCCCATACTTGTTCTGAAAATACAGCGTAGAATCAAGCTGTAATCAAAAATAAAAATGAAAAAATAAGAGATGTCTTCATAGACAATACCACATAAAAATTGATCGCCGATGAAATAGATGTAACCCTAAGTTGAATTCCATTTCCAGAGGAAAAGCTTCCATCCAAGTGAGACTGTACTGGTGTAAGCCATATATTTTCTTCCAAATAAATTAACGTACCTCCTCCAAATGCATCCAGTATAGCTACAGCACTCTACTGAACAGGTTCTGTAAACCAGAATCCTCCAGATTGAGTGCTGTTTGGAAACAACACGGAATCAAAAAGTATATTAAAGCACGTCGGAGAGATATTTGGAGCTGGGAGCCAACTTTCTGGTATTCTTTACCTTTGGACAATCAGCGCACACCAATAGAAAGAAAAACACTGATTTGCATGACGTACAATCTCAAGGTAATTTAAGTCACATTATATCATCTTGTTTTCCCAGTGTAGTCAAGGTGTTGGTTCAAAAGGATCAAAAAGTGATATTGTGGCGAAATTTCGGTGAAAGTATGTGTATCATCGTTCTAAGAAGGAGATGTCACACAAATTTCCTGGGACATCCAGCATTTCGGCAATTGACTTGATCGACTATGATTCTAATTAGTACCCTGAGTAATTGCTATCTTATCTAATTTACAATTGACAGGTAAATTATTTCCTATATGATGTTTGTGTAGCGAAAACTCCAGACACCTGGACAATTTATAGGCGATATTCCGTCGAACAAAACATTCTGCAAAACTAACACCATCAAATCAATGTGCACCGTGATGGTGAGCTAGCTAGAATGGTGGTCACATTACAATCTGACTGATAGAATTCAGTCTACACAAATCAGAGAAAGAGACGCATCACATTAGTTAGGAATTTTCACACTTAGTTACCGTAGGCACAGGGAGACCTCATCAGCGTTTACCAGATCTTAAATGGCCAGGCCCACCCAAATAAAAGCATCCTGCCACAAAGTGATTATAGGCTTCCACGAGGTAACCCGCGAAGGATAGCACACCAGAGACCAAAGACTCGAGTGCGATCACATTTCTTTTCGCTTCGTGTTTGGCGTCTCTGGAACGCTTTACCGGCGGCCGTGACTACAGCGCCATCTCTGGAGATTTTTAAGGGGAAGCTAGACAATCATGCAGAAATGCAAGGTTCGTGTCTCAATGGCTTATCCTCATAAAATTTGAAACCAAACTGTCAATGAATAAGCGTACAAACTAAATCCCCACGACTTGTTCTGCCTTCTCTCACTCTATCTTTTCCTTAGGTCACCTTTATTATTCCACTTATCTCAACCTATATTATCTACACTACAACCTATTATTATTACTATTATTATGATTATTACTATTCTGCTTTTATGACTACACCGAATGACCAACGGGAGTTAGGTCAAACTCCATTCACGGCAGCAATACAGTCCTAACATACTGCATACTACAAACCACATCTCGACCAATCCCCGCACCACTCCTCCTGGAGTCTACCAGAGCTAAAGCAGTCGAGTGTCGGGACTTACTACGCAGAAGCTCACCGAAGATCTGGAACCTCTACCTCACAATGAAGAAGCGAGCTCAAAGAAATCACTGGTTTATACTAGCTCGTAATCAGGATATTGGATATTGGATTCTGTCGAACCAAACATTCTGAAAAACTAACACCATCAAATCAATGTGCACCGTGATGGTGAGCTAGCTAGAATGGTGGTCACATTACAACCTGACTGATAGAATTCAGTCTACACCAATCAGAGGAATAGACGCATCACACTAGTTACTACTGTCTAATCAAAATATTCTGAGAAACTGTTCAGAAGTATTTAGCTACCTATTTACTTTAAGGGCAAAACACTGCTTAAAAATTAAAATTTTGTTTCCAAAAAAGTCAGTTCATGTTTTGGCAAAGATGCGGTTTAGTTGCGTCAGCGGCATGTCCTAATGCGTTTTTTCTCTAAATTGTTTTAATGCATCAAATGAATGTTTCATCGTTGAACTCTTTAGGCCGTTGCTTATTACCGTTGCTTATAAATGCATATTTACTTTTCGTATAATTTGAGGAATAATAAAATAAATAATAATAAAATAGTCATAAAATAGTGAATAACAAAAGAAGCAATAGTATTTATTTGCTGTCCGATATGTAACTGAAATAACTACTTATAAATTGAAGTGTAATAATTTTGAAATGAATTTGCATGCATTGAAAACATGATTTCGAAATGTTATTCCGCTCAAACATATCGAGGATTCTTTTTATTTGAAATATGTGCGATTATGAACTCAAATATACATTAAATTTTCGCCAAAAATGAAAGTCACTGTTTGCATAAATGATGTTAAAGTGGTTGTTCCATGTGGAAATGGAAGCATTCTAATCAGAGAATTAGCAGAAATGGCTCTTTTAAGATTTCAAAAGTCCACTTCCTCCTTAATGCATGTAAGTCAGTGTGAATTTTGTTCAGCCTCTTGCTGTTTTCTTTATTTGGTTATTAATTTATTATATAATGAGTGTAGTAATTTATTGTAATTGAAGTATTAGTATTTCGAGATGACCGAATTACAAGAATCCGAACAAAACACAGAGAGGGCAGAACTCAGGAATTTGTATTTAGCGGAATTATTATGCAATTCATATAAGAAACATATCAACAGTCAACAGTAAGTATTTAAACAATACAGAGATAGAAACTGTCAATCACCACATCCGCCACACGTCGAATATCTCCTTGCGTATTTATAACGATGTCTCGGTTTGCTTGCAAGTAGCTGCGACCTTCTAACTGATTCTGTGATATTATTTTCATCAGTACTATCTGGACTTATTTCTGAATTATCTACAAAATCAGGATTAGTAGCGGAATCAATAATATCATAATTGGAACGACCTACTTCATTTATTGTCACTTTGTCCAGGTGTCCGTTATGAACTGAGTGATCTTTGATGTCTAATATCTTCACCACTCGATTTCCCATTTGTTGTAGTATAATTCCAACAGAAGGTCTATAGTCTTTCCCTTTGTAATAATGTACATTAGAAGTCGTGGACATCAGATGCTTTTTGAGAATTCGAGATTTGAAAAGTTTTGCAGGACTTTCACGGGTACTTGTATGCTCTGCATTCAACAAACTCAGTCTATGCATATGCAGTAGTTTCTCAATTTTAATCAGTTGCTCTCTCATCTCATTCAGGTCTTTTCATGTTTTCGACAGTTCACATTGTAACTCGGCTACCACATTTTTGAAAACATTTGATGCTTGCGTTGCTGAACTTGTAGTGGAGGTTTTCATCGGATTAGCTTGAGTATTTTGAAAGGTTGAAAGACACATTGACTCCATTTTACTAGACAGCTTGGGAGAATTATAAGAATGTTGAGCAACATAAGTATTCGAACTCCTGCAAACCGTCTTGATGTGTCCAACTTTACCACATTTGTGACACTTAGCACCCCGAAAACGGCAAGTGCTTCGTAGATGTAACTTTCCACAGGAAAAACACGGTTTAATGTTTTTGATCTCTCGCTGCATTCTATTACCTGTGGACGTCAGTTTGGATTTCTTTCCATTACCACTTGTATTTTCGACTTTAGAAAGCATAACATCAGACACTGACGTAGTGGGAGCAGAGTATTCATTATTGACATCTTCATATGTAATACATAAATCCTTAGCAGTTTGAAAAGTACAAGAAGGAATCTGAATTAACTCTTTCTCTAATTTAGGAATATTGATTCCAGCAATTAGACGATCACGTAGTTGAGTATGCAGCTGATCTCCAAAATTACACTTTGGATTCACTGAAAATGTCAAGATGGATACTAGATGGGGCCCTGATGGGAAGTCTTCTAGACTGGATTACGTGCTCACTAGTGACCAGCTACTAGTGGAAAACGTTCAGATCACGACTCCCATAGGTAGTAGTGACCACGCGGTCATAGTATTCGACATAGTCCTCCGCGAGCGCTTACAGTGGGACAATACACAGCCCTATCTGTGTTATAACAAAGCCAACTACACCAAAATGCGAAGACTTCTGTCTGAAGCAAACTGGCCTAAAAAATGGACAGAGCTAACAGTAGAAGAACACTGGAGAGTGGTAAAGGAATCATTCACCAGGCGGTCTCAGACACTGTTCCTTTAGTCTCACCAAAAGCTAGGAAGCAACGATCATGGCTGAAAAGGGGACACAACGCCTTCTGCAGGCAAAGCGAAAAGCCTGGTTCGCGTGGCGACGATCGAAGAGTCAACCCGAATATGAAGTGTACCTTGAACTCAGGAATCGATGTAACATACGAGTCCGGAGCGATAGAAGGACATTTCAGGGAGACCTCGCCAATAAGCTTCTCGTGAACCCCAAAAGCCTATACAGGTTTATGGCCGAAAGAAAACCGACCAACCAGGGAGCATGCAATCTAGTGGGTTCTGATGGGAAATCTCTTACTAGTCTTGAAATGGCAGAGACATTCAGCCTAGCCTTTCACAGGCAACTAAATAGTAACGAGGATATTACCCCTACAGAACATCCAGATTACATCGCAAAACCAACACACGAAAACCTGCTGGGGACATTTCAAATTACCCCGGCTATGGTACTTGCAAAATTGGGAAGGTTGGCTTCGGGAAAGTCTCCAGGTTGTGATGGCATCAGACCATCTGTCCTGAAGCAGTGTTCAGAAAGTCTCTGTCAACCCCTAAGTGATCTGTTCCAACACTCCCTTGATGTAGGGAAACTTCCATGTGAATGGAAACGTGCAATCCTATCCCCTATCTTCAAGGGTGGTGACCGGCAGAATGTGACCAGTTACAGACCAGTTGCTCTACTTCCAGTGGTATCGAAGATATTGGAAAGTCTCATTGACGACCACATGAGAAAATACTTCGATGGGACTAACCTTCTTCACGAAGCACAGCACGGTTTCAGGAGGGGAAGATCCTGCGTGACGAATCTTCTACTAGCCTGGAACGATTGGACACTATCCTGGGACAAAAAGGTACCAGCCCACGTGATCTTTCTCGACTTTGCGAAAGCATTCGACACAGTTCACCATGGTCTGCTCCTTCACAAAATAGGCAAGGCGGGAGTTTCTGGAGCACTTCTCGCATGGCTGAAAGATTACTTAGGCGAGAGAGAATTCTGCACCAAAGTCAACCGCATCCGATCATCCTGGCACACCTCGGCATCAGGGGTTCCTCAGGGTTCTATCCTAGGGCCGTTGATGTTTTTGATTTTTATCAATGACCTGCCCCCCAACTAAACTGCTCTGCGCTTCTTTACGCTGACGACGTAAAGATTTGGAGAGCAATAAACTCATCGGAAGACTCAGATAGATTGCAGGCTGACCTGCAAACTCTGGGAAATTGGGCTTTGGCTAACGGAATGCCTTTCAATCTAAAGAAGTGCAAAGTAGTGCAGCTTCATTCCGGCAGGTCACAGAGTGTAAATTACACCCTTGGTGGCCAGAACTTGAGTTGTGTTCCATCAGAGCGTGATCTAGGTCTTATTCTAACAGAAAAGCTAGACACCAGTGGAAATTACTCGAGGGACGTCGCCAAAGCCTACGCAACATTACACTTTATGCACAGGCAGCTGGGAGCTCTCACTCCCGAACTGTTCTTAAGGCTATACAAGGCATATGTGAGGCCACACCTTGAGGTGCATAATATCATTGCACCTCCGCTACTCAAAAGGGATGCTAACATTCTAGAAAGTGTCCAGAGACGAGCGACAAAATGGGTGATCGGCCTCCGCAACAAATCATATGAGGAAAGACTAAAGAAATTAGGTCTTTTCACACTTAGTTACCGTAGGCACAGGGGAGACCTCATCACCGTCTACAAGATCCTAAATGACCAGGCCCACCCAAATAAAAGCATCCTGCCATTAAGTGATTATAGGCTTCCACGAGGTAACCCGCTAAGGATAGCACACCAGAGACCAAAGACTCGAGTGCGATCACATTTCTTTTCGCTTCGTGTTTGCCGTCTCTGGAACGCTTTACCGGCGGCCGTGACTACAGCGCCATCTCTGGAGATTTTTAAGCGGAAGCTAGACAATCATGCAGAAATGCAAGGTTTGTGTCTCAATGGCTTATCCTCATAAAATTTGAAACCAAACTGTCAATGAATAAGCGTACAAACTAAATCCCCACGACCTATTCTGCCTTCTCTCACTCTATCTTTTCCTTAGGTCACCTTTATTATTCCACTTATCTCAACCTATATTATCTACACTACAACCTATTATTATTATATTATTATATTATTACTATTCTGCTTTTATGACTACACCGAATGACCAACGGGAGTTAGGTCAAACTCCATTCACGGCAGCAATACAGTCCTAACATACTGCATACTACAAACCACATCTCGACCAATCCCCGCACCACTCCTCCTGGAGTCTACCAGAGCTAAAGCAGTCGAGTGTCGGGACTTACTACGCAGAAGCTCACCGAAGATCTGGAACCTCTACCTCACAATCAAGAAGCGAGCTCAAAGAAATCACTGGTTTATACTAGCTCGTAATCAGGATATTGGATATTGGATTCTGTCGAACCAAACATTCTGAAAAACTAACACCATCAAATCAATGTGCACCGTGATGGTGAGCTAGCTAGAATGGTGGTCACATTACAACCTGACTGATAGAATTCAGTCTACACCAATCAGAGGAATAGACGCATCACACTAGTTACTACTGTCTAATCAAAATATTCTGAGAAACTGTTCAGAAGTATTTAGCTACCTATTTACTTTAAGGGCAAAACACTGCTTAAAAATTAAAATTTTGTTTCCAAAAAAGTCAGTTCATGTTTTGGCAAAGATGCGGTTTAGTTGCGTCAGCGGCATGTCCTAATGCGTTTTTTCTCTAAATTGTTTTAATGCATCAAATGAATGTTTCATCGTTGAACTCTTTAGGCCGTTGCTTATTACCGTTGCTTATAAATGCATATTTACTTTTCGTATAATTTGAGGAATAATAAAATAAATAATAATAAAATAGTCATAAAATAGTGAATAACAAAAGAAGCAATAGTATTTATTTGCTGTCCAATATGTAACTGAAATAACTACTTATAAATTGAAGTGTAATAATTTTGAAATGAATTTGCATGCATTGAAAACATGATTTCGAAATGTTATTCCGCTCAAACATATCGAGGATTCTTTTTATTTGAAATATGTGCGATTATGAACTCAAATATACATTAAATTTTCGCCAAAAATGAAAGTCACTGTTTGCATAAATGATGTTAAAGTGGTTGTTCCATGTGGAAATGGAAGCATTCTAATCAGAGAATTAGCAGAAATGGCTCTTTTAAGATTTCAAAAGTCCACTTCCTCCTTAATGCATGTAAGTCAGTGTGAATTTTGTTCAGCCTCTTGCTGTTTTCTTTATTTGGTTATTAATTTATTATATAATGAGTGTAGTAATTTATTGTAATTGAAGTATTAGTATTTCGAGATGACCGAATTACAAGAATCCGAACAAAACACAGAGAGGGCAGAACTCAGGAATTTGTATTTAGCGGAATTATTATGCAATTCATATAAGAAACATATCAACAGTCAACAGTAAGTATTTAAACAATACAGAGATAGAAACTGTCAATCACCACATCCGCCACACGTCGAATATCTCCTTGCGTATTTATAACGATGTCTCGGTTTGCTTGCAAGTAGCTGCGACCTTCTAACTGATTCTGTGATATTATTTTCATCAGTACTATCTGGACTTATTTCTGAATTATCTACAAAATCAGGATTAGTAGCGGAATCAATAATATCATAATTGGAACGACCTACTTCATTTATTGTCACTTTGTCCAGGTGTCCGTTATGAACTGAGTGATCTTTGATGTCTAATATCTTCACCACTCGATTTCCCATTTGTTGTAGTATAATTCCAACAGAAGGTCTATAGTCTTTCCCTTTGTAATAATGTACATTAGAAGTCGTGGACATCAGATGCTTTTTGAGAATTCGAGATTTGAAAAGTTTTGCAGGACTTTCACGGGTACTTGTATGCTCTGCATTCAACAAACTCAGTCTATGCATATGCAGTAGTTTCTCAATTTTAATCAGTTGCTCTCTCATCTCATTCAGGTCTTTTCATGTTTTCGACAGTTCACATTGTAACTCGGCTACCACATTTTTGAAAACATTTGATGCTTGCGTTGCTGAACTTGTAGTGGAGGTTTTCATCGGATTAGCTTGAGTATTTTGAAAGGTTGAAAGACACATTGACTCCATTTTACTAGACAGCTTGGGAGAATTATAAGAATGTTGAGCAACATAAGTATTCGAACTCCTGCAAACCGTCTTGATGTGTCCAACTTTACCACATTTGTGACACTTAGCACCCCGAAAACGGCAAGTGCTTCGTAGATGTAACTTTCCACAGGAAAAACACGGTTTAATGTTTTTGATCTCTCGCTGCATTCTATTACCTGTGGACGTCAGTTTGGATTTCTTTCCATTACCACTTGTATTTTCGACTTTAGAAAGCATAACATCAGACACTGACGTAGTGGGAGCAGAGTATTCATTATTGACATCTTCATATGTAATACATAAATCCTTAGCAGTTTGAAAAGTACAAGAAGGAATCTGAATTAACTCTTTCTCTAATTTAGGAATATTGATTCCAGCAATTAGACGATCACGTAGTTGAGTATGCAGCTGATCTCCAAAATTACACTTTGAAGCTTGTATTTGGAGTTGCAGAATAAAGTCTCGAATCTTCTGGTTGGGAGCAGGAACCAGTTTATTGAACTGAGCCCTCTCTCTGGTCTCAAAATTAGTTATATGTAATTGATCTATAAGAAGTTCACGGAGCTTAGCATATGGCAGAGATATGGGTTTATCTGGAAACGCCAGATTCTTCACTAGGCTATATGCATCAAGACCAACAGCAGTGATGAAATGTGCTGGTATTTTGTCATTCCGAGCATTCTTGGAAATGCACCATGCATCGAAGGATTCCAAATAATCAGCAATCTCCCGCGGAGAACCATAAAGAGGAAGTTTTCCGAGGTTATTTAGTTCCATAGCGACGCCAATTTGTAGTTATTTATTGTAATTGAAGTATAAGTATTTCGAGATGACCGAATTACAAGAATCCGAACAAAACACAGAGAGGGCAGAACTCAGGAATTTGCATTTAGCGGAATTATTATGCAATTCATATAAGAAACATATCAACAGTCAACAGTAAGTATTTAAACAATACAGAGATAGAAACTGTCAATCACCACAATGAGGATAGTTTAAAGAAGGCCAACTTATTTACTTTTTTTATTTATTTTTACTTATTAAACAATTCTTGGTGATTCCCTTGTGCTTTATCCACATCTGAGGTGGTTTTTAGAATTTAACTGTTTATTTTACTGTACTCAGTCGCTAAGCAGGAACATCATTTTGTGCAAAAACTCGTTCTTAATATATTCGTAGGGGTTGTACATTTGGACGCTTAATGCTTTGGTTATTCGTTTTGTTATACCATAGAACTATCATGAAACTGTACGAAAAATATCAATTTTTTGTTTCGAGGAGAGACAGTAGATAGACAGCTAGAAGGATTGGTTAAGTGATAATATAACGTCGTCTGTCTAAAAATAACAAAACAGCGTAAAACCATTTGCCATCTAGATGGTTGGAGAAGAAGAATTTCGTACTGTACTTATGAAACATTATTAGGAAACTAACGTTTCTTAAGAACTATTCAGTCAATTTGAAATATGAGTATCAAACCATTGACGAGCTAGGTTGCTTTTGAGTGAAAGATTATCCATTATCCAGTTTTCAAATATCCTACTGTATTTTGTTACTTCATTCTCCAAATGTATAAGTGTAAAGCTCATATATTATTACTGTGATTATTCTTATTGAGGCTATGGATTTCATGTTCCAGTCAACACACTTTCCTACAGTCACTATACAATACGATTGCATACGCCGAAAGACACTCATGTACTAACCTAATAATTACACATGTCCAATGAATTTTAAAACAGGCTTTTTGAAGCGAAGTGGATTTTTTACTTGATGAGGGACTGCAGAGTTAGGTGGATATCATTGAAAGTGCATAACCTTATTATTGGAAAACTGAAGTCTATTGTTTCCGTTGGATTTATCTGAACATGGCGATGCCCATTGAGAATGAGGAATCTGACGAATTGTTTTTTCTACTGAGAAAAATACCTCTGGGCATTGGTAGATGTCTGCGGACATCAGTTGTCACTACCTCAACATATAGCTTTCAGAATGTAGTTAAACCCTTATTTCGAAAGTATTATTATTCCTTTAATCGTTTTGAAATAGTTTCAAATGCTGGTCATCATATTCTTAAGATTGTAGCCACTATATTTGTTTAAATGGTTAAAGGCAATTGCTTCTACTGTTATGAAGGTGTGTATGCGGTTGCTGTCACAATAGTGTGCATGATTGCTAAGTCGAACTATAGAACTGTTCATGCTGCTTATATATTAATCGGAAATTGTTAGTTCTGTTATTAGGGGTCTTAAGAGTCTTGTAATACTGTATCTGAAAGAAATTTAGGACAGTTTTAATCCCTAAATATTTTCATATTTTGAACATTTTTGTAGGCGTTACTGTATTATTATTATTATTGTTCCCATGGGTTCCTAGTGGAACGTAGGGCTTCAACTGCACGTCTCCACTTACTTCTGTCTTGCTTCTGCTCTGCTTTTCACCCGCATCCATACTGTTTTAACTCCTCTTCACACGATCTCCTCCGTGTTACCCTTACACTGACGTCCCACTTGCCGCTTCACTTTCGGGTTCCACTCGAGTGATGGCCTGACGCGCACGCGATGGCACCCAGAGAGCGGCCTTCTCAGCAAGTGTCCAATCCATCTTTCTTCACTTTCTCTTTCATATTTGTTGGCTGGCGATTGGTTCTTGTTTTGTTTGTTTCTATAGTTTCTTGTTGGTGATTCTTTCCGGCCCAACCATCTGATCTTCATTATAGAGCCAGCGAAGACAGTTGTTGATGAAGGTCTGCAACAGGCTGTTGAAAATATTCTTTGTGACCCGCCCGCCAAGTTTCTGATCCGTATGGAAGAACTGACTGACTTGATGTAAGTTGTATTGAAAATCCGACCGAATTTAGTTGTTGATGCTGAGTGATGAAGATTTTCAGGTTGATGAATGTGTTTCTCGCCTTCTCGATTCTCTCTCGATTTGACATCCTCGTCCGTTCCGACTTCCTGTAGTTGAGACAATGCTCCTTAGATAAGTGAGTGAATGAGGTAACCTCTTTCAAATCCCTCCCGTTGATGGTGATTGGCGCTGGATGCCGCTGCTGTTGTTGTTGTTGTTGGTTGGTTATTTCCATAACAGACATTACTGTATTTAACTCTTATTTTTAATACTAATGAGTGAATTAGGTACAAATTTATGCAAGAAGAATGACTGACAGTTTCGAAATAAATAAAGTCATTTTAACTCAATCAAGTTGCTCTTTATCATTGTATAAACGTTTCTAGCTTAAATCGAATACTAAAGAGTAGGTAACTAGTACCATGCCTCCAGTGGCTTGCCTCCAACCATCTAATGGCGACAATTCAAAATGTACTGTTATGAAGAGCCACCCAACATGGTAGCCATTGCAAAACTTGACTGACAATAGAATTCAGTCTGTACCAGAACAAACTACAGAACTCATGAAACTAGTTACTTACTACTTAGTGTCCAGCCATAGCATCTAATGCAGTCCTGCCGGAGGTCAATCATCAGTCCGAATATCTCAGCAGTATCACATCTGATTGCAGGCAGCAGTGAGTAACATGGGTTCAAATCTGAGATGGGACATTAGTCCCTTTAAGGTTATGGATACGCCTTGCTGACTGATGATTGCCAACGAGCAAAAAACTTGGGTCCATGAAAACCTGATGATTGCCTCCGATTATCTAAAAACAGTTAAATCTCTCAACGACTACTTTAGTTAGTTGTATTAGTTTGGATAGGAATAAATCTGAGTGAAGCCTGCAAGGCAGTCTGTAGTCGACAGATATCTGAACTCTTGTGAGAAATGGTCTAAATCCATATTTTCTAACTCTCACAACACCTTCTTTATTCACACAACTCTCACTGACTCTCCCTTGCATCTCATCAGGTAGGACTAGAAGTCATTATTGAAGATTATATGCTTGCTTGTACAACTAAATACAAAACTCAGCGATATCATATCTAGCTCTTTAGCGTTCTATGTGATAGAGACACTCACTGTTAAGCGTTAAACTTAGAATTGACAAAATAATTGACTATTTTATCCTCTTTCATCCGTAATTTATGGTGACACTATTTTAATGATGATCTAATTTTAGCTATCCACATTATTGTCATCACCATTTTATAATTTTTGAACATTTTTTTCCTTATTGTTGTCAGTGCTGACATAAGAAAGCTGCTATTATCATTCCTCGTTGCGTATTTAATTTGTGGATAGTGACTAGCATAGAAATCTAGCCACGATGCGCATTTCGTTCTATTTGGGACTCATCATCTGGATGTATCTGTATTTCCCAGTCAATGATGATGTTCCCAACGAGGATCGAACCTAGTGCCCACAGTTTCAAACGTCAAAGCGTCGTTATCCACTAGAACCACCTGGGCCACGAGAGCCATCACCTCTCTTGCAACGGGTCATAATAATTATTTAATTGAATTTTAGATTTTCCCGTCCATTGATTGATTGGACTGAAGTGCTCAGCCCAGACATAGTCGAAGCATCTGCACGAGAAGCGGACATGTCAACTTGAGACCGAACACTTTGGTCCAATCAATCAATGGATGGGGGAAAATCTAAAATTCGTTACATATACCTTGTAATATTATTTGTAGTGTTTGTTTTTGCTGTGTAGTTGAGTAAATTAGATGCATTAACACACAACCATACAATAGGGTGGGTGGGAAAGGGTCAGATTTCTATAAAAGTAATCTAGGCAGGTGAAGATAGAGACAGAGGGATTACTGAATACTGCCTGATTCATCGAGTCTACACCCAATACAACAAAGGCAGTAGAAGTGACTCAACGTAAATACCAGAGATATGGAAGATATTATTACCACCGGTGAAATCAGAGGAGAATAATAAATAATGCTAAAATGTATTTCAGTTTACATAATGACATTTTAACAAGTCATTTATCTATTTTACTATAAAAACATCTTGTTTCACATCTGACTGTATTTGACAGATAACACTAATATTGTTATTTCCGAATATACTTTATCTTATATTGATTTTTATCCGAATGTCTAATCACCACTATTTACTCGTGTGTGTAAATGAAGCGATAGTACACATGACCTTAGTTCAGAGAGCCGAGAAGCATAGGTGGCACAGTGATAGAATGCTCACCGACCACAGATGTGGTCCGGAGTTCGGTCTCCGGCTACAGACGCATTTCTTTACCTCG
The DNA here is from genome assembly GCA_944472135.2 of Trichobilharzia regenti. NCBI lineage: Eukaryota > Metazoa > Platyhelminthes > Trematoda > Strigeidida > Schistosomatidae > Trichobilharzia > Trichobilharzia regenti. The sequence goes on from OX235268.1 coordinate 5,205,153, forward strand.
CTAAGCCAACAATAAGACTGGTAAAGAGGCAAAGTTGGACATGAGGTGGCCAGGAACCTATTCCCATGAAAATAAACCCACTGCTACCGAAACTTCAAGCCTCTAGTTTGAAGCCCTATGTTCCACTGGGAACGTAAAGGAATTTAAAAATATGTGTAAATGAAGCCAGAAAGTTATGTGAGTGCCTTGATATGGATAATGAGCAGTGATAAATTGTCCTCAAAAGATGGTCACTTACTGTATAAAACCGCATTGTATGACAGTTTATTAAAATAAAATCTTATACATCATGGAGTTTTTAGATTTTTTTTTTTAGATTCACAGCTTGATTCCACACTGTATTTTTGGTACAAGTATGGAACTTTCAGCATGTGATATCGGCAGCCCAAATTTTGCAGGCCGACCATAGATCAGATCAGGTGTGCGCCGGCGTGGGCTCGAACCCCGGACCATGTGCATGATCGGCGAGAGTCCTAACCACTGTGCCACCGACGCACTCTACCAACCACCACAGTGTCCTTAGATGCAGTAATGTTGCACCAAATGCCTAGTATTCCATGCTGTATCATAGCTAATGTTTTGGAATAAAGCGAATTATTATTACTATTATTATTATTATTGCTACTAATACTAACTCGATTTCAATTCCGATTGAAAATTAAAACCGCTAACTATAACAATAATTTAATTAATATTATAATTTATTAGTTTAGTTTTTAAAAATCCTTTTTTAGTTGTTGTTATTTCAAAATATAACTGAATTAATTTCGTTCATAAATTTGCAATAGAGAATAAAAATTATTCTACCGTGATTTAACAATGACACTTTTATATACTTGCATGGCTAAAGCAAATATGTTTTGGGCATTGTATAATGCTCTATATATGTGTTAATTTGAAAACAACTGACACGAACAGTGATGGTATTTGATGGTATTAGATAGTTGGAGGCAATCGGCCACAGGAAGCCCTACCTGACTGTTATAACTGTAGGGAATTAGATGAAGACGTTTTCACCTTGCTCTGTCTGCGCCTGAACTAATCTGCCTATCTGCTTGTCGTACCTTCCGATTTAGTCAAGCACGCAAATATCAAAAGACAAAGGCTGGACTGTGACTGTGTATTGAAGTACAACAACGACAAAGAAAGCCATGGTATTTATACATTTTACAACAATATGGACAGCTAACAGCATTTGAAATAATTGATCTTAATAGCCAATAACAAAGTGCGTGAGAGATGATAATATACCATATATACAAGATTAACAGTCACTACCAAAATGTGTGAGAATGATAATATACCATATATGCAAGATTAACAGTCACTACCAAAATGTGTGAGAATGATAATATACCATATATACAAGATTAACAGTCAATACCAAAATGTGTGAGAATGATAATATACCATATATACAAGATTAACAGTCAATACCAAAATGTGTGAGAATGATAATATACCATATATACAAGATTAACAGTCAATACCAAAATGTGTGGGATCCTATCACTGACCTAGGTCTCATGCTAGTCGGCACCCACGAGTTAATAAGACGTGTATCTGCAACCTTTAAGGAACTCATGTCCCTTCTGAGATTTGGACCCGCGTCACCCAGTGCAGTGCTGCCGTCAGAGACGTTACCACTGAGCTATTCGGGCTCGCCATTAACCTCCTGTAGGACTGTAGTGGATATTTTGATTGGCCACTAGTAACAAGTGATGAGCGTTTTAATATCAGAAGGGAAATGAGTTCCTTCAAGGTGATTGCAGATACGCCTTGCTGACTGGTGAGTGTCAGCTGGCACGAAACCTAGGTCTGGTAGGGATTCCTGCGGCCGATCGCCTCCAATTATCTAATATCATCAAATCAATGTACAACCTGATGGCGAGCTACCTAGAATGGTGGCCACATTGCAAACCTGACTGGCTGATAGAATTCAGTCTGCACCAAAGAAAGGACACTAAACACAATACACTAGTTATTAGTGTCCAATCAAAAAGATATCCCTTTTCGATAACTCTTTCACAATCACCGTAATCACAGTAATCAAAGAATTATTGTTATTAACAATAATAATGCTTGCTATTTTAAATTACACTAGAATCAATCAATAGAATCGATAGGTGATTATGGTTCACTAAAGCATCGGTAAGAGGAAGATGATATACATTAATAAGTTTAACGGCAGGCCAAGAGGGTGGCAATAATGGTTGAACCTGTCTGTTGTCTACACTGTTTGAATTCTAGTGGCTTTTGTGAATTTATTCAATACCCGATAGATAACAATGAAAGTCTCTTTAATGCTGCTAGCTTTGTATCCTGTTTGAACGACGAGGTGATGTGATACAGGTGAACTGTTGATGGTTTTAACAACATCCTTATATACCACGAAAAATTCAGCACCTAGGGTAACGGTAAATATAACTGGTTCCACACTAGAAGCATTTCTTTGGCTACCTGGGAAGCCTTCTCAGGCAGTCATATACATTGTACGAACATTTTCATTCCCCAATCTTATTCTTGGTTTTATCTAAAGAAGACACATTGACCGGCTGACTGGCTTTCCGAAGGCCTTCACAAACCAGTGTCAATTCGCCTCTCTGATTCCAGTGGAGAATAAGACTGTTATTTGATTGTTTTTTATTTTTAATATATTTTTAGTACACTGAAGTTTCTCTAACAGTTTGATAGCCACAAGCGTGTAGGGTTCCTAGCCCCACACCCAACCCTCCTTCTTTACCCGGGTTTTAGACCGGCTAGAAAACTAGCAAGATAGTTAATATAAATATGTAGGTGGATTGGGTATACATTGAAGAAACCGTTGAATAACATCGCGAGCCAATACCCTCGAGTGGAGCCCAGGCGGGAAGTGACGAGTTGGTGGTCGATGCAAGGTGGATATGGAGGAGATAGTGTGAGTTAAAGGAGGAGATGGCCAGTCGTACATCCAGCGGAAGAGAACAGCAGAATATAAGAACAAAGTGGAGATGTGTTGTTGAAGTCCTATGTTCTACTCAGAACCCAAAGGAATAGTAATAATATATTTGGCAGGGAAGAATTTCATTATCCTATTTGGGAGACATGTGCTCACTTACTAAGATTTTTAGTTACATCCAAACTTATGAGTCAGAAATAATAACGAAATGCGCATCTTGGATTCCATAGTTCTTTAACAGTATTCACTTTTAATTAAATAGACTTTAACAACAGAACTGAAATTCTAATTTGTTTGTATTCTCTGAGCTAGCTGGTTGATTCAATTGCGAAGCTTTCGTTGTCATCCTTCCAAACAACATCATTTCGGAGCAAGCTTTAAAGTAAAGTGAGCTTATTTGAATTCCTCCCCCCCGCCCCTCATCACCTTGGATGATGTAACTATATCTCCTGATAACCTCTTTTGTCGTGATTGGTTATTAATTTACATCTTTATTGATTCATTTTGTTAACCTGGAATTTGAACTTTCTTGTCATGTGATCTATGCTTTATTACATGGAGGATTTCATCATGAGTTGATATCAACTGGAGAACCTCTGGAAAACCTGCGAGTACTGGACAGCTGTTTTGTCAACCTGGTTTGGGACTCTTCAGCAGTAAACACCCACCACGGGGGTTCGAACTCAGGACCTTCTGATGATGAGGTGAGATCGTGGACTATTGAGTTACTGGGACCCAATCCAACGGCAAATTGATGAATTCTAACTTCCGCCAATTCACGACATAGCGCGACCATTTCGCAATGTCTTATTCGATGAGTTACTTACTGCCTTATCTTCAACCTGTTATACCCTACTGGTCATGGCTTCCTACTAGAAACCCAGGTTAACTGCCTGAATAGGGCCAGTCACTAGTGAGCACATCAGATTAATTTTCCAGTATTGGTATGGTAGGGCTTTTGTGTTTGATCGCCTTGTAACCAGAAGATCCTGGGTTCGAAACCCCGTAGTGGATGAGTATTACTGAAGAGTCCTAAACCAGGTTGACGAAACAGCTGTCCAGTACTCTCAAGTTTTCTAGTGGTCTTCTAGTTGATGTCAGCTCATGACTAAATCCTCCATGCTATGCTTTATTAGTTGGTAAATTTGATCTATAGTAATATATGTGTGTATGTTAATCGTTGTTTCATCTGAGTACCACCAACCAGGCTTCTAGAAATCTACTAGCATTTCTGGTGTCTCCCGTATTTAAAAGTCCTACATTCTCCCAATCAAGTTGGTGTCCATGATTGTTTACATGCCTATCAATATGCAGGAATACATATCGTGTTTTTTCATCAAAGCTACCTTATAATCTTAGATTCTCAGTCGAATCGGATGTCCACTTTGACCAATGTAGTGTTTATCGCAGTTAACGCAATTTATTTTGGTAAATGGTATTGATTTTGTCTTCGTTTGCTGTTGATAGAATCTGTTGGTTTGAACAAAATCGAATGAAGTGATTGTGTTGGCTTATTGTCCTTACGTCTATTTCATCAAATAGTTTTGATATTCCAGTACTCTCAGGTAGTTTTCCAATGATTCTTTAACTAATGTCAGCTTATAATGAAATCCTGTAATCATAAAAATATTGTCAGATCAGAGATAGGCAGGCATGTCTTCGACTCTTTCTACGTCGTTAAATCAACATTTCACTTGTTCATTCATTCAAATATTCAGAGAAGAAGAGTATGAAAAGAGGACAGAGAATTTAGTTATTGTCTTTAGAATGTAGTATAGTTTCGAATTTTAGTGTGGTTAACATAATTTTGCTAAAATAACTATTGACGGAAACTCAAAAACAGGGATTACTGTCTCATAAATATTCAAAAAGATTGTGTAAATATTAGGATAGATCTGAAATTGACAACTTTAACAATGTACATCATCTACGAATGTATTTGGGAAATCTTTTTCTGAAAAGAATGTTTGGACATGACTTTTAATCTGTGTCTGTTTTTGTATGAGGTTTAAAACTGAGAGGTTTTACAATTTCGTGTTCGCTTTAATCTGACTAGTCGTTCAAAACTACTCATCACAGGCAATCAGTAGTATACATGTGCTGGTCTATGAAAAGCATATTAAGTAAAAAAGAAGATTGTGTCCATATGTAGTCAGTTGAATTCAGTTATTAGGTACGGGGTTATATGAGAGCAGTTGATACTACCCAACCTCGCCTAGTTAATTGGCCTATCTGCAAACTTGGATAAAGTCAAGCCTCTTCTGAGATTTGAATCTGTCTTGTCAAATGTTCCTTACCGTCCAAGATGTTACCATTGAGCTATTCAGGCTCCCAATCAAACTCCTGTAGGAGTTTAATGGATACTTTTATTAGACACTATTTAGTAACTAACATAATATGTCTAATCCCTAGCTTAGAAATAGGCAGTGAAGTGGTAGAGGAACACGTTGACCACTTCACATATTTGAGAAGTTGCATCAGCCAATGCCAACGGGATGGTCTCTGACGAAACCTCAGTAGGGATACAGAGGGGGGGGGGCTAGTTTCGCATATGCGAGTGTACTGATCAGCAGTCCGCTTCTTCATCCTTTATGGCTGTGAATGAGACATGGCCATTGAGAGTGGAAGACATGAAAAGGCCGACTAACTGTCTTTGATCATAGTTGTCCGGGTTTAATCTCCCCTGAAAAATGGTATAATAGGGTGAGCAATACTGAGGTTAGGTATCGGTCGAGTGCTAGGTAGGTGGGAGGGGAAATCAATCGACGAGGCTGTGAAGTAACATCGGCTGAGATGGTTAGGACATGTGTTACGTATGCCTAGTCATCACCTTCCTCGACTGACAGACAATGTTAGTTGACATAGGGTCAGGCTGGAAAAAAGCTAGCGGCGGTCAAACAAAAATATGTCACCAGTCAATGAAATCCACAACAGTCAGTTAGGAAGGTGTAGACTTCCTGACTGATTGGGGTCCTCGCGAGGGTAAAAACCAATGGTTCGAAACAATTGGTGACATAGCTCAAAATCGTTCTCAATGGCTAGCACAGATGCATCCACTCCTTGTGACTTATGATTTCCAATGAAACTATATTGTTCTTCGTTCGTTATTACTATTCCTTTGTCTCACACCTCTGCTCACTATTTCTATTATGCTTTTCTTGTACTTTCTTCTCTTGCTTCGCGTGCTACACGGAGTGTGGCGACTTGAACTTCCGCACATTTCTGCAAAGATCTGTGTCGAAAATAGACAGACAGACAGAAAGATATGAAAAAAATAATTGGCACAGCCGGTGAGAAAATAGACTCAGGTCAAGTTAATTAAAGGGCCTATTGAAGGTGAAAATAACAACTGAAATCACCTTTGGTATCGAAACAAAGTTTACCAAAGAAGGTGTAATATGGTGGTGAATTGTTGCTTTGAATGTGTAAAGGTGGTTTTAACTTTCTAACCGTTAAGGTTTCCACAAACTTTAGGATATGCTCCAAATACTTTCTATAATGTTAAGACTGTCTATTGATTTGTTCATTTCGAATATTCGCTCACACACTTGTTCGGACATTCATATATTTTGCTCTCACATACTTGTGTGACATTGATTCTCCTTGTGTTTGGAAAATAGAAGTAACATCGCAAACCTAGTGGTCTTCTGATTTCCGTCTTCTTGCTTGGAAGGTGCAAGTGTTGTTACGTAAATTGGGTCCCGCAGAATATGAGGTACTGCAACCTAATTTTACCCTAAAAACCACGTGACAAGTGTTTCAATGATACAATAAAGCTGCTGTGTGAACATTTTGGAGACCACTCCTCATTATTCAGCATACGTTATCGTTGCCTCAAGCTGACAATGAATGAAAATGATGATTTTCTTACTCACATTGGCACAGTCAACCGAGAATGTGAGAGATTTCGACTCAGGTCCTTAACAGATGATCAATTCAAAGCCTTGATTCTCATATGCAGTCTTCAATCTCCCCGTTTCACAGATATCCGAACTCGACTGCTCAATCAGCTAGAACAAAATCCAAAGTTAACATTACATGACATAGCTGATGAATATCAACGGCTGATTAATTTGCAGAAAGACACACACCTGGTCGAATCAACAACTTCGAGAAGCTCTGATATTCATGCATTACGAAAGAGCAAAAATCTCTCATCTTCCAGTCCTGACCCACCTCCTCCTAATGTTCCGCGTAAATCTACACATACTCGTCCAACTTCTCAAAATACTGCAGTCTTAACATGATTGGCTAATTATAATGGAATATTGATCCATATATACATCGCAAAATATATCAGACTGTCAAACAAACACACATATTATATGAATACATATCATGTAGATAGGTTTAAAAGACGATGTGTAAAAACATCAATTCTATGTCCTGTCTGTATAATATGCTTCACAATAGAAGATCTTAGCCTTTTCTCACCATTCTGTTCTCTTTTGAAGCCATTTAGAAATACTCTCTGATGCTGTCACTTGCACAGATCGCTAGTGAAACACACTGAAGAAAATTCTTTACCCTGAAGCATATAACTGAAAAAAAATGGTTTCGATTAGATTTTGAGTATAAAATGTTATCATCATTCTATTTCACAGGCTGTCATCAACTGCAAACTACTACTTGAAATTCCTTTAATATTTGAGTGGTAGTAGTAATGGGAAAAATTTTTAGACAATTAACGCTTCCACCGCTGTGCGTCGGTGTCACAGAGGTTAGGACGCTCACCGACCATGCACATGGTCCGGGGTTCTATCCCCGGCCGCCAATGCACTCCTTTACCTCGCTAAGCCAGAAATAATGCTGGTAAAGAGGAAAGGTTGGGCATGAGGCTAACAATCCCATCCTGTAAAATACATACTGCTACAGAAACTTCAAGCCACTACCTTGGAGCCCTATGTTCCTCTGGGGAACGTGAAGAATTAAAAACGTTTCTGAAATATGAGCACTACAATATTTAGTTTGAGTTGCCATCAATTTATATACTTTGGAGAGAGGACAGAAAACAGAGAAATCTAATAAGCAGTGTCATCTTGTACGTTTTCATACCAAATCGAGAAGGCTTTAGTTTATAAAATTGAAAACTTGCAAACTTGACTGACTGATAGAATTCAGGTTGCATCAAAGATAGGACTAGAGGCAGACATTACACTACTTACTGACTAGTATCCAATCAAAAAAGAATATCCACTACAGTCCTACAGGAGGTCAACCGCGAGCCTGAATAGCGCTGCTCAGTGATAACGTCTCTGACTACAGTCAGCATTGGGTGACGCCGGTCAGAATCTCAAAAGGCACATGAAATTCTTGAAGGTTTCAGACACGCTATGCTGACTGACTAGTGAGTGCCAACTAGCACGAAACCTAGGTCATGCAAGTCTTCCTGCCGATCGCCTACAACCACCTAATATTAACTTGTTCATTGGGTTGAAATCACTCACTTATAAGGGTGACTAATCAATGTAATGAAAATGCACTTAGTTACCAAGGGAGTTAGAAGTTGATGCATGTGCTTCAGTTTGCTTTAAAATGTTTGATTGGAATCGCTTCAGTAAATTGTAGTAAATTTTCTGTTCTTCATATGTCTAACATTTGCTAAAGAGTGCGGAAATCTGAACGAAATGATCCTTATCCATAGATTAATTAAGATATTAAGATAAGATAAGCTTTATTCCAAATCAGTTCTTGTGATACAGAAAGGAATTCTCAGCATTTTACTACAATATTGCATCCAGTTAGTACATTAACAATAAATATAGTTCTACATAGATTAAGGTTATCTCAGTCAGTTTTGACAACAACGTATTAGCATGTCGGTAGCAAAGCCAAAATTTAAACAGAGTGTTTGAAGGTGTTAGAAAAGTAGATACTACTAGCATATTTACTGGCGTAAGCGACACCAAAATGGTCGAGGTATACAGAGTGTGAAAGAAAGAACAAGAATGTTTTAAGTAGAGTTTGCAAGGAAAAGAGAAATAAAACAACACATAACAAAAAAAGGTAGAGAGAAAACGTTGTACCTGTAAATGATGTGACTTAGAAAGACGAGATCCATTTGTTCTACTGACTATTTAATAAGTTAAAGGTTTCACGCCTAATGCTTTCTTTATCGCACAGAACACGAGCTAGGTAGGGTATGGATGAGTTTTTTTACTTGCTAGTGCGGGCATATAGTTTCCTATATAGGCTTCTGGTTTTCCCTGAAGAGATACATGGGGAGAGTTGTGGATGTAGAGGGTGTTGTGAGTCAGATAAAATGGTTTTTGCCCATTTTTCACATGAGTCCATGTGCCTGTCCACTAGAATATTAACGAGCTGGCTAAGTGGCAAACTGCTTACCCTGCTGACAACCTTTAACATCCTGCGTAATAAGGTATAGTCTTTCTTCAATAGCCCAGGAAAGACTAAGGGGGAACAATAGAGAATAATAGGCAGAATACGGAAGTTGACAAATTGTAGGAGTAAGGGTTGGTTTACCTTCTTGATGTAGAAGGTAAGACGGAATATTTTCTTGGAAGTCGCCAAGATATGAGACGACCAGGAAAGATCAGAAGGTAAAGTGACGCCTAGGTATTTAACTTCCGACTTGGTTTCAATTTCAGTGCCATCTATGTTGCACATCTCGTGAGTCCTAACCAGTTTGTTTAGGTTACATTTGTGCCTAAAGGTGAAATTAACTGTTTGGCATTTGGAGGGGTTTAAGGTGAGACCGTTTTCCTTGGACCATTGGCTGATTTCTGATAAGAAGCCATTTAGTTTAGAGCAGTCACTTTGACATTTGACAGCTAAAGATACAGTTAGGTCATCAGCATATTTGACAAAGTTAATGTCATTTGAAGATGGTAGGTCATGTAGGAAGAATGAAAAGAGAAGTGGGGAGAGTACAGGTGATTTCACTTAACGAATACTTACTTCATTGTAGATATAAGTTTCTTGGAATATGCACTAGAAACTGTATAGAAGCTCTTCTTTCTCTGCTTTGAATGAACTTGCTCCCTCAGTTGCATATAATAATATTTATAAACACAGGTGGAAGTTAAATCAACAGGGTGCTCATCCAATCTGAATTGGCTTACTGACCATATGATGCTGTATAGCGTTACCAGCTTAGCTGCAAGGAAGTATCTTTTTATTGCTCCTTTCGTTCTCTTGTCAGTCTTTTGTTTCATGATTATCCAAACAGTGTCATCTGTATGAACATGAAGAATACAGAGGGTAGTTATAAAATACCCTTAATGTAATCCTTGCCTAAACCATAACCCCAATACTATACCTAACCCTAACGGGTTATCAAACCTATTGTCCAAATAGTACTTAAAACGAAATCAAAATAAAAATTTACACATGAATTCATGCACAGCGTTCATTATTGTTGGTGTAATAATGATAGATTCTGTAATCATCCAATAAATGGTATGCACTCAAGGTCATTGGTGCGTTCTCATTACACGGTCACTATTCTTTAACTTTCACTAAGTAAAGTTAACATATTATTACATACATTATTTGTAAAAACAATCATTGATAGTTTAAAGGATTAATTGATAAAATGATTAACTGACATATTTCACCTTATTACACCTTTGATCGTTATTGCTTTCCTGTTGACGTTGTTGTAACCTGTAACTAAAGATTTAGTCATTAATCGTTGAATTTCATTGGGTGCTATATCGGAGTTTTATCGATTTACTATTCAAGTGTTTCCTTTGATTCTGATATTCAATGCATTTCAGTAGTATGAATAGCTTTTTCTTTATCTTGCTAATAATTAGGAGAGTGATTATACTACTTAATTGTTAGGCAGTAGTTTTCACAGGGTATTTTCAACAGCAAAGTAGAGAGCACAAACTATTGCCACTCATAATCATATCAAGTTACTCACACAACTTATTTCTTTCATTTATATACATGAGTGGAATTGATGATTAGACATTTGAATAAAAATCATTATAAGATGGTAATGTACATTCAGAAATAATAGTAATATGAATATTATGGATCGATTACATTCAGATAGGAAATAAGACGACTGTTTTTATAGGCATAATAAGTAACTTGTTAAAACGCTGTGATGTGTTTGAATTGAAATAGAATTTTAGGATTATTTATTATCCTCCTCTGATTTGGCTAACCGACTGGTGGTAATAATATCTTCCATATTTCTGGTACCTGCGTTGAATCATTTCGGTTGCATGTGTTGTGTTGGGTGTAGACTCGATGAACAAGGATTCAGTAATCAACCTCTCTCCACTTACCTACATTACTCTCCTAACTTATTGTATGGTTGTTTGTTAATGCGTGAAGTGAGATTGCTGAGCTTTTTTATAAATTACTTATCTTTTAGGGGTCAACCATTCTAACCTTAGCCAAATTCTTATGTTCCGCCAATCTGATTACCCACGATCTACTAGTTTGACCTATGTAGTTGACCTAACTCACAATCATTGTAAGGTATTTTGTGAATTATATTATTTTGTTTAATTGGGTTCACCGGGTCTTTTAGCCTACAGAGCTTGTCCTATCTGAGTGAGTTCGTGGGTTTAAATGCCACTCTAATTGCTGATATCTAGTCAATTCCACACATGAAGTAAAAAGTTGTATGAGTGACTTGACATGATTACGAGCAATAGTTTGTACTCGAAAGGTAGTCATCAGTTAATATTACTGTATAACACTACTGTGTGATTTATCAAAATAAAATTTTATCTTTAATGAAGGTTGATATTTACCATAAAGTTTTCAAACGAATGATTGCTGAACAAAGAATATTCTTTTCGGTAGCCTGCTCTTCATCAGGTTCTACAGTTACATATACATAATAGTGAATGAATTAGTACTATGAACAATATTAATGTCGCTGTTTAAATAACATTGAATCAATAATAATATCAGCGGATCACAGTTCGATGGCATCAACTTAACAATACACTGATTATCAAAAAGGTAAATTAAGACAGAGAATAATTCAAATTCATGAATTTATAGTCTCCAATGAAGAAGGCCAGGGCAGTAGTAGTGGCTAGCTGAACTTGCTTTTTTTTGCTCACAGAGCACCGGGTTATTCAGGCGAGTCGGAATATCCTATGCTATTTGGAGTATGGGGTAATTCGATGTTTTTCACAATATGTTTGGTACTTGCTAGCTAATGGAGGAAGGCTCTTCAATATTAGCTTTTTGGCCAATTTGGACCAGGTGTTTTAATATCGATTTGTTGAGGCTTCTCATTACACCTTTTATTTAACCACACTGGTAGGTGTTCCAGAGACAGCACAAAAAACCAATTTTCCAGAGCAACGGTCAGTATAACTCGCTCCGTCACAAGCGCTGTAGAAACGGTAGATACAATTAGAAGTGGCTAATCTATGTATTTCATCTTTGAACTAAGGATTCACCACTGGTCGTGGTGTAGGAAATAAGACTTGTAGTTTGCCAGCAGTAAATGTTCTTTAAACTGATTTTCTTAACTTCGTCGTGATTATTTCGCTAGGCATATCGCCCCTGAATTGCAGTCGTATGTATAAAGGCCTCCAGTTTACGGATAGTGAATAGTCCTTTTCAACTTTCTTAGTCATATGTTTCCTGAGAAATTTTTCGGGATCGATATTTTCGATCAAAGTATCATACACAATGGTTAATTCATCTTCAGTTACTTCTTCTGAGCATATAGCTCTAACTAACTCTGTGGCTGAGGGTCTTCACTAAATTTCTTTTGTACTGGAAAGAAACGAAGCTGTGAAAATGTGTATATTGTCATGTCCATGTACTTTTTCTATGCAAACTTCTCTTTCTTCTAACGTCTAATTTTCTTGTAAAAATGGTATCTAGGAAGGCAATTCTATTTTGAGATTCCTCTTCACATGTGAAATTGATAGTGGAGTGTACTTTATTGAATTCAGTAATTATTGTACTCCTATCCGAATCATTATCACAAAGAATGAAGTTATCAAACGCATATACCTTTTTTTTCTTGTTTGGTTGTAGGCATTATTTGTTCATCGGTGATATATTTCGAATCGATATTATTATTACTCAAAATCCTATGAGAGCACTCACATAACTATTCTAGCATACACATAATATCAAGCTTGTTACTGATTAAGTTCCTTTTCATCCTTCTTTATGTATGTGAGACAAGGCTCTTGAAAGTGGAGTATTGTTATGATATCATCAGCGTCGTCAATCTTTTAAAGGGAGATGTCGGCCGCCTGGTTTAGATCCTCAAAACGATAAGAACCAATGGTTGGAGACGACTGTTGATATAATAATAATGATTTACTTTATTCCAAAAACAGTACTTGTGATACAGAATGGAATTTTCAGCATTTGTCACAATATCTTGTATCTAATTTCCGAAAAATTATAAATAAAATTAATCACACAGAAAATTTTCCACATTTACAATAGGGGTGGGTAATGTCAAAAACATGCAGCATATAAAATGGAAATAGCAATAATAATGATAACAGCTAGGGTAATAATAATAATACAAGTGAAAGTTGCCGTGGGATTGTTTCACACAGCACAGTATTGTCGATAAGGTATAAAAATCCTATCATGTTTAAAAATATTGAATATAATCTTCTCTTTACATGATATGGTAAGGGGAAAAACAAAGATTACAGCAGTCATAGAGATAAGTTGGTGTTTGCAATTATGAGAGTAAAACAAACAAAGAAGCAACAGGACCATAAATATAATAGAAATAATAAAAGTAAAACTTGTTTATTTACTAGATTCATTCACATAGCTGTACAATCGCATTTATATATAATTATTTGTGTGTGTGTGTGTACATGAGGTTTGTCAAGTTTAGATAATTGATCAGGTAATACAAGTATGATCTAATATAGAAACAGGGTTAATTGGACAGCAACTAAAGTAAGATTGAGTTAGTAAGTTAGATAACGCTTTGGCGTTTGAAACTATGAGCACTGGGTTCGAGCCTCAGTGGGAACATCATCACTCACTGAGAAATGCAGGTACATCCAGCTGACGAGTCCCAAATAGGACGAAATGCGCTTTATCCTGGATTCCACTGCTAGCCACCATCCACCAATTGTATACTGACGTAATATAATTGACTAAAATGTTTCAACTTAGGTCATGGTAGCAACAGAGGTAATTACGGGTAGAAACTAAGTAGAAGTGGGGTAGATAATAATGCCATTTAAATTAGAACTGAAAGTGAGCAATTAGGTTGTATGACGTAGCATAAATGACTAGAATTTGAGCGTTGGTCAGGTCAATTAAAGTGGTAATGAGGTGTAGAAATTAAATCGGGTAGGGGTAGAGAACAAGTGATTTGAAAATGCAAAATATTACAATTAAGAAGACAGAATAATACCAAAGAAGAGACGGAAAAAAGGATTAGGTAGAATTTACTTTTCAGGTAATAAGATAGATTAAGTCCATTGTAAGTGCAGTGATTGAACGAACTTCTTCTTTATGCAGAGTTCCTGGCTTAGCAAGTGAATCGCCATTGCTTCTGCAGTTTGAAGAAGTCTGATTCGTACACCTTTAGGAAGACTACTTAATCAATTATCTAAACTTGACAAACCTTATGTACACACGCACACAAATAATTCTATATAGATGCGATTGTACAGCTATGTGAATGAATTCTCCGTAAAGAGTCTCTTCGCTGAACGTCTTCTCTTTTTCATATGACTAAATGGGGATTTTCAAGCTATTTACTAGATGAAAAAAGGTTAGTTAACTCTTGCCTGACACTATTTTCACTATCACATAAAATACGTGCCAAGTATGGTATCATAGAACTTTTATAATTAGACGTGCGAGCATACAGTTTTCTGAAGTTACTTCTTGTTCTACTTGAGGATGAGATGCAAGGTGAAAGCTGAGGGTAAAGTGGATGTGGTCCAAGTCAGACAAAATCCCTTTAGCAAAATTTATTGTACGAAGTCGAATAGGCCTATCGACAACAAAATTACCTCAACATTGGCTGAACATTGTTTTCACTGATGGCACAAATGCATTCACTCTCTTTGTGATTGAACCTCTTTCACACTTCTGGTATATTGTCGTTCTTTCAAATCTTTTTTTCACCCCGTCTTTCTTGTCTTCCTTTGTGTGTGTGTGTGTGTGTGTGATAAATGTAGGAAGTGTGTCAACTTAAAGCGTTGCACTTCTGTTCAAAACCAGTCAGTTATTGGTGAAATTCTATGCATTCTACTAAGTACAGGAGGGTGTAATGTAATGTCCGCTTATTCGGTGATTATGTAATCACACCAGGTTCTAAGTTGTTAACTTGCAACTTTATCTTTTATCTTATAATTGCTTCACAAAAAAAGATATATGATACCTGCAGTAGCTACAAAATCCAATCAATTTAATTCTAAACAAACTAGTTTTTGAACTTGATTGTATACATATAAACGAAATATATTCATATATATTTATATCTTTTTTTATATGCATTTAGTTTACATGAACCATTTAAAAAAACCCTGAAAAAAAAAACAAGATAGGTGTGGACATCAATTTAAAAAAACAACAACTGTAAAATGAAGTTTATTTTCCACTCCTAATTGCATCATTGCCACAATCTGATTAAGGTATTGATTTCCCTGCCTTTCTTTGAACCCCCTCCCCACACCCACCAACCCATCCCGAAGTATTCTGTTTTTAACTTTGTGTACTGAATAACTGATTGTGTGACAGTATGCGACAGATGAATAGTAAAAGGCATTTCAGGCATTTGTTCCCCTTAGTGAATTTGAATAAAGCATGAACAACGTTGGTTTTTGCGAAATAATAAAATGGGAACTACATGATTGTTTATTTCGTTCGTTGGCTTTCAATCGGCTCAGCTGTGCACAGACCAAAGAAGCTTTAAGAATCCCTACAGAAACAACTTTAATACACTGGCATAATAGTAAAAACTTTTCATATTAGTTTGTTTATTAGATGTATCACACAGTCAGTGAAACAGTATTAGTATTTACTGGATGACGACGCCTTTCAAACACAATTCATTATTGTGGTTCATATTCATATTAATTGTTATCACACGACTTCGAAACTTGAATTTTATAGTTTTCTTTCTCCTATCCTATTTTTCGTCATAGGGGTAGTGGAATTTTCCAGATATCTGGGTGGACAGGGGTTGAATCATTCCTATTACATGTATTACATGCAGTTGATTTGATAAACAAAGCTTCCATTATTATCAATCTCTCCCTTCATTCAACCTGTGACATTAGATTTTACAACTGTCATCTTATCCCATCTCATCCTATTGTATAGTTGTGCCTAATTGCATGTGGTGTAGTGCTATAGCTGAACTATTCTCCAGATTTCTTATCTTATTCGGGTCAACCAATCTAGATTTTGCTAGGCTTTTATGCTCGGCTAGTCTGACTGACTGCCCCTGTTCTACTAGTTTGACTTGTGCATTTGACCTGACAATCATTGGAGGCAGGGTATTAGATAAACTAAATTGTTTTGTTTTAAAGGCTCCACAGGATTGATCCTTTAACCGACAAAGTTTGTTTTTAATTGAGTCTGTGGTTGGTTTGAATTTCACCCACTTTTATTGCTGCCTTGTTAAGAATTCTGCGTCAGGTGGTTTCCGAGGTTCCTTCTCGTCATTGATATTATTATTATCACTATCACTACTAACATTATTTATTGATAGCAGAAGTTTTATTTATCTAATCACCTGCAGATACATGTAATAGGAATGATTCAACACCTATGCAGGCGGATATCTGGAAAATTCTACTACCCCTGCAATGACAAATAAGAGACGACAATGAAAACTGTAAAACTCAAGTTTCGAAGTCGTGTGATAACAATTGATATGATTATGAACGATAAATTGTGTTCGAAACGTCATCCAGTCAATAATACTGTTTCACTAACTGTGTGATACATCTAATAAACAAACTAATATGGAATTACTTACTACCACAGTGCCCAAGTCTTACACGTATAATAAACACTTTATCCGAAACAATAATAATCATACACAATGGAAAATTTTGTCATTACTTAATCAGATAAAAAAGGGAGGATGAAAAAACATCCAGTTACTAGGCGGGCAAGGAAAGACTGATTTACGCTTCTTTCTGAACGCATAAATCGAGTTTCAGGCGATTGATATAGATTGCTTTGGCAGACTTGGATGACGTACATCTCGCGACCCGTATCAAGGAGACGTCCAACGATAGCACTGTTTGAAGTATTTATTGCCTTGAGATAACCTAGGCTTTTTGGTACATGTTCAGCGGATCGAAGGTGTGCTTTTCTTCCTGGCGTTCTTTCAATCTAACTGCTCCTCAGATACAAGTAAATTTGTATATACGGGGATAGTTTAACACAAGAAGAGTGTCTGTCAATTTTCGATTGCACCGAAAAGCAAGTTTTTCGATAGATGGGAACCAACTTAGCCAGCTGCAGGATTGACTCTGGCTAATGAAGTCCTAAGTCGTCTGTTGAGAATGGCTGTAACCTTTTCATCTTTAAAGTCAAGTTGAAGGAAGATGGGCTTTTTTCCTATTGTGATTTGTTTGACATTTTGGCCCTGGTAACTGAAAATGGCTTCAGTAAACTTGAAAAGATGTGAGCTCTTTTGCCCTGTAGATAATTTTGAACGACTTTTCAACGTCCACCTCATGACCCGTGTCGAAGACATACATACCTGACAATGCCACTGTTTAAAGCATTTGTTCCCTTTAGACATCGTAAGCCTTTTTTGGTACATTTTCAGAAAATCGCAGATATGCCCTTCTACCTTCTGCCCTTCTAACATTATTAGTGTATGCGTATATTGATCGACTGACTGATTTTTTGTTTAAAATGAACTGTCTGTGTGGGCAAGTATGTTAAAATTATTTTTGTAGATATATATTTAATAATAATATCTTTGACCTGTAAACCGCTGACGAGAAGGCAACGAAATAAACAAGGGGATAGTACCAGTTTACTCTGCTAAAACCACTGTAGTTCTTGCTTTTGTTCGTGCGTTGGTGGCACAGTGGTTAGGACTCTCGCCGACCATGCACATGGTCCGAGGTTCGGGCCCACGCCGACGCATACCTGATATCTATGGTTGGCCTGCAAAATTTGGGCTACCGATATCCACGCTGAAAATTCCATACTTGTACCAAAAATACAGTGTGGAATCAAGCTGTAATCAAAAAAAAAATTCATTAGAGGGGAATAAATGGATGAAAATTAAAAGAATTTAATTGTTCCACACTGTGTGGCTTAATTTTGCTTTCCCTCTACGATATAATAATATAAACTAATTTTAAAAAAAACCCATTTGATCCATAAGGGAACATACTACTTTTTTCTAGGATTTTTGATAGTAAAGCTTGATAAATAAATAAATAAATAACATTGAGAAATAATATAAACCTTTACCGAGAGGTTGAGAGGGAGAGTGGGAGAGAGTGGGAGAGAGAGAGATAGAGAAGTAGTAATCTGAAAACTACTCACTCTCACTACACACTCGCTGTAAAAAAAAAGACGAAAACTAAAAGAAAAAGGGTATTTTATTCAAATGAAGTTTACTTATACAGAAATATCAGAGGACATGAATAATCATAAAAATACTTTCAATAATAATAGTAATATAACAATAACAATAAAAAATAAAGGCAAATCAAAGCAAAATGAGAGAAAGAAAAAAATAAACAACCTCAAAACGTTTCAATCAAATAGGGGATAAATAAAACAAAAAAAAAATGAAGAGGAATTGAAAAATTTCTCCCATTTCAGTGAACAAACGAAAATAAAAAATAAAAACAGATAAGTGGAATTGTTCAGTTTTTTTTTTTTACCTCACGAATGAACATCAGTTGAAGAGAGATCATTCAAATATTAGTTTTGTATGGATTTTGTTTGATTGACCGGTTGAAGGATTTCATCATCATGAGCTGATATCAGTTAGAGAAAACTACTGGAAAACCTGCCATAAACTACTGGACAGCTGTTTCGTCCTCGTCTGTTGGGACTCTTCAGCAGTACGCACCCACCAGGGTACGAACACAGGACATTCTGATTACAAGGCTAGCGAGCTCGTAGACCATTCGTCAGCCACTGGGACCCGATCCAATGACCAGCTAGCCCTTGAATTCTAACTTCTGCCAATTCACGACATAGCGCAACCACTTCACAATGTCTTCTTCGATGAGTGAGTTACTGCCTCATCTTCAACCTGCTGTACCCTACTGGTCACGGCTTCCCACAAGAACCCCAGGTTAACTGCCTAAATGAGAACATCAGATTAATTTTCAAGTGTTGGTTTTTTTGTAGGGATTTTGTTTGATTGCATGGAGGATTTCACCATGAGGATTCAAAAACGAAAAAGCAAGCAGTGGACAGGTGTTTCGTCCCAAAGTTTAGGATGCCTCATCAGTGCGAAAAAATTACCCAACCACTAATCAAACTTGAGATATTCACGTTACGAGACCATGTTCGTTGATGATTATTTAGTCACTTCGTCAGGGAATTGAATGACTCTCTTGAATTATAACTTTATCAACTTACTTATGATACAACGCTGATCTCATTAATGCCTTCCATGAAAATTCGATGCAAAGCTCTTGGTAAAGCTGAAACTTCAGTTATAGAATGTCCGAGTTATTTTTTCACAAGATGTGATTGAAGATGAGCTTAACATTCATTGAAAGCAGTTGGCCTTAAACACCCAGTGAAATAATGACCAACAAGCTGAAAAAGTCGACTCAAAGAATATTTAATGCCAGTAAGCTACAGTTTATATTCGCCACACACACACACAACCGGTTGTATTTTTTTTAAATTTAATTTTTGATTTACAGCTTGATTCCACACCGTATTTTTGCTACAAGTATGGAATTTTCAGCATGGATATCGGTAGCCCAAATTTTGCAGACCGACCATAGATCAGATCAGGTGTGCGCCGGCGTGGCCTCGAACCCCGGACCATGTGCATGGTCGGCGAGAGTCCTAACCACTGTGCCACCGACTCAACTCAACTGAAAGATGAGGTATCTAGACTAGCTAGCCACCTCTAGTTGTACCTATCACAATTCGACTCCTCCTCGTGTGGAGCTAGTTATATTAACCGTTGTTCTAGGAATTCCATATTAGTTTGTTTATTAGATGTATCACACAGTCAGTGAAACAGTATTAGTATTTACTGGATGACGACGCCTTTCGAACACAATTCATTATTGTGGTTCATCTTCATATTAATTGTTATCACACGACTTCGAAACTTGAATTTTATAGTTTTCTTTCTCCTATCCTATTTTTCGTCATAGGGGTAGTGGAATTTTCCAGATATCTGGGTGGACAGGGGTTGAATCATTCCTATTACATGTATTACATGCAGTTGATTTGATAAACAAAGCTTCCATTATTATCAATCTCTCCCTTCATTCAACCTGTGACATTAGATTTTACAACTGTCATCTTATCCCATCTCATCCTACTGTATAGTTGTGCCTAATTGCATGTGGTGTAGTGCTATAGCTGAACTATTCTGAAGATTTCTTATCATCTTATTCGGGTCAACCAATCTAGATTTTGCTAGGCTTTTATGCTCGGCTAGTCTGACTGACTGCCCCTGTTCTACTAGTTTGACTTGTGTATTCGACCTGATAATCATTGTAGGTGTTTTGTTTTAAAGCAACTTGATTTCTTCTGCTCACTTGGGAACACCTACCTTTTCTATGATTGGTCAGCTCATCCAAACTGGTCATAAAGCTAGTTAGTATGGATAAGTCTTTCTCCACCATCTATCGGGTAACGAACAAATTGCCAAAGGCTTCTAGATACCTAATAATAAAAACAACAGATAGTTGCAGCCACTATTGCTAATCTTCTGATCTGTTGTCAAACCTATCAATTCAATAATTCTGTGTTAATTCCCTTAATTTGTCTGATATATATTCAGTCTATATATATTAATCTAGTCCACCACAAATAAGAATATCATCAGCGATAATAGGTGGTCAGTTTGGTTTACTCCTATCTCCACTTCTACTGCCTCGTTGAGTTTCCCAATGTAGATCACCTGACACGTGATCGCATTGTCAGCCAGCTGTTGATTGAGGTTGATGAATATCTGGGCACTGCAAACCGTAGTGTTGAAGCAGTTTTCAAATTATTTCTCGGTCAAAGCTGGGCTGTTGAAAACCTTTTCGGAGTCGATGAAGGAAGTTCAGGTAGAGGTTTAACTGCTATTCTATGCTTTATTATGTGATGACGATGCATAGAGTAGCAATTTGATTAGCACAGGATTTGCCTTTCTTGATGCTTAAACAAACTGGAATCCCCTATCGATACTACTGATTGACTCATTGTAATCTGAAGCATTATTAACGTTCTTAATATCAATACCTAGTTTAATTATTACTGTCAAAGGAATGTAGATTCTGGTAATGACGAAGGAGTTATCAAAGGAGGGATACTCTCTGTTCACTGAGTATTCAGTCTCTTAGCTTTTTTAAGTGGGGAACTTCAACAAATGATCATAGTTACTAGGCAGTGATAAGCTGCCCTAATTAAGAATAGTTTTTCTAAATATCAGTAATTATTATTACTATTACTATACAAAGTAGTAGGACTAATTTCAGAAGAAAAAATCAATAATTAGCTCAATTAATTCATCTAATAACAACTTCATTTTCATTTCGAATTAGTGAATAAATTAGCGAATCGATTAGTTTTACGTCGATTTTTTTCCCAAGGGTCACCTTACTTATGTAGACATAGATCTAACTAATTTTATATATATCCAAACCAAGTTCACTTTTAACAGCTTGAAAAAAAATTTGGGCATCGGGTATATCATATTCATTATAGAGAAAATTTCTCTGGTATTTCTCAATGAATGTTTTACAAAACAATATGCCTGTTTTTACTGACGTTTGGTTATTTAATACTGTTAATAGCTTTACCAAAGTATTATTAAACCAGAATTTACAAAATCCACTCAGCTTATATAAAACAGAGAGTTAAGAGGTGACAAAATAGACCAGTTAGATCAAGTTAAAGGGGACATATTGAAAGTCAAAATAACAATGAAGATCACTGAACCAAATAACAGAGGTAATAGTACGTCTGTTATGATATCAAAATAACGTTTACTAACTTGATCATCGTTCGTCTATCTGGGGTCACTTTTTGTTGTCAAGTTGGTCAGTTGGTAAAGATAACAAAACCAAGTGTAAACTTTTGGATTTGATCAGTGTGTAAAATTTTAAAAAGTAGTGTGTGTTTACAAAGTGAAATTCACTTATCACATTCGCGTTGATTTTGTCACTTCGTTGGGCAGGGAGGGGTTGTAACCAGGTCAGATTCTGTTTTAGTTCATCACTCCTATTCAGGCAATTTGGATTCCACTTGTTATGAAGTGATTCTGATATTAGACGAGGTTCTTTGTGATTTCTGAAGTTTTTCTGGATGATGATTTCGATATTGTCAAAATCAATTTTGTGACCTGATTCTATAGCGTGTAGACCACTTGTGGCTGATGATTTTTCAAGTTTTTCTAATTCAACTGGATTTCTCAGTGTTCGAACATATGCTCTGCTCTACGGTGTTCATTTCTTCTGATTACGTTGATTTCTCTCTGGTGATGTTTGTCTGATGTATATCGCACCACATTCCATGCATTTTATTTTATAGACACAATTAGATAGAGAATCTTTAGGGATTTGGTCTTTTATATGACCCCCAGACTGATGAACGATGATCAAGTTAGTAAACTTTTGTTTTGATATCACAACAAATGTACTATTACCTTTGTTATTTGGTTTGAGTGATCTTCATTGTTATTTTTTATTTTTATTTTTTGATTGCACACTGTATTTTTGGTACAAGTGAGGAATTTTCAGCATGGATATCGGTAGCCCAAATTTTACAGGCCGACCATAGATCAGATCAGGTGTGCGTCGGCAGGGAATCGAACCTCGGACCATGTGCATGGTCGGCGAGAGTCCTAACCACTGTGCCACCGATACACTACCTACCTATATTACTTTTTAGAATTTTGACTCTGTCTCACCCACTCTATTGTGTGTGTTTGTGTGTTATTGCTAGTGCTGAGTTTTCGTTTTCTTAATTACTTATCTTCGTGAGGTCGATCATTCTAGCCTTTAATAAATTCTTATGTATTGAATTGAATTTTTGATTTTCCCGTCTATCGTTTGGACCGAAGTGCTCGGTCTCAGGTTGACATGTCTTCTTCTTGGCGCATTTCGTCCTATTTGGGACTCGTCAGCTGGATGTACCTGCATTTCTCAGTGAGTGATGATGTTCCCACTGAGGCTCGAACCCAGTACCCATAGTTTCAAACGCCAAAGCGTTATCCACTAGACCACTTGGGCCATGAGAGCCACCTCTCGTGCAACGGGTCATATTAATGATTGAATTGAATTTTTGATTTTCCCGTCGATTGATTGGACCGAAGTGCTCGGTCTCAGGTTGACATGTCTACTAATTAAATGCCCAGACATCGTCGTCGAAGCATCTGCACAAGAAGCCGACATGTCAACCTGAGACCGAGCAATTCGGTCCAATCAATCGACGGGAAAATCAAAAATTCAATTCAATCATTAATATGACCCGTTGCACAAGAGGTGGCTCTCGTGGCCCAAGTGGTCTAGTGGATAACGCTTTGGCGTTTGAAACTATGGGTACTGGGTTCGAGCCTCAGTGGGAACATCATCACTCACTGAGAAATGCAGGTACATCCAGATGACGAGTCCCAAATAGGACGAAATGCGCATCCTGAATTCCACTGCTAGCCACCATCCACCAACTGTATACTAAATTCTTATGTTCTGATAATCTCACTACTTCTGATCTACTAGTCTGACCTATGTAGTTGATCTCACTCACAGTCATTGCTTTGATATGATTATGAGTGGCAATAATTTGTTCTCGAAAAGTGTTCATCAGGAAATATTAACTGTATAACACCACTGTGTGATACTTTATCGAAATAAAATCTTATCCATAATGGTACCAACTAACTGATGTTATATTCTACTAAATGACACTGTGAATATTGATTTGGTTGTGTTCTCTCAGCTGGTTGGTTAAATGAATTCTAATTGTGAGGCTTATATTGTCTTTCTAGACAAACTCATTTCAGCAGAAGCTTTTAAATGAAGTGAACGTTTTTGAATTCTCCATGCATGGATGATATCATTTCACCCCTTAACAATCATTGTCGATCATCTTTATTTATTTGCAATTCGAATCTTTGCATCATGCAGCTTCATTCTTTATTAATTGGTCTGATGATCTCTCTGATTCATCCGACTACAAGGCATATAGAAATTTCCTAGCATTAAATTCTACATTCTTTTAACCAAATTGATAGCCACAGTTATCGACACGCATATCGATATGAAAGAATACGTATTATTGCCTTTCCATCACAACTAATTTATATCCTTCAATTGGGAGTCGAAACGGATGGCCACTTTGACCAATGTACTGTTTTTGCCGCAGTCTAGTTTGCAGATGGTATGCATCCTATCTCCCCCGGCTGTTGGATCCTTCGGTCTACCTCATACTGAGTGAAGCGATTGTGTTGATTGGCTTGTGTACTTTGTCTGTTTTAAATGGTCTGAATATTTGAGCTGTTTACTTCAGAGATGTTTTTATATGTCTGGTAATATGAATTTTCTTGTGATCTTTGAGAATCGGTTCGAGAAGTTGAAACATGCTGGTTATTGAATCAAAAGAAACGACTTTGATCATTACTGTTTTGTCTTTGTGCCTTAAGTAGATTATAAGGCTTCAGTAACACGTGAGTCTTGTACGTCTACGTCTACTGTCAATTGTGAGCGGCTGCGTGACTGCCCAGCCTTTCATTTACTCCTCCCCCCTTCCCCGATGTTACCCTTGGACCTACACCCAACTCATCATTACCCATTTAAGTCTCATTCAAGGGTCGGTCTAATGTGTGTTACAATTTGAAGATTTATTATTGGTGTTTTTCCCTGAGGGTTTCAAGTGGAACACCATAGGGGTTCAATAGGATATCTCCGTTTCAGCCTGTTCTACGCTGTATTCTTCAGCTGGCCACATGACTTTTTGTAATCTGTCTTCTCCTCTCCATCACATGATCTCTTCCATGTCACCCTCGGATCTACGCCCAAATCAACGGACTCTTTCTTCTGGAGTCCTACACGAGCGACAACCTGGAGTGTGATCTCACTCAGCGGTCTTCTCGGTGTATCTACTATCCACCTAACTCCATTTCCTCCAAAATATTTGTTAAGCAATAGGTTCATGATTGGTTGGTTCCCGCAGATTTTGGCTGATAATTCTTTCTGATGAATGGCCAGCCATCTGATCTTCAGTGTGGAACCGGCTAGGAAGGCATTAGCCTGTTGAAAAACCTTTCCCGTTACACTCAGTGCAAGTTTCTAACCCATATGAAAGAAGTGACTGACATGATAATGCCACTGAATACCCTGATTTTGTTTTTCATACTGCAGAATACAGACAACTTCCAAACTGATTTCAGAGTGGTGAATGTGAGTCTTGCCTTTCTGATTCAGGTTTTAACATCCTCATTGGTGGCGACTGAAAGTAGTTAAAACCGTTTCACCAAGATAACAGCAAGAAGTGACTTATTTCAAATTTCTCCCGCTGATGGTGATTGGTGCTAGTTGTTAACTGATCATCCTCATCACCTTCGTCTTGTCTACTTTTCCTTGAATTCTTGTCTTTGATGCTTCGTTTTTCAACTTTTCGGCTTTCACCTGTAAGTCATCGAGTTTGTCTAATATTAGACACAAATCGTACACGAAGTCCAGATCTTATAAAATCTTCCCATCAAATCATCATGCATGATGTTGTGCATAATACAGTCCACTAAAATTAGGAATATCATCGTAGGTGACAACAAGCAGTATCCTTTTCTTACTTTTGTCTTCACTGCAGTAACTTTGTTGAGTTTCTGCCGAGCATCACTCATTGACTTAGAATATATGCAGATGATATAGTCCTTCTAGGTGATGAGGACGCTGAAAAAATTCACAGTCTTCTAAACCCCTTGGCCTGAAATCTGCGAATGTTTGGCATGCGATTCCCTCCCGACAAATGTAAGGTGATGCTACAGGATTGGAGCAAAGCGGTGGAGCGTGCTGACCGTTTCACTTATTTGGAAAGTGACATCAGCCAACGCCAACGGGTTGATCGCTGGCGAAATCTCACTTGGAATACAGAAGTCTAGTCTCGAATATGCCAGTTTACGCCGTCTCTGGCCTAGTGGACATGATGTACTGCTGGCTGTTGACCAAAGGGGCGTGTGTACTGCTCAGCAGTCCACTCTGTCCTCCTTCATGGCTGTGAGACCTAACCATGGAGAGTGGAAAACATGAATAGGCAGGCTAACTGTCTTTGATCATAGGTGTCTGTGCTCTATCTCCCGTGTGAAGTGGTATAATAAGGTGATCAGTATAAAGGTTAGGCACTGAGAGCTAGGTAAGGAGGGGAAATCAATAGGCAAAACTGTGAATTTAGGAGATGTATTACGTATGTCTAGTCATCGCCTTCCTCGACGGGCAATGTTAGCTGACATCGGATGTATCAGATTGGAAAAGACCTAGTAATGATCAAACCAAAACACGGCTTCATCAGTCAATGAAATTCACAACAGTTAGTTTAAACCACGTAGGGAGGCGTAGACTGCTGTCTGATTGCCGTCCTCGAGACCGCAATTGATGCTATAGTTCAAAATCGTTCTCAATGGCTTGCGCAGATGTACCCAGTGCTTGTGACTTATAATATCCATTGGAATTCTATTGTTCTTCCATAATATTATTCCTTTTTCCTCACATCTTTGTATATCATCTGTCGGTGCAAAGTTCCACGTTGAAACCAGTCAATCAGTCAGTAACATGTAGCACAGCCATATAGCTGTCCACTTACCACGTGAAAATATCTAATCCATCTCTATTACCTAAATTCTATTTTCATTCATATACCATTAGCTTCAGTGTGTGTGTGTGCGTGTGTCCGCATGTGTCATATGTCTTATGTAAAGAGGATAGCACGAAAATATATAAAAAAACCAAAACAAAACAAAAAAAACACGCTCAGAAGACATAAAAATAGAAAATGTATGATGGCATTTTTGTATGATAACTACAATATTTCCCTCACAGGGCTACACTCACCAAAAAACCAAATGAACAGTTGTTATTTTGTCGTCGTTGTCGTCGTCAGCGTCAGCATCGTCGTACAAAACAAAACAAAAAACAAAATACATTTGTACATGGGTGTATGTACATTAAGGAAATGTATTTTTCTTGTCCATTCCCCACTCCACTCCACCCTACCCCACCCCACCTCGCAACCTCTTCTCTCTTTTTTTGTTCTTGCCTTCCATTTAGATTTCCACACTGCGTTTCTTCTTTTCCCGTCTTCTTTAAACGAGAACATTAATTGTCAAACGAGATGTAATATTTATCTGTTTATTGATTTTTTTCCTTTAGTTATGCAGGACAAAAAAAACAGAACAACAAGGTTGTGAACAACTGTTGTTCAATGAGAGATATTGTTCTTCACTTGAAACACTAATGAATTTTTATTGTTTAATTAGTTAGTTAGTTATAAGTGAATGTCATTTGATTGGTAATAATGATATTTAGATGATATTGTGAAATTATTTATTGATCTGTTAATGAATTGATTAGTGACGTAGTCATGCTGAGTGGCTTGTCAACTACCGCATCTGGTAAGGGATCGATTCTCCCTCTCCTTCTTCCCCTTATTATTATTATTATTATTACTCCCTTGAGGTTCGAGTGGAATAAAAGGTTTCATCAGCACATCTCTGTTGAATCCTATTCTCTGAAGGTATCTTCATCTAACTCCAGCCATCTATATTCAGATCTCCATTTTCTTTGAAATATTGATTTATTGCCTCCCGGAGTTTCTTGCTATTAATTCTTTCTGACTAGTTGGCCATTTAGTGTTCAGTAGAGAGTTAGGAAAGAAGGCAATAAATAGTCAGTGAAGTTCTTGATATAAGAGTTTAAAACTTGAGCACTGTGATGGTAGAGTATAACTACTCCATTATGAATAAGATTTTATTTCCATAAAGTATCACACAGTGGTGTTATACAGTAGTGATATTAACTGATGACCACGTTTCGAGAAGAAATTATTACCGCTCATGATCACATCAAGTCACTCAATCACACAACTTATTTCTTTCATTTATATACATGTGTGAAATTGATGATTAGACATTTGAATACAAATCAATATGGGATAATGTACATTCAGAAATAATGATACCAGTGTTATTCATCCATCACAATCAGATGGGAAATAAGATGAGTGTTTTTATAGTCAAAATAAGTAACTTGTTAGAATATTGTGATGTACTTGAATTGAAATAGAATTTTGAGATTATTTATTATCCTCCTCTGATTCGACTGACTGACTGGTGGTAATAATATCTTCCATACGTATCTCTGGTATTTGAATTGAGTCATTTCTGTTGCATATGTTGTTTTGGGTGTAGACTCGATGAACCAGCCAGGACTCAGTAATCATTCTCTCTCTCCACCTACATAGATTACTTCTTAGAATCTTATCCCTCTCCCTCCCACCCTATTCTGTGGTTGTATGTTGATGCATGTATTGCGATTGCTGAACTTTTTTTCTAAATTACTCATCTTCTCGGGGTCAACCATTCCCACCCTAGCCAAATTCTTATGTTCCGACGATCTAACTACCCCGATCTACTAGTTTGACCTAAATGGTTGACCTAACAGTCATTGCATGGTTTTTTGTAAACCCTACGTCGGATTCTTAGTAAAGCAGGAATTAAGCTGTGCGTCGGTGGCACAGTGGTTAGGACTCTCGCCGACCATGCACATGGTCCGGGGTTCGAGCCCACGCCGACGCACACTTGATATCTGTGGTCGGTGTGCGAATTTCGGGCTACCGATATCCATGCTGAAAATTCCATACTTGTAGCAAAAATACGGTGTGGAATCAAGCTGTAATCAAAAATAAAAATAAATAAAATAAAT
Organism: Trichobilharzia regenti; assembly: GCA_944472135.2. NCBI lineage: Eukaryota > Metazoa > Platyhelminthes > Trematoda > Strigeidida > Schistosomatidae > Trichobilharzia > Trichobilharzia regenti. The sequence goes on from OX235268.1 coordinate 5,234,127, forward strand.
TCAAACCTACATACTCACTCAGAGACAAGCTGTGTTGGCTAAAAGACCCGGTGGACCCAATTAAACAAAATAATATTATTTACAAAATACCTTGCAATGACTGCAGGTGAGGTCAGCTCTACACAGATCAAACTAGTAGATCGGGGGTAGTCAGATTGTCAAAATATAAGAATTCAGGTAAGGTAAGAATGGCTGACCCCGAGAAGATGATTAATTTAGAAAACGAAAACTCAGCAATTGCACTACATGCGTTAACACACAACCACACAATAGTGTGGGAGAGGGTTGAAATTCTAAGAAGTAATATAGGTAGGTGGAAAGCAACAGCGGTTGATTACTGAATCCTGCCTGGTTCATCAAGTCTACACCCAACACAACATATGCAACAGAAATGAATCAATGCAAATATCAGAGATACGTATGGAAGATATTATTACCACCAGTCAGTCAGTCGAATCAGAGGAGGATAATAAATAATCTCAAAATTCTATTTCAATTCAAGTACATCACAATATTCTAACAAGTTACTTATTTTGACTATAAAAACACTCGTCTTATTTCCCATCTGATTGTGATGGATGAATAACACTGGTATCATTATTTCTGAATGTACATTATCCCATATTGATTTGTATTCAAATGTCTAATCATCAATTTCACACATGTATATAAATGAAAGAAATAAGTTGTGTGATTGAGTGACTTGATGTGATCATGAGCGGTAATAATTTGTTCTCGAAAAGTGTTCATCAGTTAATATCACTACTGTATAACATCACTGTGTGATACTTTATCGAAATAAAATCTTATCCATAATGGAGTATCAATGAAGTTATAAGTGACACAGTCAGGCTGAGTGGCTTGTCAACTACAGCATCTGGTAAGAGATCGATTCTCCCTGTCCTTTTTATTATTATTATTACTCCCTTGGGTTACAAGTGGAATAAATTATTTCAAGAGCCCATCTGTGTCAAATCTTGTTTTCTGAAGACAACTTCATCGGGCTCTAGACATCTATACTTCCATGTCGATTTTCTTCGGAATATTTATTTTATTTTAGTAATAAGTTCTTGATTTATTCGTTGCTTCCCTGAGTTTCTTATTGTTTATTCCATTCTGGTTAGCTGCCATCTGATGTTAAGTAGGGAGTCGTTGAGGAAGGCATGTATTGATAAAATTCTGCAATAGTCTGCTAGAAATAATTCTCCTGATGAGTAGTGTAAGTTTCTGATACATGCAGAGGGACTGAAAATTCAAATTTTGTTTCTCATGTTAAGTGAAATAATAATAATAAATTTGCTTTATTCCAAAACACTACTTGTGATACAGAATGGAATTCTCAGCATTCCATTAAATACAGTATTGCATCCAGTTAGTACATTAACAATAAATAATATTCTACATAGATTAAGGGTAATCTCAGTTCATTATGACAACAACATATTAGCAAAGCCAAAATTTAAACAGAGTGTTTGAAGGTCTTAGAAAAGTAGATGGTAGCCTATTTACTGGCGTAAGCGGTAACAAAATGGTTGAGGTATATAGAGTGTGAAATAACGAAGAAGAATGTTTTAAGTAGAGTTTGTAAGGAAGAGAGAAACGAAGCATCACATAACAGACAAAAAGAGAGAGAGAGAAAGGAAAAGAAAGAAAGAGGTCGTTGTACCTATATATGATATGAGTTGGAAAGACGAGTTATAGGTATCACGCCTAATGCTTTTTTTATCGTACAGATCACGAGCTAAGTAGGGAGGGTATGGTTGAGTTTTAGCACTTGCTGGTGCGAGCATATAGATTTTCATATAGATTTCGGAGTTCATATAGATTTTCGGAAGTTTTCTTTTGCCTTTTTGATTCTGGTTTAGACATCTTCATCCTCCCCCGAACCGCCTGTAGTTGGAACAGTGGTGCCTAGATAAGTGAAGGAAATACCCTCCTACAAGTTTCACCCTTTGGTAATGATTGGTTATCTTCACTACTTCTGCCTTTTCTATGTTCACTTTAATTCACTTGTCTTCACTGGCTGCTTCTTCTTCCAAATTGTTGGTTTCCTCTTGTAAGTCTTTGAGTTTAGACAAAATCAGTCATGAAGTTCAGATCTTAATTTAATTGAAGGTATTCCCGCTTTTTCGCTCCCTACAAGTGGTCTTCCCTCCATAATCCAGTGCATCACAATTAGGAATATCATCGTTGATGATGGTAGGCGGAAGCAACATTTTCTTACTCTTGTCTTCACTCATTTCGAAAACTTTTCTGAGCTTCTCGTTGTAGCCCATTTGAAATGTGGTAGCTTGTTTATACATCTACTGAATGAGGTTTATAAAGGGATGCGGCGTTGCACTCCAAATTACTTCACAGTCAACGTTTGTCAAAGGCTCTTTTAAAGTAAATAAACTTGAGACAGAGAGAAATGTAATTTCCACATTATACTCATTTTTCTTCAGATCTCATCTATGACACTGAACAGAATTCAAACTAGGCGTCCTTTGTTTATTAATTCAATTTGGACTTTGCTGTTGATTAACTGGGCGGAAGTGCTCGGCGTCAGGTTGAAAAGTCGGCTCTTTCTTGTGCAGATGCTTCAATGATGTCTGATTATTTTTAATTTGAAGTAAATTGGTGGATGATGACTAACAGTGGAATCCACCAGGATGTTCATTTCATACTATCTGGAACTCAATGTCTAGATATGCCTCAATTTTCCAGTGAATGATGGTGTTCCTACTGGGGCTTGTTGCCCAAACTATTCAGTGGACAATCTTTGGCATTAGAATCTGTTGCTTCTTGGTTCGTGCTTTTGTGGGGAAGAAAGAAATCATTCACTGAGGAATGTAGGTACACCCGGATGATGAGTCCTAAATGGGATGAAATGCGAATCCTGATGGATTTCACACCAGTTAGTCACCTTCCATCAATTGAAAAGGTCCTTTCGTCACAAATTAAGTAAGCTAACCTCCAGTCATCACGAGATTTGCTACCCATAGCTTATGATTGCGAATTTCAACCAGCTGACAATCTTACTCCTGAGGAAATCTGTAGAACTAGAATGAGCTATCAAGTTTCAAATCAATTAAATGCTTTTTCTTTACAAATTCAGTAATTCAGTCTCCTGAGATTTTAAACAATTTCACGAACTAACAATCAAAAAACAAAAAACAAAAAAAAGCAGTCAATTGTTTCCATGAAAAAGAAGGATTGAAAAATTTTGAACAGAGGGGAAAACACAGCGCACAGGAGAAGAAAATGAAAACACGGCTGACTATGCTTTCTCTATAAGAGACAGGAAATGCAAAAAATTTTCTCTTCTCTACTTGTTTCTTCCAGTTCAGGCAGAATATACTCCACTTCATTTCTTGATAAATTTATTTTAAATTAAGTAGTATAACTTCCTCCGTATTTCTGAGTAGTGTAGGTTTTTTTAAAGTTTTTTGTTTTGAAAATGAGAGGAGAATGCAGTTTTACTTCAAAATATTTATTGAAAAGATTACTTGGTTAGTTAGTAAGTTAGTTAGCAATAAGTAAATAAGTAAGCTAGCTAGTTAATTAATTAGTTAGTTGGTTAGTTAGTAAGTTAGTTGGTTACTTAGTTAGTTTGTTAGTAAGTAAGCTAGCTAGTTAGTTAATTAGTTAGTTAGTTGGTTAGTTAGTAAGTTAGTTGGTTAATTAGTTATCTAGTTAGTTAGCAATTTAGTTAGGTAGTTAGTAAGTTAGTAAGTAAGTACGTCAGTTAGTTACATTCGATGCTTTCTGCGTAGATTTCTAAAATCTGATTCCAGAAACACATTTATTATAAGAGTTCACCATGAGTTATTGTTGGTTAGAGAACAATTTGTCCCAGTCTCTTGGGCCTCTTCATCAGTACACACTCTGTACAAAGGTTTGAACCCAGAACCTTCCAATTACAAGACAAACTCTTAGATCAATTAAGTCACTGGGAATCGACTGAATAGCCAACCTGTGAATTCTAACTTCTCCTAGTTGATGATATAGCGCGACTACCGCTAGCCAACTTCATCGGCGGCGAGTATTTGTCCTCACACCCAACTTACTGTACCCCAGTGGTCACGACTTTTCACTAGAACCCCAGGTAACTACCTGCCTGAATGGAGCGGTTATTCGCTAGTGAGCATTTGACTGATATTCAGTTGTTAGTTTGCAGGGATTTGACATCATCGTAAGCTGACATCAATTGGGGCAGCATTGGAAAACCAATACTTATTCGACTTTCGAGTACAATGTATGACTTCAATAGGACATATCGATTTCCGCCTTTTCTGTGCAGTCGTCTTCATCTGACCGCATAGTTGCTCATTAGTTTTTCTCTTTTCCTTGTCGTTTGGCTTCCTACATATCACCTTATGACTAACGCCTAACTTGTTGTTTCCACCCTGTCATGTTCCACTCAAGCGATGGCTTAGGAAGTGATTTCGCCAAACGGTCCCTCAGTGTTTATATCCAATCCATCTCCATTTTTCCCTACATGTTTGTCGGTTCGTTGTCATACTTGCTTGTTGTTACCTCTTTCTAGCTGGATATCTGGCGTTATGTGTTGAGCTAAGGAGGTAGCTGTTGATGAAGGGCTAATACAATGGACTGTTTATAGTATTTTTGATGGCATACCAAGCCGCTGAACCACATAGAAGTATTGATTTAACGTTAATGTTGAAATTCTGAACCTTGTATCTTATGGGGAATAAGTACAGTCAATTTTTACACAGTGTTTAGATTGAAGAGGATTTGGTTTACCTCATGCCGCGCAGATAAGTGCGTCGGTGGCACAGTGGTTAGGACTCTCGCCGACCATGCACATGGTCCGGGGTTCGAGCCCACGCCGGCGCACACCTGATATCTATGGTAGGCCTGCGAAATTTGGGCTACCGATATCCATGCTGAAAATTCCATACTTGTACCAAAAATACAGTGTGGAATCAAGCTGTAAATCTAAAAATCTAAAAAAAATGTGACTTTTTTAAGATTTCTATCTTTGATGGTCATTACTTCAGCGCATTTATCACCATGGGTAATTCTCAGGTGTTATATGCATGAATGACCTTCTGTTAAATCAAATTATTTAACCCTTAACTGAGTTATGTTGTTGATTTTACACCTCTAGTCAATTTGAAACATACGTTCGTAATTATGGGATATTCATTCCTAATCAAACTGCAATTATACGCATCGTTATGAAACAAAGCAAAGATTGGCAGTCAGATCTGTAGCTTAACTTCATTGACTTCAAAAAGGCCTTCACCAGACAACGACAACGGTGAAGTATTTTGAAAATACTTGATCACTACGGCGTGCAGTTCCCAAAATATTTAATTGTTGGGTTGTAGGGTTTTGATTGGTTTATAGGATTTCATCATGAGCTGACGTTGGTTAGAGAACTATTGGAAAACCTAGGAGTAATGGTCAGGTGTTTCGTCCTAACACGCCTTGTAACCAGAAAGTCCTGGGTTCGAATCCCGGTGGATGAGTACTGATGAAGAGTCCCAAACTAGGACGAAACAGCCGTCCACTACTCCCTGGCAGGTTTTCCAATGGTTCTCTAACCAATGTCAGCTCATGATGAAACCTCATTCGACACCGGGTTATGTAATAAATGCCACGTGTCGACTGATGCACAACGAAAAACTAAGCGTCGCGTCTGAAGGCAATACAGGAGTAAGGAAGGGCTAGATGCCAATTAACACTAGTCGTATTCCTAATTGTGGTGGAATTAATCTTGCGTTAGACTGTGCCTTGGGAGTGAGAAGACAGGAGGAATACATTGAATTAACCAATAAGAAGACTCTAGAAGATCTGAGCTTCGCGCATGGATGATTTATGTCTAATGTCACACAAACTCGTAGACTTACTTAAAGGTGAAAACCAACAAACCGGCTGAAGAGGCAGGGAGTGAAGACTGGACTGTAGTTGAAAACAGAGACGACTGAGGTGATGAAGAGAACGAACCAACCAACCAACCAACCAACCAACCAAGCAACAGCAACAACAACAACAACAACCAACACCAGTCACCATCAATTGGAGAGATTTAACAGAGGTTACTTCCTTCCCTAATCTAGAATGTCTCATAGTTTCAACTACAGGCAGATGGAACAGATAAAGATGACCGACTTAGTCAGAGAGGATCGGAAAAGTAAGCTACGCCTTCACCATCATGAGACAAGTTTGAAAATTTTCTGTTCCGCTCACTCAGCATACTGAACGAAATTTGAGTCAGAAATTTGCACTGCGCGCTAGTCACGGAAACTATTTCCAGCAAGTTACAGACATTTATCAACAGCTGCAAGCCCCCCCTCCCCACCCGTATTCTTCGGCTCCATACTGCAGAACAAATAGCCTGCCGGCTGGCAAGTCAGAAAGAATTCGCAACACAAAACTCTGGGAGGTGATGAACCAACCAAGAGCCGATTGGAGATGGATGGGGCATACGTTGAGGAAGCCGACAAACGACATCGCCCTCAATACAGGTCATTGCTCAAGTGGAATCTCAATGTGAAGAGACTAGTAGGTCGTCGGTACGACAAGACACGGAGGAGATCGTGTAAGCTGGAAGAGATGTGAGATGATGAACAATTATTGACCTATCCCAAGGGGATAGCAAAAGATGGAACAAAGTGGAGATGTGTTATTGAAGCCATATGTTCCGTTCAGAACCCAAAGAAATAATAGTAATAATAGCACTCCTATTCCACGAATTATTACCAAACTTAACAGACATGAACCTTTATTCCCTACTTATTATTCTTCGTAATCACGTGATGTTATCGCCCGTTACCTTTATGGTCATCAGATGGTTAAATTGTCTGACAAGTGTATACATTTTGGAACTAAATTTGTTTCTATGTGGATGCAATAGTTGAAAAGAACCAGCGGCACATAATGACGCCTTATTTTTTCCTGGTTAGTTAAATTCTTTTCCATTATGGATGAAATTTGTTTTGATAAAGTCTCACAGTGTTAGTTATACAGTAATGTTTACTGATGACAAGGTTTCGAGCACAATTTATTGCCAATCATAATCATATCAAGGTAATCACACGACATCCTAAATTCATTTATATAGTTCCATTGTTGTTTTTCTCTTGATTTTCACTTGATTTGATTGGTAATAGTATTTTCCATATTTCAGGTATGAGTGACGAGTCATTCTTATTGCATGTGTTGGGTGTAGACTCGATGAACAAGGATTCAGTGACCAACCTCTCTCGCTCTCCACCTATCTAGATTACTTCTTGAGATTTTAACCCTCTCCCACCAGCCTATTGTGTGGTTGTGTGTTAGCGTATGCATTGCAATTGCTGAGATGATAAGTAATTTAGAAAAAGCTCAGCAATTGCAATGCATATGCTAACACACAACCACACAATAGGCTGGTGGGAGAGGGTTAAAATCTCAAGAAGTAATCTAGATAGGTGGAGAGCGAGAGAGGTTGGTCACTGAATCCTTGTTCATCGAGTCTACACCCAACACATGCAATAAGAATGACTCGTCACTCATACCTGAAATATGGAAAATACTATTACCAATCAAATCAAGTGAAAATCAAGAGAAAAACAACAATGGAACTATATAAATGAATTTAGGATGTCGTGTGATTACCTTGATATGATTATGATTGGCAATAAATTGTGCTCGAAACCTTGTCATCAGTAAACATTACTGTATAACTAACACTGTGAGACTTTATCAAAACAAAATTTCACCCATAATGGAATTACACTCTACCATAGTGCACAAGTTTTATTCTTATATCAATGAATTCTGTTTGCCTGTTTTTAAAATGATACATTATTGTTCATACGTCATCATACTATTTTGTTTATAAAAGCATTCACATCGTGTATATAGGTATTATTATTCCCTTGGATATTACCCAAGGGGCTTCAGTTTCATATCTCTATTTTCTGCTGTTGTCAGCAGTCCTCTTTAGCTAGCACTACGATTTCCCATAAGCTTTCATCTCCTCCTGCCCCCCCCTCCCGTATGATCACCTCTATGTTACTCTTAAACCCATGTCTAGCTTATCCTTACCCAGTTGGGTTCCATTAGAGCGATAGCCTGGTGCGTGACGCCACTCAATGATTTCCTCAGTGTGTGTGTTCTGTATATCTTCATTTTCTTTGGAATATTCTCTTGTTCAGCCAGCAGCTCTTAACTGGTTCGTACTCAGAGTTCCTTGTTGCTAATTCTTCTCGACTGGTAGGTCATCCGATCTTCAAGCCTGCAGCAGTCTGTTAGAAATGCTCTTTATGACACATTCACCGAATTTCTAATCGATACTGCAGAATTGACTAACATAGTTACAGGATTTTCATCATGAGCTGACATTAGATAGAGAAGCATTGGAAAACCTGCCAGGGAGTACTGGACAGCTGTTTCGTCCTAGTTTGGGACTCTTCATCAGTACGCACCCACCGGGATTCGAACCCGGTGGTGTCGTAAACTCTGAACTTCGTTTTCTTTTAGGTACTGAGCGAGTACAACATATTTCCAAATTGATTACAGAGTGGTGAAGCTGTGACTTGCTTTACATTCCTGATACTGATTTTGGCATTCTGTAGTTGAAACGATAGTGCCTAGAGCATCAGAAAGGCGAAATAAGATTTAATATATGCGTAAAACTTGGGCACTGTGGTAGTAAGTAATTCCATATTAATTTCTTTATTAGATGTATCATACAGTTGGTGAAACAGTATTATTATTTACTGGATGACACAGTTTCGAACAAAATTTATTACTGTTCATAATCATGCCATCAATTGTAATCACACGACTTTGAAACTTGAGGTTTATAGTTTTCTCTGTCCTCTGCTATTTGTCGTCCTTTGAGTAGTAGGATTTTCCAGATATCTGGCTGGACAGGTATTAAGTCATTCCTATTACATTCCTAATACCCTGCTATGATTGTCAGGTCAAATAATGCATAGGTCAAACTAGTAGAACCGGGGGAAATCACACTAGCCGAACATAAAAACCTAGCAAAATCTAGATTGGTTGACTCGCATAAGATAATAAATCTAGACAATTGTTCAGCTATAGGATTACACCACATGCAATCACACACAACCATACAGTAGGAAGGGATGGGATAGAATGACAGTCTTAAAATCTAATGTCACAGGTGGGAGGGAGAGATTGATAACAGAAGCTTTGTTTATCGAATCAACTGCAAACCAACTGATTCAACACCCGTCCCAGACATCAGGACAAATAGAGGAAAATAAAGAAAACTATAAAACTCAAGTTTCAGAGTCATGTGATTACAATTGATTGCATGATTATGAACAGTAATAAGTTGTGTTCGAAACTTTGTCATCCAGTAAATAATACTGATCCACTCACTGTGTGATATATCTAATAAACAAGCTAATATGGAAATAAGATTTCAGTGAATCCCAGCTACACTATTTTCTTATCAAAATGTTTCCTTTCAACAATGTATTCAAAAGAAAAATAACAAAGGAAAGGGAAATCATATTGAAATCATACGAATGACGCCTGAAGACCAGGTGGTGATAGTGTTAGTGGTACAGGCGTGCGGGTGTGTGTGTGTGTACTTGTGTTAAGAAAAACACAATATTATGACTGAGGAATAAAAATAATCCCTATTTTACATAATTACCTCTTCTGCAATATATTTAATCTTGTTTTCTAGACAGAATTCGGTAGAAACACACCTGTGTGGATAACTTTTTTATTTTTAAAATTGTAGACTTAATTCGCATCTGTTTTAGAAGAAAGAAAAAAGCACCAACAACATAAATTCGACTAAATCTCTGGAATAATTTAAGATTTATTGCTGAACAAATTACTTACTTACCTATGTGATGGATTATTGATCAGAACTCTCAGAGTTAACTAGCGGGATAATTGGAGTTTGAGGTACATATAGTATGTTGACATGGTGATCGATGTTCTAGCCTGAAAATCAACCAATAAGAAGTGGCCAACGTAAGTGATCGATGCCCAGTCTGGAAATAGCCAATCAGAATTCAGCTCATGTAAAACAACGACTAATATTTTATTGGTTGTGATTATGGACTAATTCACGTATCGTTGATGATATTTTGAATTATACCTTATTGCGTGAAGTAAAATTTGTGGCTCACATTGTTGAATGTTCTTATTTAAGTAGTGTGGGCTTGGGAAACAGGTAACCATCGTCTAATATTGTTGTAATCACGACATCTGTGTCCAATTCTACTTTCTAATTTCAGTCTCAACGCATCGCGAAACATAACACATGTGTTACTAGTGTTCAAGTTTAAAGGAACAACTCATTACAGAATATGCTGTCATATACAAGCATTTTCTGAGTTAATATGTTGGGTTAAGCCAAGTAGGAGGTTGTCGACTGCTTGACTAGGTTCCTTGAGATACTATGAATCAGCAGCCATTACAATCGTTCTCAGGAGTGTAGATGTATTCAGTCTTTGGAATTTCTCATCTACATTAAACCCCAGTGTTTAACCATGTTACTATTCGTTCTTCAATACATTTCTGCTCACTTAGGTTCAACTAAATTTCTTTTCTATCTCTTTCCTACACCTTTGTGTGCTACACATGGGATGTGGTGATTTGGACTGGTTCACTACCGTGTGAAGTTCTATTTTGAAACCTGATTGGATGAACCCTCACTGACTACGAGTTCTCATCAGAACTCCAGTCAACTTTGTCAAGAAGTCAGTCACAAACAAGCATTTGATCAGTTTTCAAGATTTAATTTGTAAGGATTTGATTAGTTTCAAGTTTGATTGCCTGCTGACATTGGGCTGTTTGGTGTGCCAGCTTACCTTGTAAATAGAGGGTATTGGGCTCTAACTATGTTCATTGCGTACTTCTAAAGATTCCCAAACTAAAACGAAACGGTTGTGTACAGTACTCTCTGGTTTTTTAATGGTCATCTAAATGATGTCACCTCTTGAGTGAACTTGAAAAAAATTACTAACATGCGTTGGGGTAACACCTACTTTTTTTCCTTCATGTCCTTAGTGGAACATAGGGCTTCCTCTTCACCAGCCTTATTTCTGGCTTAGCAAGGAGAAGGAGTGCGTTGGCTGCCGAGGTTCGAACACCGGACCATGTGCATGGTCAGCGAGTGTCCTAACCGCTCTGCCACTGGTGCATAAATATTTAAATATATTTTGATTGGACACTAAGCAGTAAATACTTTCGTGCGTCTAGTCCTTTGTCTGATGCAATGTTGGCTCACTGTCACGGTACGCTCTGAATTATTAGTATTAGATGGTTGGAGGCAACAGGAAAGAAGTCTGTGAGCTAGGTTTCAAGTTTACTGCTATTCATCAGTCAACAAGATGTATCTAAAATATTGAAGGAACTCAGTTCTGTAGGAGCTTAATCGCAGTGTCCGAATTACTCAGTGATAACATCTCTGACTTCAGGCAGCACTGAGTGACACAAAATTCCAATATATAAGAAGGAAAACGAGTACTTTCAAGATTAGAGATACGTTATGATGGCTTGTGTGTATGTGCATGTCAGGTGGGACTTCATGAGGATTAGCCTCCAATCATTTATTTGCGTTATGGCTAGAACACAGCCTTTCAAGCTGTTCTATGAGTCAGACTGTGCTTGACAGTAATAAAAAGGCAGGAACATTTTGGGCCGATATAAAGACTCGAGAAGGGTCAAATTAATAAAATTACAATTAAAAATTAAAATGCCGTAATAAATAGGGGGATGGGGGGGATAAAACTCAAACAAAGTAGCATCATAATTACTAAGAAGATTGACATTGATTGTGCAATTAGGGGGTTAGAAATGTAGAAATAACAACAATCGACAGGATGTTTGGATACAAAAAACCCAATGGGATCATAACTAATGTGACGAATAATTGTTTATGCAGTTAGGGATTAAATATGTAGATATAATAAAATGACAAATAATAGACAGGAAGTTAGGATATGAAAATATGGTAGTGTAAATAGTGAAGGTACTAAGAAAAACTTTAAAATATAACATGAATAAACAGGAAGTTTGGATAAGAAAGACAATGGGATGGTCATTACTAAAAGAATTACCTTTCCCATCCATTTGTTATACACATACACGAGTGTACAGCCTAGTTGATGAGGCAAAGTTAAACTTTAGACACCACTAACAACCAATCAGCAAACGACCTTGAACGGACCAGTCACATTAAAGAGGCATATATGATGAATGGAAATGTATATTTGTAGGAAAAAGCATAAAATAGATAATAAAAAAGGTTACATGGGATATCTTTCTCGAACATGTGAGAGAAACATCTCCCAGTTTAGCATGGGACTGTCAATGGAGAAGTTACACCATATCCTGTACATATATTCATCCAAATGACTATAAATGAGATCCTTTTGAGATCCATTTATAGCCCTTATCCTATTTTCCAACCTGCCCCAAAATCCTTCAATAGAATTTGTATGTGTCCTCGTAACGGGATCCACAAAATCACTTGAATGGTTGACTCTATGATGAATATATCCCAGAGATGACAGCGAATTGTAGCCTTTCCACTCGTCGGTGTGTATAATTGACCCCCGCTTAACAAGTCTGGTAATAATAGGTATAAGAGTAGGTGCTTTTCTATCTGCTATTCTTAGGGAGAGAAGCAACCTAGCGAAAAAAGTTCCTACGAAATATTAGAATTATCAGCTTACTCTCTCTACCGTTAGTAGGCTTCAAACATATAGCACAACGATGAACAAACCCATCAGTTGATTTGGTATAGCTTTTTAAAGTCGTGATACCACCACACAAACAAATTCGCTCTTTCCGGCGCAACTCAAATCCAGGAAATACTGGAAAACGCTAACCTCCTCGAATTGCAACAATAGCTTTGTAAGGTCATGCATTAGAAATGAATCAAGCGCTATAAAACATTGGACTGCGTTCGTGAACCTCATTGGATAATTCGATATCGTTCGTGAATCTCATTGGATAATTCGCTGATTGGTAGTTAGTGGTGTCGAAAGTTTAACTTCGCCGTTGATGACTTTGTCGAAAAGAAAATTTTCTTCGCTACAAATGTCTTCTTAACAGCTCAAGAAGATTTGGAATTCGTAGATAATCTGTGACTAAATATTCCATAAATTTTGAGGACTTAGTGGCGAAAGCCAAAATGTTGGCAGAAGACAAAGACGACAAAGACACACAACTTCAAGTGAACATAAAGAGCGATGTAGGTGGTGAAGATCAACCAACCAACCAACCAACCAACCAACCAACCAATGAACAACTACAACAAGCCGCAATCACCATCAACGGTGGAAATTTTACGGAGATTAATTACTTCCTTCACTTAACCAGGCAATATCTTGTCAACTAAAGATAAGTGAAGCGGATGAAGATAGCAGGGAGTGTAACGCAGAAGGCAAGACAGCGCCATTTTTCACTATGAAATCAATCAGCATATAAACAACAAGTTTCGGATTTTCAACATCAATGTGTTACGTCAGTCATTTGGGAAAATTGGCAATCAAGTCAAAAAGAAAAAGATTTTGAACAGGCAACTCCAAGCTTTTATCATTGGTTACCTGTCATGCTAGTCTCTTTCTGAAAATCAGAGTGCCGGTAAGGAAAGATTACTATAATTATTTCTTTTAATTCCTAGAGGAATATAGGGCTTCAAACGCTCAAGTCTCCATTAAGTTCGGTTCTCTGCTAGAGTTTTCACCTGGCTCCACGTCTGCCCACATGTGCTTTCATCTCCTCCTCGTATGAACTCCTCCAAGTCACCCTCGCAATGATCACCAACTCGCCGTTTTCCTTTCGGCTTCCACTCGAACAATGGCCAGTCTAGTGATGTCACTGACTTGATGGTTTCCTCAGAGTATGGCCAATCCATCTCAATTTCTTTCTGCCTATTTGTTTCACAATCCGTTCCTATTGGGTTGGTTCGCTCCCAGAGGTCCCTGTTCTTGATCTTTTCTGGCCGGCCATCTGATCTTGAGTACTGAGTGATGACAGCCGTTGATGAAGGTCTATAGTTTGTTTGAGATGCTCTTTATGACGCGCTGACCAAGTCTCTGATCCCTCTAGCAAGTGGCACAGACTACACATTGGGGTTGAAAATCCGGATCTTAATTTTGATGCCAAGTGGTTCTGTTGACCTCCACACAGAATTGAGAGTAATGAAAGATTGTCTTGCTTTCCCGATCCTTGCTACTTTGATATCCTCGTCAGTTCCGTCCTCCTGTAGTTGAAACGATGCTTCCCAGGTAGGTAGGTGAATAAGATTGTTTCTTTCAGGATTCTCCCATTAATGCTGGCTGATTTTTGTCTGTTGTTGTTATTGCTGTTGCTGTTGGCCAGGAATCTTCATCACCTATCTCTGTTTTCTCTATGTTCACCTAAAGTCCTATCTTTTCTGGATGCTTCTTCTGCCAACTTGTTGCTTTTCACTTGCATATCTTCCAGTTTGTGGGAAATCAGACATATATCATCGGCGAAGTCCAGATCCTCCAAGTTTTTCATGAGGGTCCATTTTATGCCTGTTTCCTCATTGCCCGTTGTCTGTTGCATTATCCAATCTACTGCAATCAGGAAAATTATTGACAATAGTAGCCAGCCAACCTTATCTTACCCCCGTCTTCACTTCGAAGGATTCCGTAAGTTTCCAGTTGTGGATTACTTGACATGCAGCATGTAGCGGAAATAAACTCTGAAAATGAATCTATGAAGCCTCTGTTGCTAAACAAGCGAATATTCCTAAAGAAAATGGATATGGATAGGATACAGGCTGCTGCAACAGACAATCGCTTTGGTGGAATCCTAATAGAAAGAGAACAACGAGTCGTCTATGAATGAGTCTAAGGGTGATTTGGGTAAAAGATCGTGTGAAGAGGAAGCCATGAAAGCTGATGAGCGATCATTGAGCCAGCTTAAGAGGACTTCAGAGAACAGGGTGGAGTGTAGATGTACTGCAGAAGCTCTATATTCCATTATTTATTATTATTATTGTTCCCTTGAGTTCCTAGTGGAAAATAGGGCTTCAACTGTACGTCTCTACTTGCTTCTGTCTTCCTTCTGCTGTACTTTTTACCTCCATCCATGCTAGTTAGTCCATACTGTTTCAATTCCTCTTCACACCATCTCCTCTATATCACCCTTGCAGTGACGTCCCACTCGCCGTTTCCCTTTCGGCCTGGTTCCACTCGAGCAATGGCCCGACGCGCGTGCAATGTCACCCAGTTGCCTCCTCAGCGAATTTCCAATCCACCTCCACTTTTTCCTGCATATTTGTTGGCTGGAGATTGGTTCTTGTTTTGTTTTCTTTGTTTTCATAGTTTCTTATTGATGATTCTTTCCGGTCCGGCCATCTGATCTTCAGTATAGAGCCAACGAAGACAGTTGTTGTTGATAAAGGTTTGCGATAGCCTGTTGGAAATATTCTTTGTTACCCAACCGCCAAGTTTCTGATCCATATTGAAGAACTGACTGACTTGATGTAAGTTGTATTGAAAATCCGACCGAATTTTGTTGTTGATTCTGAGTGACGAAGATTCCTAGATTGGTTCCCGACTGATGAATGTGTTTCTCGTCTTCCCGATTCTCGCTCGATTTGACATCTTCGTCCGTTCCGACTTCCTGTAGTTGAGACAATGCTCCTGAGATAAGTGAGTGAATGAAGTAACCTCTTTCAAATCTCTCCCATTGATGATGATTGGCGCTGGATTTTGCTGTTGTTGTTGTTGTTGATGGTTGACTATGACTATGGAACAAAGTCATGATAAATCGTCAGTTTAGCAGTCGTTCATAGAATAATAGACAACCAATGAATTGTTACCTTCCAGCCGAAGTTTGTATCACTCTGCCTCAACTCTATAGCACATAGTTTCTAAAAATAAAATAATTGTTTTACTACCTTAGAAACATATTCGTGTTATTTAACTTTCATAAAATTACTATTTATGACTACTATTCACAATACTGATTAGAAGAACGCAGAAAAAGGAAAAAGATGCGAAAATAAAATAAAATTTAATTATATAAATATCGTATTCATAAAACTTTTTTTTTACATTTTATAGTTATAAGCATTTAGCACGAAAGTTGTTGTTGTTGTGTTTTGTTTTTAGTCCAACGCTCCACTCCTCTCAATCTTTTCCTACTTCCTCACATTTTCCTTCTCAATTCTGAAAAACTTCAAGAAAAATACGAAAATAATTCAAGAAATTCATATGAAGATAATTTTCGAACACGATTTAAGCTTACTGAAGCTCAAACTGAGTGTTGATTTGTCAACTGTCTGTATTCTTAATTCTCAGGAAGAAAGTAGTACACTGTATGTTAGTCAGGGGAAGTTGTCCACTTCATTGTTTACTGAGACTGGTGTCCCTCAGAGTGTTGTTCTTTCTCCTTTTTTCTTGCATGACTTATCTCATTCTGATGATGAAATGAACTTTGTTAAGTAAGCCGACGATCTAAGCGTTTCAGTGGCACAGTGGTTAGAACTCTCGCCGACCATGCACATGGTCCGGCGTTCGAGCCCTCGCCGACGCACACCTGATCTGATCTATGGTCGGCCTGCGAATTTTGGGCTGCCGATATCCGCGCTGAAAATTCCATACTTGTACCAATATACGGTGTGGAGTCAAGCTGTAATCAAAAACAAAACAAAACAAAAACAAAACAGTGGGTGTTAACTCCCAGATAGACTGTACTAAGGATGAGCAGCTTTCCATTAGCAGTCAGCAAATGGTTTTAAACGAAATCCTGTTAAATGCCAGATTGTTGATTTCAGTTTCCGATACAAAAGAAAGTTAAATGAAGCTGTTAGTTCCTATGACCCTTGCAAAATTGATGATACTGATATAGAAATCAAGTCTGACGTCAAATATCTTGGACCAATTCTTTCTTCTCCTATCTATCCTGATCTCCCCATTTCTTAGCGATTTCTGAAAAAAAAATATTTCGTCCAACTTTTTATATTAAGAGGTTAAGGTACTCGTGCATCTCACCAATTCTCCTTTAACCTTATTCTTTTCTGAATTACTTTAAAAATGTCTGTGTCATACTTTGTAGGACTCTGAAGACTGTCAGTCAGTAAACTGAGTGGTGATATCCCATTGGGCCATATCGTTGACATCGTCATTGATGATGGGCACTTGATTTCATGCAACGAATTCGCTAAAGGGATTTTGTCAGACTGAAAGCATCAGCTTTACCCAAAGATTTCACCTTGTGTCTCCTCGGGTAGAACAAGAAGTCTTTTCAGAAGAGTTTATGCTCACACGTCTAAGTATAGAAATTCACATATAAACCATATTTGGCACGTACTTTATGTGATGAAAATAGTGTCAAGCATGAAATAACTAACCCTCTTTGCACTACTAAATAAACCATTTTCTCCATCCTTATTCTACCAAGCTTTATTGTTATTAATCTTAGATATAAAATCCTCTCATTTTTGGTTGCGTTTATTTTCTCATAAGTGTAAACGTCATTTAAGCTCTCTTTAATAATTGTTATTTTTTGTATTTCCCCTCACCATGCTGCTATATCAGCAGAACATTAGATTCAATAATCTATAACATGCTAAAATTTCCAAACTGAATCGACAATATTGTTTGAAACGAACTCATCGTTATTATTACCCTCATTAATATATTTATTATTGTCATTTTTTAATTTGCACAATTCTAACTTTATTCCCACAGTAAAGATGAACACATTCCTGTGGTTAATTTCATCTATATTGAGGAAATTACATTGTGACGAATGCTGAGAATTCCATGTTGTATTATAAGTACTATTTTTGGAATAAAGCAGACCATTATTATTATTATTATTGTTCCCTTGGGTTCCAAGTGGATTATAGGGCTTCACCAACAGATCTCCATTTAGTTCTATTTTCCGCCATTCTCTTCAGCCAGGTCCACGATTGTCAAGACTCCCTCATCTCTTCCTTTCACGATCTCTTGTGTATCAACTTCGCACCAACTACCCACTCGTCGCTTCCAATTTGGATTCCACTTGAGCGATGGTCTGCATTGAACGCTATGTCAGACGACTGATGGCCTCTTCAACGGATGCCGGTCTACCTCTATTTTCTCCTACATATTCTTTGAGCAATGGCTGGTGGCTCAAAGTGATAGCTGGCACAGATGCATTCAGTCTTTGTGATTTATCATATCCAATAAAATTCTTTCAATTGTGCTTCCATATTACTGCTCTTTTTCCCTGACATTTCTGTTTATTATCTCTGTTTTGAATCTCTCTTTACTCCGTTCTCTTGCTTTTTGTGTTACATGTAGGGAGTGTGGCAACTGGAGCTGGTGCACATTTGTGCTAAACTTCAACAAAATACGAAAATAATTCAAGAAATTCATATGAAGATAATTTTCGAACACGATTTAAGCTTACTGAAGCTCAAACTGAGTGTTGATTTGTCAACTGTCTGTATTCTTAATTCTCAGGAAGAAAGTAGTACACTGTATGTTAGTCAGGGGAAGTTGTCCACTTCATTGTTTACTGAGACTGGTGTCCCTCAGAGTGTTGTTCTTTCTCCTTTTTTCTTGCATGACTTATCTCATTCTGATGATGAAATGAACTTTGTTAAGTAAGCCGACGATCTAAGCGTTTCAGTGGCACAGTGGTTAGAACTCTCGCCGACCATGCACATGGTCCGGCGTTCGAGCCCTCGCCGACGCACACCTGATCTGATCTATGGTCGGCCTGCGAATTTTGGGCTGCCGATATCCGCGCTGAAAATTCCATACTTGTACCAATATACGGTGTGGAGTCAAGCTGTAATCAAAAACAAAACAAAACAAAAACAAAACAGTGGGTGTTAACTCCCAGATAGACTGTACTAAGGATGAGCAGCTTTCCATTAGCAGTCAGCAAATGGTTTTAAACGAAATCCTGTTAAATGCCAGATTGTTGATTTCAGTTTCCGATACAAAAGAAAGTTAAATGAAGCTGTTAGTTCCTATGACCCTTGCAAAATTGATGATACTGATATAGAAATCAAGTCTGACGTCAAATATCTTGGACCAATTCTTTCTTCTCCTATCTATCCTGATCTCCCCATTTCTTAGCGATTTCTGAAAAAAAAATATTTCGTCCAACTTTTTATATTAAGAGGTTAAGGTACTCGTGCATCTCACCAATTCTCCTTTAACCTTATTCTTTTCTGAATTACTTTAAAAATGTCTGTGTCATACTTTGTAGGACTCTGAAGACTGTCAGTCAGTAAACTGAGTGGTGATATCCCATTGGGCCATATCGTTGACATCGTCATTGATGATGGGCACTTGATTTCATGCAACGAATTCGCTAAAGGGATTTTGTCAGACTGAAAGCATCAGCTTTACCCAAAGATTTCACCTTGTGTCTCCTCGGGTAGAACAAGAAGTCTTTTCAGAAGAGTTTATGCTCACACGTCTAAGTATAGAAATTCACATATAAACCATATTTGGCACGTACTTTATGTGATGAAAATAGTGTCAAGCATGAAATAACTAACCCTCTTTGCACTACTAAATAAACCATTTTCTCCATCCTTATTCTACCAAGCTTTATTGTTATTAATCTTAGATATAAAATCCTCTCATTTTTGGTTGCGTTTATTTTCTCATAAGTGTAAACGTCATTTAAGCTCTCTTTAATAATTGTTATTTTTTGTATTTCCCCTCACCATGCTGCTATATCAGCAGAACATTAGATTCAATAATCTATAACATGCTAAAATTTCCAAACTGAATCGACAATATTGTTTGAAACGAACTCATCGTTATTATTACCCTCATTAATATATTTATTATTGTCATTTTTTAATTTGCACAATTCTAACTTTATTCCCACAGTAAAGATGAACACATTCCTGTGGTTAATTTCATCTATATTGAGGAAATTACATTGTGACGAATGCTGAGAATTCCATGTTGTATTATAAGTACTATTTTTGGAATAAAGCAGACCATTATTATTATTATTATTGTTCCCTTGGGTTCCAAGTGGATTATAGGGCTTCACCAACAGATCTCCATTTAGTTCTATTTTCCGCCATTCTCTTCAGCCAGGTCCACGATTGTCAAGACTCCCTCATCTCTTCCTTTCACGATCTCTTGTGTATCAACTTCGCACCAACTACCCACTCGTCGCTTCCAATTTGGATTCCACTTGAGCGATGGTCTGCATTGAACGCTATGTCAGACGACTGATGGCCTCTTCAACGGATGCCGGTCTACCTCTATTTTCTCCTACATATTCTTTGAGCAATGGCTGGTGGCTCAAAGTGATAGCTGGCACAGATGCATTCAGTCTTTGTGATTTATCATATCCAATAAAATTCTTTCAATTGTGCTTCCATATTACTGCTCTTTTTCCCTGACATTTCTGTTTATTATCTCTGTTTTGAATCTCTCTTTACTCCGTTCTCTTGCTTTTTGTGTTACATGTAGGGAGTGTGGCAACTGGAGCTGGTGCACATTTGTGCTAAACTTCAACAAAATACGAAAATAATTCAAGAAATTCATATGAAGATAATTTTCGAACACGATTTAAGCTTACTGAAGCTCAAACTGAGTGTTGATTTGTCAACTGTCTGTATTCTTAATTCTCAGGAAGAAAGTAGTACACTGTATGTTAGTCAGGGGAAGTTGTCCACTTCATTGTTTACTGAGACTGGTGTCCCTCAGAGTGTTGTTCTTTCTCCTTTTTTCTTGCATGACTTATCTCATTCTGATGATGAAATGAACTTTGTTAAGTAAGCCGACGATCTAAGCGTTTCAGTGGCACAGTGGTTAGAACTCTCGCCGACCATGCACATGGTCCGGCGTTCGAGCCCTCGCCGACGCACACCTGATCTGATCTATGGTCGGCCTGCGAATTTTGGGCTGCCGATATCCGCGCTGAAAATTCCATACTTGTACCAATATACGGTGTGGAGTCAAGCTGTAATCAAAAACAAAACAAAACAAAAACAAAACAGTGGGTGTTAACTCCCAGATAGACTGTACTAAGGATGAGCAGCTTTCCATTAGCAGTCAGCAAATGGTTTTAAACGAAATCCTGTTAAATGCCAGATTGTTGATTTCAGTTTCCGATACAAAAGAAAGTTAAATGAAGCTGTTAGTTCCTATGACCCTTGCAAAATTGATGATACTGATATAGAAATCAAGTCTGACGTCAAATATCTTGGACCAATTCTTTCTTCTCCTATCTATCCTGATCTCCCCATTTCTTAGCGATTTCTGAAAAAAAAATATTTCGTCCAACTTTTTATATTAAGAGGTTAAGGTACTCGTGCATCTCACCAATTCTCCTTTAACCTTATTCTTTTCTGAATTACTTTAAAAATGTCTGTGTCATACTTTGTAGGACTCTGAAGACTGTCAGTCAGTAAACTGAGTGGTGATATCCCATTGGGCCATATCGTTGACATCGTCATTGATGATGGGCACTTGATTTCATGCAACGAATTCGCTAAAGGGATTTTGTCAGACTGAAAGCATCAGCTTTACCCAAAGATTTCACCTTGTGTCTCCTCGGGTAGAACAAGAAGTCTTTTCAGAAGAGTTTATGCTCACACGTCTAAGTATAGAAATTCACATATAAACCATATTTGGCACGTACTTTATGTGATGAAAATAGTGTCAAGCATGAAATAACTAACCCTCTTTGCACTACTAAATAAACCATTTTCTCCATCCTTATTCTACCAAGCTTTATTGTTATTAATCTTAGATATAAAATCCTCTCATTTTTGGTTGCGTTTATTTTCTCATAAGTGTAAACGTCATTTAAGCTCTCTTTAATAATTGTTATTTTTTGTATTTCCCCTCACCATGCTGCTATATCAGCAGAACATTAGATTCAATAATCTATAACATGCTAAAATTTCCAAACTGAATCGACAATATTGTTTGAAACGAACTCATCGTTATTATTACCCTCATTAATATATTTATTATTGTCATTTTTTAATTTGCACAATTCTAACTTTATTCCCACAGTAAAGATGAACACATTCCTGTGGTTAATTTCATCTATATTGAGGAAATTACATTGTGACGAATGCTGAGAATTCCATGTTGTATTATAAGTACTATTTTTGGAATAAAGCAGACCATTATTATTATTATTATTGTTCCCTTGGGTTCCAAGTGGATTATAGGGCTTCACCAACAGATCTCCATTTAGTTCTATTTTCCGCCATTCTCTTCAGCCAGGTCCACGATTGTCAAGACTCCCTCATCTCTTCCTTTCACGATCTCTTGTGTATCAACTTCGCACCAACTACCCACTCGTCGCTTCCAATTTGGATTCCACTTGAGCGATGGTCTGCATTGAACGCTATGTCAGACGACTGATGGCCTCTTCAACGGATGCCGGTCTACCTCTATTTTCTCCTACATATTCTTTGAGCAATGGCTGGTGGCTCAAAGTGATAGCTGGCACAGATGCATTCAGTCTTTGTGATTTATCATATCCAATAAAATTCTTTCAATTGTGCTTCCATATTACTGCTCTTTTTCCCTGACATTTCTGTTTATTATCTCTGTTTTGAATCTCTCTTTACTCCGTTCTCTTGCTTTTTGTGTTACATGTAGGGAGTGTGGCAACTGGAGCTGGTGCACATTTGTGCTAAACTTCAACAAAATACGAAAATAATTCAAGAAATTCATATGAAGATAATTTTCGAACACGATTTAAGCTTACTGAAGCTCAAACTGAGTGTTGATTTGTCAACTGTCTGTATTCTTAATTCTCAGGAAGAAAGTAGTACACTGTATGTTAGTCAGGGGAAGTTGTCCACTTCATTGTTTACTGAGACTGGTGTCCCTCAGAGTGTTGTTCTTTCTCCTTTTTTCTTGCATGACTTATCTCATTCTGATGATGAAATGAACTTTGTTAAGTATGTGGACTATCTGTCAGTTAACTCCCAGATAGACTGTACTAAGGATGAACAGCTTTCAATCAGAAGCCAGCAAGTGGTCGTTCTCTAATGGTCTTAAACTAAATCCTTCCAAATGTCAGAGTGTTAATTTTAGTTTCCGATACAAAAAAAGTTAAATGAAGCTGTTAGTTCCTATGACCCTTGCAAAATTGATGATACTGATATAGAAATCAAGTCTGACGTCAAATATCTTGGATTAATTCTTTCTTGTGACCTATCCTGATCTTCCCATGTCTTAGCGATTTTTAAAAGAATAATTCATCTGACTTTTTACATTATGAGGTTGAGGCACTCAGGCATAACCCAACCCCTCCTCCTCTTACAGTTTGTCAACTCGTGTATTTTACCTATTCTTCTTTACTGTTTACCTTTGCGTATTCTCTCCTGGATTGTTTAAAAAAGACTATGTCATACTTTGTAGAACTATAAAGACTGACTGTCGGTAAGGCGAGTGGTATCCCATGAGGCCATATCGTTGACATCATCATTGATAGGCGCCGGTTAATGTTATCAGCGAGTAATTGTCCTCACTTCCAATTTGCTGAATATCACTAGCCATGAATTCTCAATAGAATGCCAGACAACTTCGTCTTCTGTGGTTATTCACTAGCCAGC
The DNA here is from genome assembly GCA_944472135.2 of Trichobilharzia regenti. Lineage (NCBI taxonomy): Eukaryota > Metazoa > Platyhelminthes > Trematoda > Strigeidida > Schistosomatidae > Trichobilharzia > Trichobilharzia regenti. The sequence goes on from OX235268.1 coordinate 5,257,660, forward strand.
GATAGACTGATTTTCACGAACTAACTTATAGTTAAGAATCATGGAACTTTGGTTTGGGTCCCACCCAGTAGCCGAATGACCTGTGAGCTTGACTTGTAACTGGAAGGTCGTGAGTTTGAACCCTTGTAGTGGATGCGTACTACCAACGAAACAGCTGTTCAGTACCCTCTGATTTTCAATTGTTCCCTGACTGATGCCAATCCGTGGTCAAATTTTAAACAAATCAAATCCCCACAAACTAACTCTTGAGAATAGATTTTCGTTGCATTGCGAAAGTTTTGTCCAACAGTTATGTAGATTAGTAAGACTAAAGTGTTTTTCTACCTTTAAAGGTTAAAATCTGTCCTCAGATGAGTGTATTAGTCTATTTGGTTTGAGGTATCAAAGCAGTGGTCTAGAGTCTGCTGGTCCGCATCTTACTCTAAAATAAATTTTCTTTTAAGCGCTCAAGTGTCATCTTTACCAAACTGTTTTTGTTGAAGAACTCTGTTTACTCATAAGGAAGTAGTTTTTTTAGTTGAAAGAGCTTTGACAAAATGATATTTATCTATTTGATTCAGGATGAATAACCATAATTCTAATTAAAAACTATAACCTATGGATAACATCCAGTTGTCTTCATACTAGCCAATATAAAGTAGTGACTACTAGTGGGTAACTAAGTAATTACAACAAGTTCATGACAGTTTCTAAGCTGTCCATCTTATGAGGTTATGGTATGAAACATGACGGAATTCAGCAGCTAATCATCTGACTAATTGAGTGACTGGTTTCAACACAGAACTTTGCACAGAAGTCAGTCATTTTAAGATACCACACTCCATTGAAAGCTTTCATTACTCTCAAGTCTGTGTGGAGGTCAAAGGAACCACTCAGCATGAAAAATAAGATCCGGAGTTTCAACTCCAATGTGAAATCAGTGGTACTCACTATACGGATCAGAGACTTGGCGACGCGTCACGTCACTAAAGGCACTTCGAAGAATACAATGCACCTTCATCGACAGCTAACTGTCTTCGCTCAATACCACTCAAAATCAGACGCCCCGCCGGCCAGAAAAGATCAGTAACAAGGATCTCTGAGAGCACACCAACCAGGAACCGATTGTGCAACAAATAAGGAGGAAGAAATGGGGATGGATTGGCCATACTCTGAGAAAACCATCAAGTAACATCACTAGATAAGCTCCTGAGGGAAAACCGAACAGGAAACAGCCAGTTGGTCGTCCAAATTTGATGTGGAGGCGGTCGTGTGAAGAGCAGATGAAAGCACGTGGGCAGACCTGGATCCAGGTGAAAACGTTAGCAGAGAATCGAACGTAAGGGAGATGTGCTGCTGAAGGGTCTGACGGCTATCAAAAATCACAAAGCGTGAATGCAGCTCCTGTGCCATTTACTATGGTTTTCATTTATATCACCAGTTATCTTCAGTCATCGGTTGTTAGGATCTGTAAAACCTCAACTAGGAAGTCTACACCTCCCGATGTGACTGACTGGTTTAAACTAACTGTTAAAGATTTTATGGAATGATTTCAAGTTTTGTTTTGACCACCACTCGCCTTCTCTTTTTCAACCTGATCGATCCTATGTCAGCTAACACTGCCTGTTTTTGAGGAAGGCGATTGATGGCTAGATATACGCAACACAAGTTCAAGTCATCTCAATCCATGTAGCTGTAAAACCTCATCGATAAGCCTTCCCTATTTACATAACACTAAGTCTAACTTCAATATCACTCAATCTATTATACTACCTAACATTCGAGATAAAATGCAGACACCTGTACGCATAGGCAGACATCTTTTCCATGTCTTCCACTTTCAATGGTTATGTCTCACAGCTATAATGTGAGGCAGAGGAAACTGGTGTGCAGTGCATATGTCCTTGGATCGATAACCAGTCGGATACCATGGCTTTTACAGATAAAGCGTGACTTGACAAATGGTATACAAGCCTTTTGTATTCTTGTTGAGATCTCTTCATCAAATAGCTCGTTCGATCTGATACAACTTCTCAAATAAAGTGAAGTGGTCAACACGCTCTACCAATTCAGTATTTATCTTCAAGCTAGGAATCGATTATGACAGGAGCGAATCTTATGCCAAACATTCCAAGATTAATACTCAAGGTGTTCATTGTTCGTTCATAGTTAAAACATAGTTAAAACATGACCATATGAATATCTTCATTGATCGATTCGTTCAATACGTTTACATTGACGAGGCGAACAAATAAATTAGAACAAACACGTTACTTCTCCTTTACAGCCTCAGAATCACACTCAACTCGTTGGCTCCTATTCGAGTTTCACTCGAACGATGGCCTGGAGTGCGATATCACCCCGATCGATGGTCGTCGCCTCAGCGAGTATCTTGAATCCATCTTCACTTTCTTCATTATATTTTGTTAAGCGACAGCTTCCTGTTTGGTTTATTGACTCTCAGATTTTCTTATTACCTGTTATTTCTGACTAGCCTTCTTATCTTCAGTGTGAAGCCAGATTAGGCAGGCGATTGCCGATGAAAGGATGCAGTGGCCTTTTGGAAATGCTTTTGGTGACCTATATAGAGAAGAAGTAACTGAATACAGAACGACGTTGCCAACAGTTCTAGTGAGAAGTCATAACCTTCGAAGGGGTGGAGAGCCATCGAGTCGGCTGTGAGGACACTGGCTGATAGGCATGTTATAAATGTATGTATTTCTTGAGTTGGCAGAAATTAGAATTTTATCTCAGCAGCTGGGCTCTCCTTGCAAACTGGAGTTCCTGCATTCAATCCTTGGAGGAATCATGAGTATATACTTCTGAAGAGTCCTAGACAGGGACGAAATGACTATCCAGTATTCCCTGATTTAAGTTGGCAACTAGTCTAGAATAATCAGTATTTTTATTATTACATTCCAAAAACCCATAACATAGTCTATAATATTGTCGAAAAATATGAGAAACATGTTAACATCATAAGAAATTCAAGTGTTAGTTTGTATGGATTTGATTGGTTACAGGATTACATCATGAGCTGACATCAGTTAGAGAACTAGTGACTTGCCCCATTCAGGTAGGTAGTTGCCTGGAGTTCTAGTGAGACATCATGACCAGTAGGGTACAAAAGGTTGGGTTTAGGGACAAATACTCGCGGAAGACATTGGCTAGGAGTCGTGCTGTGTTGTGAATTGGCAGAAGTTAGAATTCATGAGGTGGCTGTTGGATTGGGTCACAGGGGCTTCATCGTATATGAGCTAGCTTGCCTTGTAACCAGAAGGTCCTGAGTTCGAACGCTGGTGGTGGATGAGTACTGCTGAAGAGTCCAAAACTAAACTGATGAAACAGCTGTCCAGTACTCCCAGCTGGTTTCCCAATGGTTCTCAAACTAATGTCAGCTTATAATGAAATCCTGTAATCATAAAAAATATTTTCAGATCAGAGAAAGGCAGGCATGTCTTCGACACTTTCTACGTCGTTAAATCAACATTTCACTTGTTCATTCATTCAAATATTCAGAGAAGAAGAGTATGAAAAGAGGACAGAGAGTTTAGTTACTGTCTTTAGAATGTAGTATAGTTTCGAATTTTAGTGTGGTTAACATAATTTTGCTAAAATAACTAATGACGGAAACTCAAAAACAGGGATTACTGTCTCATAAATATTCAAAAAGATTGTGTAAATATTAGGATAGATCTGAAATTGACAACTTTAACAGTGTACATTATCTATGAATGTATTTGGGAAATGCTTTTCTAAACAGAATTTTTGAACATGACTTCTAATCTGTGTCTGTTTTTGTATGAGGATTAAAAATGAGAGATTTTACAATTTCGTGTTCACCTGAATTTGACTAGTCGTTCAAAACTACTCATCACAGGCAATCAGTAGTATACATGTGCTGGTCTATGAAAAGCATATTAAGTAAAAATGAAAACTGTATCAAAATTTATTATTATTATTCTTTCGATTAATTCCTAGAGGAACATAGGGTTTCAGCCGCGCATCTCCACTACGTTAGGTTCTCTGCTAGAGTTTTCACCTGACTCCAAGTCTGCCCACATGCTTTCATCTCCTCCTCACATGACCTCTTCCAAGTCACCCTCACACTGACGACCAATTCTCTGCTTCCCTTTCGGTTTCTACTCGAGGGATGGCTTGTCTAGTTATATCACTTGATGGTTTCCTCAGCGTATGACCAATCCAGTCTACCTCCATTTCTTCCTGCCTATTTGTTTCACAATCGATTCCTGTTTGATTCGCTCATCGCCAGAAATCCCTGTTGCCGATCTTTTCTGACCAGCCATCTGATCTTGAGTGGTATTGAGCGAAGAGAACTGTTTGTCTCTGATCCGTATAGCAAGTAACATCGCCTTCAAATTGGATTTGAAATTCCCGATCTTATTCTTGATGCTCAGTGCTGAGTGTTGACCTCCACACAGACTTGAGAGTAATGAAAGCTTGTCCTGCTTTCTCGATCGATCGTCGCTTTGATATCCTCATCAGTTCTTTTTGCCTGTAGTTAAAACGATGCTTCTCAGGTAGGTAAAGGAGGTTGTATCAATATGTAGTCAGTTGAATTCATTTATCAGGTACCAGGTTATAAGCCACTCTTGTTATATGATTGCAGATATACCACCTAATACCACCTAACCTCGCCTAGTTAATTGGCCTATATGCAACCCTCGATAAAGTCAAGCCTCTTCTGAGATTTGAATTTGTGTTGTCAAATGTTGCTTGCAGTCAGAGACATTACCACTAGGTTATTCAGGCTCCTGATTGACCTCTTGCAGGAGCGTATTGGATACTTTGAGTAGATATTATTAATTAAATAACACAATATGTCTAATCTCTAGCTTAGAAATAGGAAATGAAGTGGTACAGCACGTTGACCACTCCACTTATTTTGCGGAGTCACATCAACCAGTACCAACGGGTTGATCTCTGACTAAATCTCAGTGCGGATACAGAGGGGGCTAGTTTCGTTTATACCAGTTTACGCCGTCTCTGGCCTAGTAGACGTGATATCCAGCTGACTTGCTGTCGACCAAAAGGCGAGTGTGCTCATAGACAATTAAGCCAGTGAGACCCGATCCAATGGCCAGCCAGTCCATGAATTTTGATTTCTGCCAATTCATGCATGACATAGCACTACCATTCAGCAATTTTTTCTTCAATGAGTTACTGCCTCATCTTCAACCTGCAGTACCTTACTGGTCACTGCTTCCCACTAGAACCTCACGTTAACTGCCTGAATAGGGCTAATCGCTAGTGAGCATCAGATTAGTTTTCAAGTATTGGTTTTGTACGGGCTTTGATTGATTGGCTGGAGGATTTCATCATGAGCTAACATCAGTTATATGTCAGCTGGTGTCAGTCCATGAATAAATCCTCCATCCAATCAAACTAAATCCCTAAGAAAACCAATACTTGAAAATTTCGATATTCACTTCTTCTATATGGATCAGAAACTTGTAATGCACATCAGGAATATCATTCCCAACAGACAAGCTTCAGTATTTCACCAATAGTTATCTCCCTCATCAGCTCCATAGTACAGATCAGATGGCTGGCTGGCGAAGAAAAATAGGCAGAAAGAAATTGTTGGTATTAGACGGTTGGAGGCAATCGCCAAGAGGGAACCATATGTAACCTAGGTCTCGTGCTAGTTGGCATTCATCAGCAAGGCGTATCTTCAACCTCAAAAGAACACATATCTCTTCTGAGATTCGAAGCCGCGTCACCAAGTGTTGTAGTCAGAAACGTTACCACTGAGCTATTCAGGCTCGTGATTGACCTCCTGTAGGGCTGCTGTATTGGATATTCTTTTTTGATTGGACACCAGTCAGTAACTAGTGTATAATGTGTCTAGTCGCCTATCTTCCCTGCAGACTGAATTCTATCAATCAAACTTGCAATGTGACCACCATGCCACCAGGGTGTCTTACCATCGTGATGCACTGTGAATTGTTAATGAATGAAAACTACCAGGAAACTTAGGTTAGATGAGGCCTCCTGTGGCCGATTGCCTCCAACCATTTAATACCGACAATTCCCGGTGCACCATGATGATGAGCCACCTCCTACCTAGTGGCATGCTGTCCAAATAGCAGATTTGAGCGATAGAATTCAGTCTGCAGTGAAGATAGGCGACTAGACACAATACACACTAGTTACTGACTAGTATCCAATCAATAAAAAGGTAGAAAGAAAATCAGGCAGGCAATGAGCGAATCAACATGTTATTGACCACACAACAAGAGAGAGAGATGCATCGGAGACATGCTGAGGAGACCATAAGATGGGATTGCACATCAGAACATTCTTCGACAAGGGAACCCGAATGGGAAGCCAGTGACCAGTTAAGCATTTCAGTGTGCCATGCAGGAGATGGCATAATGCGAAGAAAGAGATGACAATCTATTGGAAATCATGAAGTCAGCTAAAGAGCGCTACAGGAAACATGACAAAGCACAGTCTTTCAATGATGAGATCCAATAGAAGACCTCATAATCTAAATATTTTGTTATGTTAGTTTCTGGTGATTACTCATACTACTACTAATATCACTAGTAAAATAAGCTTTTGTGTGTTTATGCTTGTCCTATACATACTTCTCTGATTAAGGTCAAATACACATGAGAATTCCCATTGGAATAAGCATTGATCTACAATAATGTTGATTACAATAATAGTGATTTGGATACTGATGCAGATGAGATAACGACGTCATCTAACAATCTTCTTCTTCTTCTTCTACCAGGTTGGATTTGTTCTTCCTAAGGAATCTTCTAAATGATTCTTTCTGCCTCATCGTTTGGGTTGTTTTTTGTATCATAATTGCTTTTAAGGGCGATTATTATTGTTATTATTATTATTACCGTTATCATTATTATTCTGTTTGATGAATTCTATATATATATATATATATATATATATATATATATATATACGTAGATAGGGTAACAATAGATCCATTTGACCTATTTACTGTACCTAACAATATATATATATATATATATATATATATATATATATACTTATAGACTCTGGGAAAAATAAATTCTTTTTCTATATTTCCCTCTTTCTTCCTTTCTTTCTTTATTCTCCGTAGTTGAGTTGGATAGATAGATAGATAGATGCAGTAAAGGGAGAAGAGTTTTCATAAAACTTTTTAATCTCTACTCAACATTTGATTATAATCTGTCTCACTTTAAGATGCTTCATTAATACTCTATAACCAAATAAAGTATAATTATATATATATATTTCAATTGTTTACACACACACATACAATGATAAGTTTTCTTGTTTTTGGTAATATTTCGAGCAAAATCACTACTGCCCGTCTTCACATCACTGTTAGTGACGCTGCCTACCGACAAATGGAATGCCTATGCCCTGCAGTTTTTTGATGGAGATCTATGGATCTTCAGGCAGGACTTTTAGGCTGTTACTTTGGACTGCTACTGCGACGTAGGGAGAAAGCAGCATATTGAAGTGTGAGGCAAAATACTGACGAATGCGCGACAAGGTCAGGCAAACAGTTTCCAAAGTGGGAAGGATCAAATATGGTCACTTTGAGATGGGGGGGTGGGGTTACGCAGACACAATCGCAATGGCAACCAAAGAAAATCAGGTGAAATTTGGCGAGCGACGGGAGACAAACGAACAAAGCCCCAGAATCAAGAAGACCCAACCAACTTCAGTCGCAAGTCTTTGACAGAGGGACGAGTGTGGTGAGAGCTGGCTGCTCGTCAAATTGGTGGACAGTAATTTACGTCAATGTTTATTATTATTATTTAAATCCTTTAATTCCTAGAGGAACATAGGATTTCAGCCGCGCGTCTCCACTACGTTAGGTTCTCTGCTAGAGTTTTCACCTGACTCGAAGTCTGCCCACATGCTTTCATCTCCTCCTCACATGACCTCTTCCAAGTCACCCTCACACTGACGACCAATTCTCTGCTTCCCTTTCGGTTTCCACTCGAGGGATGGCTTGTCTAGTGATGTCACTTGATAGCCAATCCATCTCCATTTCTTCCTGCCTATTTGTTTCACAATCGGTTCCTGATCAGTTGGTTCGCTTATTGCCAGAGATCCCTGTTGCTGATCTTTCCTGGCCGGCCATCGGATCTTGAGTAGTATTGAGCGAAGACAGCTATTGAGTGATGAATGTCTGTAGTTTGTTTGAGATGCTCTTTATGACGCGCTGGCCAAGTCTCTGATCCGTATAGTAGCACTGACTGACTTCACATTAGAGTTGAAAATCCCGATCTCATTTTTGATGCTGAGTGCTGTTCATCTGCTCCACACAGACTTGAGAGTACTGAAAGCTTGTCTTGCTTTTCCGATCCTTGCTTCGATATCCTCGTCAGTTCCGTATGCCTGTAGTTGTAACGATGGTTTCCAGATCGATGGGTAAAGGAGGTTGTTTCTTTCAGGTTCCTCCCATTAATGCTGGCTAATTTTTGTCTGTTGTTGTTATTGCTGTTGCTGTTGGCCAGGAATCTTCATCACCTATCTCTGTTTTCTCTATGTTCAACTGAAGTTCTATCTTCTCTGGATGCTTCTTCTGCCAACGTTTGCTTTTCAGTTTGTGGGAAATCAGACATATATCATCGGCGAAGTCCAGATCCTCCAAGTTTTTTATGTGAGTTCATTTTATGCCTGTTTCCTCATTGCCCGTTGTCTGTCGCATTATCTAATCTACTGCAATCAGGAAGATCATTGGCGATAGTAGACAGCCTTGTCTCACTCCCGTCTTCACTTCGAAGGCTTCCTTAAGTTACCCGGTTGTGTATTACTTGGTGGTATGCAGCATTGTCGTATAACTGTTGGATACGTCAATGTTTACGTCCCAAATACTGGTCGTGAGAAAAATATGAACAAAGACTGATTCAACAACCAACCACAGAAGACTTTGCATAGGTGGATACAGTTAACAAATAGATGATCTGATATTCAAGGAACAGCCAAAAAGAGATGAAAGATTAACTTTCTGTGAGAAACAAACAATCAGAAGACTATGTTTATTTGCTTGAAAAATCTATGATAATGTACACAAAAATCTATAAATATGTGTTGATCTCCTTAATGAAGGGTCTGTTGACTGAACCTTGTCTTCTGTTGACACACTGTTGGAAAACAATTCCAACAGTGGTGTGAACACGGCCATAGTAATTTTCCTCGAAATATTACCAATAACAAAACTTATCATTGTGTGTGTGTGTAAACTATTGAAATATATATAATTATACTTTATTTGATCTAATCGACAATGCTCAACCTTTTTACTGATATTAGCTCTATAACCATCTATATCTCTCTTTCTCTAAAATAGGATATAACTGGTATTATAATTGTTATTTCCATGGATTATCAAATCGTCTTTTCCCAAACGGGCTCCACTCCATTACTTTTGAGCGGTTGTCTTCTCTGAGCTAGCTGAATGGTTAATTTGCGAAGCTTTCATTGCTCGCCTCCGTGGTAGGCAACATCTTCCTTCAGCGCATACACTTCAGCCTGTTGAAGGGAACTGTTTAGATTTCTCCACGAATTTATTAGTCATTTCTCCTGGTGGGTCACCCTGAACGTGATTGGTTGTCTTTGTGTGTTTTTGCACACCCTCTAGACTACTTTTATAAGTATTGGTGTTGATTGTTTCCTTGACCTGGACTTTGACCCTTTGTGGGTGACACTTCTTTCTTATTGGTTGATAACTTTTGTCTATCTCGATGTGTCTATTGATTGATGATTCACTGGAATACCAGGCAGGCTTCTAAAAATTCTCTAGCATTCTTGTTGTTACCTCTGTCTAATATTTGAACGTTGCCGCAGTCGAATTGGTGTCCATGGTTGTCTGTATGCAATGAGGATATATGAGGGGGTGGATGACATGTCTTTTGACGGCTGGCTTATGTTCGTGGATACGAAGACGAAGAGGACATCCACTTTGGCCAGTGAAGTGTTTTACGCAGTTGTTACCATTTATTTTATAGATGATGTTGGTTGTATCTTCTTTCGCTGTTGAGTCTTTTGAATCAAACAGAACCAGCTGAGTGAAGTGAAATTTTTGGTTTATGCGCTGCATCAATTTCCAAAGACTTGAAGGTGTGAAAGCTTCGCAAATAAACTATCCTTCTCAGAGAATACAACTATATCAAAATCATCTACTTGAGCTACAAATCCTCTCCATCCCATCGCCATTATCTTGAGAATATTCCTCATGATGATCTCAACAGGTTCTTGATTGGCTGGCTCATTGCCTCCGACAGTTTCTTATTGATAGTTTTTTTATGATCACCAGTTTGACGTCTGATCTTCAGTATGGAAGCCAAAGAGCGAAGACAACTGTGGATATAAAAGTTTTCAAGTGTCCTGTTGAAAATGGCTTTCATGACATGTATATCGAAATTTCGGCCTCACTGACATATAGCACAGGTGCTGAAAATCCAAGTCATATCGTTATGCTGAGTGCAGAAAATTTCCAAATTGGTTTCAGAATGACAAAGGTGTGGTTGCCCTTGGCATATTCACCTGTGGCAACACTTATTGTAGATGAAGCGATTCTGCCTAGATATGATGCAGACGGTTTGTAGCTCAGGTGGGTGATTTCGATGTAGTTGTGTTTTCTAACCTGGATAGTTTATTTGCACTCTGGGAATCCATTTTTTTTCAGAAGAATGGATACTGAACAAAGAGTATACTCTTTTCGATAACCCCTTCAGGCTCTACGGTTATATATACATTATAGTGAATGAGTGATGAATTAGTGTTATGAACAACATTAATGTTGCTGTTTAAATAACATCGGATCAATAATAATATCAACAGATTACAGCTGAATCGTATCAACATAAAATAAGCTGAATGTCGTGAAAATTAGGAGAGATAATATTACAAATTCATGAGTTTATAGTTTCTACTGAAGGCCAAGGCAATAGTAGGGGCTAACTGGACTTGCTTCTTTTGAACAAAGTGCACTGGTTGTTTGAGGCGAATTGCAATAGCCTCTGCTTTTTGGAGCATGCGGTGCTTCGATGATTTCAGAAATTTTTCGGGCGCCCGGTATATTATAGACAAGGATGGTCCAGATGGCCCAATATCGAGCTGTTCATGGTATTCAATACACTTTTACTTAGCCATGCAGAGAGATGTTCTCGAGTAAGCACGAAAAATCAAGTTCTTAGAGCAACGGCCAATATAACTGGCTCCACAAGCGCAGTTGAATTGATAGATACAATTAGAAGTGGCTAGTCTAGTCTAGTCTATTGAAGTGAGGTTTCAGATTTCTCCACGAGTTTATCAATCATCTCTCCTCGTGGGTCACATGGAACGTGATTGGTTGTTTTTGTCTGTTTCCACACTCTCTAGGTTACTAGTTTAGGAACTGGTTGCATCTTTGACTTGAACTTTGACCCTTTGTGCGTGAGGTTTCTTTCTTATCGGTTGATAAATTTTGTCTATCTCGAGTGTGTCTATTGATTGATGATTCACTGGAATACCAGGCAGGCTTCTAAAAATTCTCTAGCATTCTTGTTGTTGCTGTAGTGAATCGTGGCTGGCTGTCTTGAATAGTGTTTGTATACAATACCTTTTCTGTGCTATTGGATTGTTGCTGTTGTAATTCAGGATTTTCATCTGTGTGACCTGATGTTCTATAAACTTGAGTTTCTAATTTCCCTGTAATTGTTCGCTTAACTAAGACGTCCAAAAATGCGATTTGGTTTCCGAATTCCTCTACTCTTGTGAATTCGATTTCGTTGAAGAGGTTGTTTATGTTGATTCAAGGGCAGCGAAGAAGTCAGTTTTCGAAGCATCTCTGGTGTCGTAGTTTAATCCTTTTGTAGTAGTTGTTTTTTCCATTATTGATAGTGGTTGCTTTGATAGGTTGAATACGCAGTCTTTGGGTGTGTTACCTGATTGCTGTTTTCTAATCTTGGCTAGCCTGGTTTTGAGGACTCTTCGTCTTTGTTCTCTGTGTTTTCTTCTTGACAATGTAATTTCGATGATCAGCGTTGACAGGTGTTCCTGTTTGAGTGTTTTCTCTAGTTTTTCTTTTTGGATATCTACTATTTGTTGATATTTGTTCATCCAGTAATGTGCATCTGCAATCATTAATTGGACGATCTGTCTTCCACACTGTTCGATCAATTTCTATCCCATTGGGCAGTTGACTGGTGGTTTTGTATCTTACAATGGTTGATAGGATTTCATGACAGAGACACTCATGGAGAAATAATTTTTATTCTCCGTTGGATCCTTGTCTTTTTTGAGAAGTCTTCCCACTTTCGAATAGAAAGAAGCGTGTTCCGCTCGTAAGATTTGAATATGATAGAGAAGATTTGTAGCTCAGGTGGACGATTTCGATGTAATTGTGTTCGAGCTAGTTGCATAGTAGTTTATTTGTCTAGTAGGACAATGAAAGCTTCGCAAATAACACAACCCAGCTAGCTCAGAGAACATAACTACATCAAAAACGATTCTGCCTAGTTAGATAGGCGAGGGAATTAATCTCTCCTTAATTTCTCACGTTGATGATGACTGCAGCGTGGAATAGGATATATGAAAAATTATTTTTACTATTTTCTGTTGGCAGTTGAAACTTCTATATCTAGACTAATGTTATCCGGCTTGTTGTAGTGCCTGGATTCCTTGAACAAATGCCTTACTTATTGTCACCATGATTCCATGACCGACTAGCTGAATAACTAACTTTCACCATAGAGATTTGTACAGCAGTGAGTCAGTTCAAGTAACAACACTCCATGTATCATACAAGTGAGGGTGGAGGGAGATAAAAGAGAGGAAAAAGAATCTCAATCGAATTGTATTGAGCAGAAGTGTGACTGCATCTACACTGTTGTGAAAGATTTTGAGACTTAATATGAGTAGCCTTCAGCCATTGGTTCACAACATCTCAAAATCTCCTACCAAACAGTTCACTCTTCGCTACGGCCATGAAGGAAATTGGCCATGATTTGTTTGAAGTTTTATTATAAGCTGCCATCAGCAAGAGAACCACGCTGTGTGTGATGACAAACACTCGGTGATGAAACAGGTTAGTGCTCACACTAAAAGCGTAAACTGCAGAAGTTAGAATTCATGGGTTGGCTATTGAGGCGTATCTCAGTGGTTAAATAGTCTGAAGGATTGCCTTAAAACCAGGAGGTCCTGGGTTTGAACCCCAGTGGGTGGGTTCTGTTGAAGAGTTCCAGTATATCTTTTTTTTCTTTTGATTTACAGCTTGATTCCACACTGTATTTTTGGTACAAGTATGGAATTTTCAGAATGGATATCGGTAGCCCAAATTTAGCAGGCCGACCATAGATATCAGGTATGCGCCGGCGTGGGCTCGAACCCCGGACCATGTGCATGGTCGGCGAGAGTCCTAACCACTGTGCCACCGACGCACGAAAGAGCCAACTGTCCAGTTTTACTTGATGGTCTCCAAGGGTTCTGTAACTAAAATTCATGAGTGTTCAAACTCATACAAACTAACTCTTGAGAATACATACATAGTAGGGTGGTGTGACTTCTCTTCTGGTAAATAATATTTTGGTTATTCTAGCTAGTTGTTTAATCCTTTATTTTTACTTATCTATCAGGTTTTAATTGAATTAGATGATTTTAGTCCTGTAAACTACAAGTTCTTAGTGTGTTACGTAACATTTAAGTTGGATTGATCTTTTAAACCTTTGAACCTTCCACTGAAAATAATAATTATAACTATTATTCCCTTAGGTTCCCAATGGAACCCAGTGGGCTTTAATAACACATCTCAAATTTGTTCTGTGTTCTCATGCTCTCTTCAACTGGGTCCATGGTTGTCCATAATCACTTATTTCCTACCCCCTCTGATGATCGCTTCCATGTTACCCTCTCATTGATGACCCACTCATCACTTCCCATTTAGATTCTACTCGAGGGCCTGGCACGTGGTGTTTTCCCCATTGCATACCCTGTTCATCCTAATTTTTTTTGATGATTCACCCAATGTGTATATTTTAAGAATACGTAAGCAAAGGTTTCTAATTTTATCAATTATTAGTCAGAGTGACTTGTGTTCATGTTTAATCTCTGCTCTTAAAACCTTGGAAATATTAGAAATAAATGTTGAAAATCCCTTGTGAAATATAAGTGAAAATTACATCCGATAACTGCAAATACATGTAATAGGAATGATTCAACACCTGTCCACTTGGATATCTGGAAAATTCTACTACCAATACGACGATAAATAGGCGAAGACAAAGGAAACTATAAAAGTCAAGTTTCACAGTCGTGTGATTATAATTGATGCAATGATTATGAACAATGAATAAATTGTGTTCGAAAGGTGTCGTCATCCAGTAAATAATACTGTCTCACTGACTGTGTGATACATTTAATGAACAAACTAATAAGGAATAACATCCGATGACGTAAGAAGCATAATCATATCTAGTAGCCTACACCACTATCAATATCATAATTGACGATTACTTCTCATCTATCCAGTATCTTTCCTGTCATATGCTTCCCTTTTATATATTTCGATATTCTTTACAATAATTAAGTCGGTTCCATATTAGTTTGTTATTATTAGATGTACCACACAGTCAGTGAAACAGTATTATTTACTGGATGACGACACCTTTCAAACACAATTCATTATTGTTCATAATCATTCCATCAATTATAATCACACGACTGTGAAACTTGACTTTTATAGTTTTCTTTGTCTTCTCCTATTTTTCGCTGGGGTAGTAGAATTTTCCAGATGTTTGGGTGGACAGGTGTTGAATCATCATTCCCATCACACGTATTTGCAGTTGATTCGATGAACAAAGCTTCTCGTATCAATCTCTCCTTCCACCCTGGTGTTACATTAGATTTTAAAACTGTCATCTTATCCCATCCCATCCCATCCTATTGTGTGGTTGTGTGTGTAACTGCATGTAGTGAGTGGTATAGCTGAACTATTCTCTAGATTTCTTATCTTATTCAAGTCAACTAATCTAGATTTAGCTGCCAGGTTTTTATGTTCGGCTAGTCTGACTGACTGCCCCTGTACCAAAAATACGGTGTGGAATCAAGCTGTAAATCAAAATAAATAAAATTATACTAGGTTGACCTGTGTATTTGACCTGACAATCATTGTAGGCAGGGTATTATATAAACTAAATTGTTTTGTTTTAAAGGCTCCAAAGGACTGATCCTTTAACCAACAAAGCTTGTTTCTAATTAAGTTTGTGGTTGGTTTGAATACCAGTCACTTTTATTCCTGTCCTGTTAAGAATTCTGCGTGAGGTGGTTTCCGAGGTTCC
The DNA here is from genome assembly GCA_944472135.2 of Trichobilharzia regenti. Taxonomy (NCBI): domain Eukaryota; kingdom Metazoa; phylum Platyhelminthes; class Trematoda; order Strigeidida; family Schistosomatidae; genus Trichobilharzia; species Trichobilharzia regenti. The sequence goes on from OX235268.1 coordinate 5,272,950, forward strand.
TTCCTTTGTATGGAATTACTACTGATGATTTAGATTTCTTATTGTTGGTGTCATCCTTAATATTAATATCATTATTATTATTATTATCATTATTATTGTTATTATTATCACTATCGCTACTGTGATTATTTATTTTATTTTTACATTTACTTACGTATTTCCTGACTAATTCATCCTGGTAGTTATTAAGTTTCAAGGCATCTTTTATGTGTACCATTTCCTGTCTTAGATTTTCCTTAGTACCACTTAGTTTTTGTGCTCTGTCACCTAAACATTTCACCAATCCTATTTTTACTGACAGAGGATGGGATGATCAGAAGTCTAAATATCTGTTTGAATGTGTGGGTTTCCTATAAACACACACACTAGTGTTTATCTTCCCATCTTCTTTCCTATTTACGCTACAATCTAACATTGGAAGTTCCCCTTCCTGACTTTCTGAATCATAAGTGAATTGAATTGCCTCTACCACCTTCGAGTTGATGTGTTCGAAAAATCTACCTACATCTTGTGTTCTAAGTACAATGAATGTGTCATCTACATACCTCCACCATACGTTTGGGGTGAACGTTTCAATCTCTATGTTTTCCCACCTATCCATGAATACATCTGCTACAACCGGGGTTATTGATGATCACATGGCAACTCCCTTAGTTTGTTTGTATATTTTCACTCGGAATTTAAATACTGTGGAAGTCAGGCATGGCTGCACTCCCAGCGTTATGTCCTCGAGTGGCACTTTGTCCTAAGTTCGAGTTCTTGGTCAGAAATCAGTTCGTTTCTGACTGCCTTTATAGCCATATTTATTGGTATACATGTATATAAACTGACAATGTCATAACTAACCATTTTTTCTTCATTATCTAATTTTAAATTATCTAATCTGTGTTTTAGTTCGAGTGGCTTTTTTAGCAGATTTAATACCATGGCTAAATATTTAGATAATTCATAACTAGGTAAATTCCTAAAATGAGGAAATTAATATGGAATTACTTACTACCACAGTGATCAAGTTTTATATATATATTTTAAGTCATTTCCCTTGTTGACAAAGTTAAAATGTGTTATAATCCTTGAAATGTGAATGCACAACTGATCTTGACGTTATCAGTCAGAAAACTCGACGGATTTTTTCATAAAAATTTACAGGATAAGTATAGACAATATTTGATGAAACATACTGAACAAGATATTTTCCCCAAATGTTACTTAAAAATATCTCTGAGTTAATAATAAGGGGTGTCAGTTTTTAGGGTAAACTGGTGACGGATAACCTACCGCCGATTTTGGTCACTTCATTGTGAATCTATAAATTTAACTGCGCTTGTAGAAACAGTTACCGAGGGGGAGAACACACGACTTGGAAAGACCACTGTCGCCACCTTCTTGAACATTATTATACAGGCCAAGTTAAACTTTAAGCACCACTAACAACTACCAATCAATGGAAGGCGACCGCACCAATGACCTTGAAACGCTCACTAAGCAAGTTGATGAAACCTGGCAAATAATGTTGTCATCATCAATAAAATATGCTCATTGAAGGTTTTTATGCTACTAAGTGGGATATTTGGTGAGTTTCAGTTTACGTTTGAGAATGATTAATTTACGGTTTAAGTCATGGGCAAGTTAGGGTAAGGTTAACTTGATAAAGGCGACATTAAGTTTGGTTCGAGTTAAATTACAGTTAGCTAAGGGATATTTTAACGTTAGGGTTAGGGTTCAGGAAAGATTAGGTTTAGAAGACCTAAATAATTGCATGCATAGAATGTGATTAAATTACTGTGTTGATAAAGGAAGAGAAATTCTGCACTGTGGTAGAGTATCATTCCCTTGTGGGTAAAATGTATTCTGATAAAGCTTCACAGCGTGTTATACAGTAAAATTTACTGATGACGACGTTTCAAGTACAATTTTGATGCTCAGTAAATATTACAGATAACACGCTGTGAGACTTTATCAAAATAAACTTTATCCACAATGGAATAATTATACTCTGTGGATACTCCAACCCCAAACTGGGAGCCATCTTCTTCAAATATGAGAGGAAGGTATCCTCTGTAGCACTTTTATACAGTTTTTATTTACTTTTTTTTCATAAATGTATATGTATTCCATACACAAAAATGCCTCCTTTACGTGATTGGCTAGTTCAAGGACATTCGCTGATTGGTAGTTAGTGGTACTTAAAATTTTACTTTGCCATTAGGCATAGTGATTAGATAAAAGAGTTGCAAAGTCAATTAGAAAATCCATATTAGTATACCTAGTGGGTATGGAACACAAGATTGAAAGGAATTCAGTCTTTGTAATCCTATACAAGATGAAATGTTAATTCCCTAAGTTTTTAAGCCTTCGATTACTAAGCACATCTACTGCTATTGGTGACATCATGATAATCCCTCCATCATGCGACATATTCAAGTGGTGAGAGATTTAATCAAATTTTGGTCTTTGTCCCACAGTCAGCCAACGTATCTTCTTCAGTTTCTGTCGTGTATGCTTGTTAGTCCTATGTCAAAAGCCAAAAAGAGACTCTTTACTGCAGTATGTGTTTTGTTTCATTAATGCCTGGATGTTGATTATTCATGAACTGACTACACTCGACCAAAGCGTTTCGACTCCATGCTGACATGTCGGCTCCCTGGTTCCGTATCTCAAGGGAGACTTGACTTTTAGAAGGCTTGACAAGACGATCTAATTATCTCTGAAAGGAACATTCTTCACAAAACGCTAAGAGTCGTGTCCTGCACTAGTCCATTGATCTGCCATATATATATACACATATATACCACGTGTTGGTTTGCAGCGATTTGATTGGTTACACATTTAGACACACGAATTGAAATCAGTTACAGAACCATAGAAAAACCAGCCGGCCAGACAGTACTCAACATAACTGTTTCATCCTAGTCTCTTAAGCCTCGTTAACAGGGAGGTTCGAACCCGAGGTCCTCGGGTTACAAAACCAACCATCCACACTGTAACCCAGTCCAATGACCACCCCAAGATTTCCAACTTCTGTGAAATTCGTGTTTACCAAGGGAGAAATAAAGCCTAAAAAAATTCATCCATAGAAAACCTACTTGGAATAATCAACTAACAAGCCTTTGTAGCTGAGTAGCCATTCAACAAAAGCGAAATTTAATTAAATCACTTTCCATCAGCATCCGACGCATTTGTAGTTCCGATGTTCTAGAAACATAATTAGATATTTTGAGGGAAATCTTCATCCAAAATGGATAAGGTTCATTGACCAGAATATCAAACCAGGAATTTGAAGAAATGAAACTTCACTTGTGCCTAAAAAAGAAACTGTACATGAATTTGGATTTCAAGGGAGATTAAGCAATCGATATTCTCAAAAGAAGGATCACATCATCTCTCAGAAGAAAACGCTTTGCAGCAGCGCTAAGAATAGTGTTCTACAGTCTCCCACTGATCTGCAGAAGCCTCAAGGACAAGATCCCATATCTGACCACTTATATGTGCATATATCAGATCACATACTGCTATGGAGTCAGGTCGTTCGACGCGCGTCCTGTCCAAGAGCATTCAAGAACACCATCCAGCATGGTTGCGAAAAGGCAATAGTGGTGTAATAAAGAGTGCGATAATTAAACACCCGGTTAACAGTGATCATTCCATTTCAAAAAACGCCTCTTGCTTCAAAGTAATCTACAGAGTCAAGAGTCACACATCAAAGGTAATACGGTTTCGTCTCCTTTGTATCACTGAAGCTCTGGCCATTCACATAGAAAAATTGGAGCTGTGCATACAAAAGAAGATTACTCAACCACTTCTACTGTCATAGTAACAACTTTTTTGATTTTGATGACTTAATTTTGTTTGTTTGCCTGTTTCTTTAATTCCTTATAATTCTTGTATTCATTTAGAGCTCTTACGTAGTTTCGCAGTGTCTACTTTGTTCCTGTGTGCATTTTGAGTAAAACTCACTCATCAAACTATTCATATTATTACATAACTTCCTTTTAACAACTGTTTGTGACAACTCATTACCTTTGTTACTACCCTAATTTCATTAACACCTAATTTTCTTGACTGATTTTGTATTAGGTAACTCCAAGTACCAATCTTCACCTGTTTAGTTAAAATAACCATAACCAAATGTAATTTGTGTTTGATAAACTTAATGTACACATAAATACAAAATTTGTTTCCTTCACGTTCCCAAAGGAACATAGGGCTTCAAGCTAGATGGCTTGAAGTTTCTGTAGCAGTGTTTGTTTTTACACGATGGGGTTGCTAGCCTCATGCCCCTTACCTCCTCTCTTACCAGCTTTTTATTACTGGCTTAGCGAGGTAAAGGAGTGCCTTGGCGACCAAGGATCAAACTTCAAACCATGTGCATGGTCGGTGAGCATGCTGACCACTTTGCCACCGACGCACTTTAAATACAAAATAACACATAGACATTTGCGATTGTAAAACTAAGCGTGAATAAAATTCGCCGCCAAAAAGAGACTCTTCGCTGAACACTATGTGTTTTGTTTTCATTAACGCCTTGATAGGGATAATCCATGAAAAGAAATAAAGCCTACACATCTCTTCTATATATATATATGTGTAGAAAACAATGTTAGGCGTAAAATTAGCTAATCAAAGTTCACACGATTTCATTATAGATAAAATTTTATTTTGATAAATCGCACAGTGTTTACAGTAATGTTTACTGATGACGTTTCGAGCACAATTTATTGCTCATAATCATATCAAGGTAATCACACGACTTCCTAAATTCATTTATATAGTTCCATTGTTTTTCTCTTGATTTTCACTTGATTTGATTGGTAATAGTATTTTCCATATTTCAGGTATGAGTGACGAGTCATTCCTATTGCATTTGTTGGGTGTAGACTCGATGAACAAGGATTCAGTAATCAACCTCTCTCTCCACCTACCTAGATTACTTTTTAGAATTTTAACCCTCTCCCACCCTATTGTGTGGTTGTGTGTTAACGCATGCATTGCGATTGCTGAGCTTTTTTCTAAATTATTTATCTTCTCGGGGTCAACCATTCTTACCTTAGCTAAATTCTTGTGCTCTGACAATCTGACTACCCCTGACCTACTAGTTTGACCTATGTAGTTGACCTGACTCACAGTCATTGCATGGTATTTTGTAAATAATATTATTTTGCCTAATTGGGTCAACTGGGTCCTTTAACCTACAGAGCCTGTCCCTGAGTGAGTTTGTAGGTTTAAATGCCACCCTAATTCCTATTTTATTCAGAATCCTACGTAGTGTCTCAGATGTCCCCTCTTTATATGGTATAACTGTGGATGACTTATATTCTCTCTTATTTATGTTATTATTACTATTATTATTACTATTACCAATCAAATCAAGTGAAAATCAAGAGAAAAACAATGGAACTATATAAATGAATTTAGGAAGTCGTGTGATTACCTTGATATGATTATGAGCAATAAATTGTGCTCGAAACGTCATCAGTAAACATTACTGTAAACACTGTGCGATTTATCAAAATAAAATCTTATCTATAATGGAATTATACTCTACCACAGTGCCCAAGTTTTATACTTATTTCACACGATTTGTTTATCAAATTTTATTCAAAGCTTTACCTAATCACAGAGTGAATCTTGTATTATAAACATAAATTAATATTTATAGACATTTATGTGTAGTTCTAATAATTATGATGATGAGGAAAAGATTAAGTAGAGACTGACTTCCGTGGGAAAGGGGTGTTGGTGACCGGGAAGCAGAAACACTTTCTTACGAGGCTTCAATGATGGTGAATGCATTCCGTAGTGAAATATTCCTATATCACGCCATAGTATATGTATATATGTATATATATGTATACATCTGATTACAAAGTGACAGAATCCCATTAGAATTCTCTTATAAAACATTACGAAATACGATGTATCAGTAATTACTGAATTGTGTGTATGCGTGTGTGCGTGTAAATATAGTTTTTCACCACCTTGATAGGATAAAGATTTTAATCTTTTACATTTTTCTTTCATTGTTTGATTGTTTCTTCGATTTTCAAAAAAAGTGAGAATTACATTCATACAATTTTTAGTAGAAGGCATTTACTGATGAGAGAAATAATAGAGAACGAGAAATAAGAATGGAAGTGAGTAGCCCTCACTCATACGGTTGCTTATATTTATTCTTCCCCTTTTAAATTCTTTTTTATTTTCCCTTTTTCTCGCTTGATTTATTTTTCTTTATTTTTTAAAATTATTATTCGTATTATTACAATTATTAAATTGAGTTTTAGATTTTCCCGTCGAGTGATTGGACCAAAGTAGTGCTCGGCCTCAGGTTGACATGTCTGTTGGCTTCTCCTTGTGCAGATCTCCTTCGACGATCTCTAGGCATGTAATTAGAGGTTGATTTGGTGTATGGTGAATAGCAGTGGAATCCAGGGCACCCATTTCGTCCTGGGTATGCCTGCATTCCCCGGTGAGTAAGTGATAATGTTCCCTTTGAGGCTCGAACCCAGTGACTATAGTTTCAAACGCTAAAGCGTTATCCACTAGACCATCCTGGATTCCACTGCTAGTCATCATACATCAAATTAAATTCTAATTACATGCCTAGACATCGTTGAAGCATCTGCACAAGTAGAAGCCGACATATCAACCTGAGGCCGAACACTACTTCGGTTCAATCAATCGACGGGAAAATCTAAAATTCAATTAAATAATTAATATAACCCGTTGCACAAGAGGTGATGGCTTTTTTGGCTAAAGTAGTCTGGTGGATAACGCTTTGGCGTTTGAAACTATGGGCACTGGGTTCCAAGCCTCGGTGGAAACATCATCATTCATTGAGAAATGCAGGTACATCCAGTTGTTGACGAGTCCCAAACAGGACGAAATGTGCATCCTGGCTGGATTCAACTGCTAGTCACCATACACCAATTAAATTCTTATTAGTATTATTAGTGTTATTCCTACTTTTTTTGACGTGAGAATCCTTCAACTGATATACAAGAAGGGAAACAAGTCTTCCTATGATAATCACAGGGGGATTAGCTTGACTAATTTGGTGGTATCCAAAGTTCTAGGCTCAGTTATAATGCGTAGACTAAGCGGGAAGAAAAAACACGAGAGAACCAGACAGTCAGGTTATAGGCTAGGAAGAGGGTATGTTTATAATATCTTCATTCTTCGACAGTTTCTAGAACATAGGCATACTCACCACTGGCATCCACAAATTCTCATATTTCTTGACCTACCTGAAAGCGACATTCGATCCCATCCACTGAGAGGTACTCTGGCGATGTTTGGTTGTGAAGGAAATGCTGAGAAAATACATTGCATTGGTCAAGGCACTCTACTCAAATTTATGCTGCAAGGCGAGAACTTACGGAGTGTTGTCACCTGAACTGGCGACAACCAGTGGTGTCCGTCAAGGATTCCCACTATCCCCATTTCTGTTTTACTTCATCATAGGTGTACTAATGGAATTAACCCTAACTGCTAATTTCACAGACTCAGGAAATAATCTCGTTGACTTAGAATATGTAGATGATATAGTCCTTCTAGGTGAAGTCGCTGGCAAAATTCAGAGTCTTCCAAATATCTTGACCTGCAATCGGCGAATGTTTGGCATGCAATTCGTTCCCCCTAAATGTTAAATGATGCTACAAGACTGGACTACATTGACTCCTAGCTTAGAAATAGGGAGTGAAGTGGTAGAGCACGTTGACTACTTCACTTATTTAAGGAGTTGCATCAGCCAACGCCAGCAGGTTGATCGCTGACGAAATCTCAGCAGGGATACACAAAGCCCGTTTCTCATATGCCAGTTTATGCCATCTCTGGCGTACACACGATATCCAGCTGACTGGCTGTCGACCAAAAGGCGAGTGTACTGCTCATCAGTCCGCTCCGTCCTCCTTTATGGCTGTGAGTGAGACATGGCCATTGAGAGTGGAAGACATGAAAAGGCCACTAACTGTCTTTGATCAAAGGTGCCCGCTTTCTACCTCTCTTGTGAAATGGTATAATTAAGTGAGTAATATGGCAGTGAGGTATCTGTCAAGTGCTAGGTAAAGAAGGGAAATCAATCGACGAGGCTGTGATGTTACATCGGCTGAAATGGTTAAGACATATGTTACACATGGATCCCTAGCCATCGTCTTCTTCGACGGGCAATGCTAGCTGTCAAAGGGTGAGATTAAAAAAATCAAGAGGTCGTCAAACCAAAACATGGCTTCATCAGTCAATGAAATCCTTAACAGTTAGTTTAAATCATCCATATAAGAAGGTGTAGACTTTCTAGTTGGGGTCCTCGGGACGGTGAACACCAATGATGGCTGGATACAACTGGTGATATGGCTCAAAATCGTCGTTTTCAATGGTTAGTGCAGATGCATCCACTACTTGTGACTTTTGATTTCCAATGAAACTGTTTTGTTCTTCGTTATTACTATTCCTTTGTCTTACACCATCTCTGTTTACTGTCTCTATTATGCATTTGTTCTACTTTCTTCTCTTGTTTTGTGTGTTACATGGAGGGAATGTGGTGACTTGAACTGCTGCACATCGGTGCAAAGTTCTCTGTTGAAACCAGTTAGTCAGTAAGTCTACCGATTTATTTTACTCCTAACTATCAAAACCGACTTATTATTGTTGGTCTGAATGCTAGAAATCGATCTCTACGTTCCACTCTCTGTATAGCTGGCTGTACAAAGCCACCTTAAAAGAGACAGACAGAGAGACACACACACACTCATAAAATGCTGTGCTAACCAAAATTCAAGTCTAAGAGTTATCTGAGAATTAAGAATCCCACACCAAACAGTTCGTAAAGACACCTAAATGTCTGAATCCCTCTGATCCACTCAAACAAAATCATACTTGTGACACCACATGTTTTCAATGTCATCTCACAGTCACAAAGAGAAATATTAAAATTAGGGGCTGAATAGGGTTGAAGAAAACTTAACCGCGATCAAGTCAATATATGGTATTCAAACGTTAGAACAGTGATATATAGTCTAAGGGGGAGGGGGGAATGGCAAATTATTACAAAGCTGATGTCAATACTGTAATGAGATCGTTCACAGGAAGCATATTCCAAAGAATTATTCCGTTGCATCATGTATATATATATATGTGACAAGTTGATATTTGGTGTGATAAGTGGATACTTGAGGTTGAATCGAAAATTCTTATCACTAGATGTGAGTTAGCAGAGTTTCAGGTGCCTTCAAGCTAGCTCTTCTACAAGATGAGGAACGGACGAGGATGTCAAATCAAGCGGGAGTCGGGAAGGCGAGAAACACATTCATCAACCAACTGAAACCAATCTGGAAATCTTCGTCACTCAGCATCACCAACAAAATTCGGATTTTCAATACAAATGTAAAGTCAGTCAGTTCTTCTATACGGATCAGAAACTTGACGGACGGGTCACAAAGAATATTTCCAAAAGGCTGCAGACCTTTATTAACAACTGTCTTCGCTCTATACTGAAGATCAGATGGCCGGAGAGAATCACCAACAAGGAATTATGGGAACAAACAAAACAAGAACCAATTGCCAACCAACAAATATGCAGCAGAAAGTGGAGATGGATCGGACACTCACTGAGGAGACCGCTGGGTGACATCGCGCGTCAAGCCCTCGAGTGGAACCCGAAAGGGAAGCGGCGTGTAGGACGTCCAAGGGTGACATGGAGAAGATCGTGTGAAGAGTAGCTGAAACAGTATGAACTGACTAACATGGATGCAGGTGAAAAGTACAGCAGAAGGAAGACAGATGTGGCAAGTGGAGACGTTCAGCTGAAGCCCTATGTTCCACTAGGAAGCCAAGAGAGCAATAATAATAATCAAGCTAGATCTTGAAGTGACAGCACTCTTAGAACTATTGAAGACTAAACAGCTGTTATTAATATTATTATTCGCTTGTGTTCCCAGTGAAACTTTTGGCTTCTATATTGCACCACATCACCACTTTGACTTGTAATCTATCGTCTTTTTGAGCTGGCCTTCTGGTTGCACATAGTCTCTCATCTCTTCTATATCATATGATCTCTATGATATAAGCCTCAGACCCACGTCCAACTTGTTGCTTGCTTCCCCTACTGATCGTACTCGAAAAGTGACCTGACACTAGACGTCATTCTATAGTCTCCTCAACATGTTTGTCCAATATATCTCCATTTTCGTCTACATATTTGCCAAAAGGCTAAGCAACACACTGGACAGCTACTTTGTTGTCTTTTGAGCTAAACTCTGCATCAGTACGCATTGGGGAAATGAACTCAAAATCTTCAGGGTACGAGTTGATCTCAATGACTATCGAGTTACAAGGCTGTTGAAAAGCCATTTCTTGACGACTATAAAAAAGTGATAATAATTTTTACTTTTGATCATCTTTAACTGCTTTTTGTGACCTGATCCTTGTATTATTTGACATTGCTTGTCAAGAAAACGAATAGCTTGACATGCGTGAAATGCCTTCTAGACATCTTATAATCTATGTAGCTTCATAAACTTGTGATCAGTTGATTTCCATTCCACACCTAGCACTTAAAAAAACACCTAATCTCAATATTATTTCAGTATTTCACATTAGAAATAGAATAGAAATATCTCCGATGAAAGACATCGTTTCTTGTCATCATCTTCACCATCATTTCATACATTTATTCCCCTTAATGAATATGAACAAAGCAAGAATTACAGTTTTTGTAGAATAAAGTAGTATCATTATTGTTTATTTCATCGCCTTCTTGTCAGCTGTTTACATGGCAAAGACATTATTATTAAATATATCTACAGAAACAATTTTAACATACTTGCCCACACAGACAGTTCATTTTAAACAAAAATTAATCAAACGATCAGTATACGCATGCATTAATAATATTGGAAGGACAGAATTTTACGTTGTCTAAAGGGAACAAATGCTTTAAACAGTGCCATCGCCAGACATCTCTTTAACACAGATCGGTCATGAGGTGGACGTCGAAGAAAAAAAGTTCGAAATAATCAATAGGCAAAAGAGCTCAATTCTCTATTCAAGTTACTCTGAAGCCATCTCCATCAAGTGCCTGAAACATGATTTATACGTTCAGGAAGAAGCAGTTATCAACCCTGGTAACTGGATATTTTCATCTCTATTTCATCTGAATGCGAAATTCTGAAAAGTTTCCACTGTGTATGATTATTATTATTCGGGATAGTGTTTAATATTACATATATATGTATATATTATTACTGTATGAATATGATGATCGATTGATTTTTGTTTAAAATGAACTCTGTGTGGGTATGTTAAAATTGTTTTTGTAGATATATTTAATAATTTCTTTGCTTTGGAAGCATCTTTTCAACTACAGGCGGAACTGACGAGGATATCAAAGTAGCGAGGATCGGAAAAGCAAGACAAGCTTTTATTACTCATAAGTCTGTGTGGAGGTCAACAGAACCACTCAGCATCAAAAATAAGGTCCTGATCTTCAACTCCAATGTGAAGTCAGTGCTATTTACTAAACGGATCAGAGACTTGGCAAGCACGTCATAAAGAGCACATCACACAAACTACAAACATTCATTAACAGTTGTCTTTGCTCAGTAGTCAAGATCAGATGGCCAACCAGAGTTGATCAGCAACAGGGATCTCTGACAATGCACGAACCAACCCCAGCAGGAACCGATTGTGCAACAAATAAGCGAGAAGAAATGGAGGTGGATTGGATTGGCCATACTCTGAGGAAACTATCAAGTGAGTGACATCACTAGACAAGCCATTGTTTGAGTGGAACCGAAACGGGAAGCGGCTAATTGGTCGTCAGTGCGAGGGTGACTTGGAGGAGATGATGTGAAGAGGAGATGAAAGCATGTGGGCCTACTTGGCGTGGGGTGAAATAGTTGGCAGAAAACCGAAGGCAATGGAGACTTGGGCGGTTGAAGCCCTATTTTCCCCCTAGGAATTAAAGGATATAATAATAATGATAATAATTGCCCTGTAAGCAGCTGATGAGAAGACAACGAAATAAACACTGATGGTAGCATTTTATTCTTTTAAAATCACTGTTGTTTATCTTGCTTTTTTTTTAAATTCATCGTTATTATTGAACAAAACAGTAAACAGCAGTCATTTCTATGCTGCAGTCTGCTATTTTCCTTCCTTGATACAATGAACTGGATTTAAGTCATTCATGCATCTAAGAAATAGCTGTTTTTTATTCGATTCAGAAAAGGGATGTTTCTATTTTTTAAAAACTAGAAAAGAGGAAGGAGTAAAGATAGTATTGAGGGTTATTTTTTCTCCTGTTCTATGTTTATGAATAATTTTCAAATTTAGAAAAGAGTAATGAATGATCTACTCTACTTCAGCAACAGGAAAAGCGTCTCTCTCTCTCTCTCTATATCATATATATATATATATATCTGTATATGCATACATAAACTACGACATAAGGACGGTCACTTTCCAGTTTTTCGCAATAGTGATAGAGAGATAAACGTCTTATGAAACTGCATACACATAAATATGTATAGAATAAGAAGATAACTGAGGTATTGTTAGGCCACAAAAATATTCAAACATAGAAGTGTATATTAAATATCTATATATATATATATTTTTTTTTTCAACTATTGGTTTTGTAGGGATTTTGTTTCATTGTACAGAGGATTTCACCATGAGCTGACATTGATTAGAAATCACTGGATAATCTAGGAGTACTGGATAGGCAACTGTTTCGTCAGCCTAGTTTGAAACTCTTCATCAGTACGCACTGCCACCGGGGTTCGAACCCAGGACCTTCTGGTTACAAGGCTAGCGAACTCGTAGACTATTGAGCGACTGGGATCCGGATCCAATAGTTCTTAAATTCTAACTTCTGCTATTTCATGCATGACATAATGCGACCATTTCACAATGTCTTCTTCGATGAGTTACTGCCTAAGCTTCAACCTGCTGTACTCTACTGGTCATGGCGTTCCATGAGTATGAAAGAGTTGTCCAGTACTTTTGTAACAACAGAAGACAAGGGCCAGGCAACAGATCGTTTTATTATGAAAATCAACACGTATTTATACATATTTCAGACGACATTATTATAGACAAGCGCAGTCATCTGATTGGTTGTTTAGGTAGACAAACGCAGGCTTCTGATTGGTTGTTTCGGATTCCTTGACAAATAGAGTTCTCTATCTGCGAATCATATTTTGCCACGTTAACTTTGCTGTGATTGGTTGTTGACCCAGGCTTGTTCATATTTTCTCACGGCCCATATTAGTGACCTAGACCTTAACGTAGATTAGTGCCAACCAATCGGCTAGCAGCCTGCTCTCACCACACTTTCAGGTTTTCAAGTGGTTCTCTTACTGATGTCAGCTCATGATGATAACCTCTATCCAATAAATTTGTTGTTGAAAAGAGCTTCTTCTCTGAATCACTTGTTTTGATTTTCGATATGTTACAATGGGAATTCTTCGTGAATATATATAATATATATATATATATATATATATATATATATATATATATATATATATACGCGGATCAAATTACATTGGATAGAGCATAGGATAGCAGTCGGATCTCGGTATTGAAAAAGGCTTTCCACAGCGTTGACCATGAAGTCATTTAAAATCTACTTCAAGACTATGAAGTCCAGCGCCTCAATTATTTATCCATCTTATTCAACAGCTAAAATAACAATGCCATGTGTTTTAGGATGCACCGATATGTGGCAGTTGAAGTCGCCACACTCCATCTAGCACACAAAGAAACAGAAGAAATGCATAATGGAGACAGTAAACACAGATGTGAGATAAACGAATAGTAATAATGAAGAACAAAACAGTTTCAGTAGAAATCATTAGTCACAAGGAGTGGATGCGTCTGCACTAACCATTGAGAATGATGATTTTGAGCCATGTCACCATTTTTTTCCAGCCATTGGCTTTTATCATCCTGAGGACCCCACCCAGGAAGTTTACACCTTCGTACGTGGCTTGAACTAACTGTTGTAGATTTTATTAACTGGTGACATGTTTTGGTTTAACCGCCTCTAGCTCTTTTCCAACCTGACCTATCCTATGTCAGCTAACATCGCCCGTTATCAAGTGAAGCGACAGATGGCTAGGCATATGTAACACATGTCCTAAACATCTCAGTCGATGTAATTTCACACCCTCGTTTTTTGATTGATTTCCCCTCCCACCTATCTAGCACTCGACTGATGCCTAACCTCAATATTGCTCACCTTATTATGCCACTTCACATGGGAGATAGAACGCAGGCACTTATGATCAAAGACAGCTAGCTGGCCTTTTCATGTCTACCACTCTCAATGGTCAGGTCTCACAGCCAGCCATAAAGAAGGACGGAGCCGACTACTCAGCTGATAGATAGACAGATAGGTAGATAGATGGATAGACAGATGAATAGATAGGCGAGCTGATTGAATAACAAATTTATGTTCTCCGACCACATCGAAATGATACTTACACGATGATAAATGGCTTTTTCTGGTTGAAGTTGGCTTGAAATTCAATCCCAAGGCATACACTTTGGTCTACTGCGATCACTCAGTGGTCATCAAGGAATGACATGGATATTTGTTGAGCATGATGAGTCCCCACTTTCGTTGATAATGAACTTACTTTGATATATGAAGAAGTTAGAAAAGTTTTCCGTGCATTGTAATGAAAATGACATTAATCTTTGGAATTTTTGACTGTTCATCTGAACCAGTCATGTAGCGGAGGGGGGGGGTTGAAGAGACATTAGCTTGATCCCCCTAGATGATGAGAATAAACGCTTAAAGACAGTTTGTGCTATGTATTATAACTATATGACCAACACAGGTTTATTTATTTATTTATTTTAACCATCCAGAATTATTAAATCGTGACTACTCTTCGTATGATACTTAATCATAGACTCTACGACGGGGGCGGGGGTGGATAAGATATGAAATGTGATAAGTAAAAGACGAATGGCATTCATTGTACCTTTTGTATGAGGTAGAACCACATGGTGATATGGTTTTAAGTTGACTGTTAATTATTAGTATTATAATAATACTATTCCCTTAGGTTCTAAGTGGAGCATATGGATTTAAAAACTCGTCTCCACTTTTTTTTTCTTCTCTTTAGTCTCTTTCAGCTGGCTCAGTGAATACCCATAGGCTTTGATCTCCTGTCATCACAACGAACTCCCCTATCTCTTCCTCAGAACAACGCTTGACTTATCGCTCACTTCCTATTCCAGTGATAGATCAGCACAAGATATCAATCAATGGATTGGCCATATGATCTTCAGTATGGAACCTACGAAGGAGACAGGTGTTGCTAAAGGTCTACATTGGCCTGTTGGAAATGCTTTCTGTGACTTACGCATTAAGTTTTTGACCTGTATGCAACATTGGTGTTGCAAATTTGAAGGTTATACTTTGTGCTACTGAGTGGTGTAGATTTCCAAACTGTTTCTGGTTTTCACTTCTTCATACATGTCATCTTCTTTGGCTGAAACGATGTTTCCTAGATAAGTGAAGGAGGTGACCTCTTTAAAATGCATTCCCCTTTGATGGTTATTGGTGCTTGTTATAGTTTGTGGTTGGTTGTTTATCGTCACTGCCACGATTTTCTCTACTTTACTTGAAGTCTTGCTTTTACTGTGTCCCTTTTCCACCGACTTCTTGGTTGTCTCCTGTAAATTTTCTAGTTTGTATGACAAGAGGCGTTAATCATCCACAAAATCATGATCTTGATTTTCCTTATCGATTGGTCTAACGTATTCCCATTATCTCATTCCACACACACACACACACACACACACACACACACTGTGTTCTGATTAATCCACTTCACCGCAATTAGGATAATAGTTATCGGCGATGGTAGGCAGTAACCTTCACTTACTGTTGTTGTCACTCACCTCAAAGGCTTCTTTACTGAGTTTTAGGTTATATTCATCACTGGACACATGGCATTGTTATTTTAGCTGCTGAATTAGATGGATAAAGAATTGAGGCGCTGAAATCCAAAATGTTGAAGTAGTTTCCAAATGACTTCACGGTCAACACTGTGGAAAGCCTTTTCAATGTTTATGAAGTTAAAATAGTAGAGAGAGAAAGAGAGAGAAGGGGGGAGAGATCCGACTGCCATCCTATGCTCTATCCAATGTATTTTGAACCGCGCATATATATATATATATATTTATTTGTTGGATGAAGGATTTCGTCATGAGCTGACATCAGTTAGAGAACCACCGGAAAACCCGGGGGCGATGGACAGCTGTTTCATCCTAGTGGGAAGCCGTGACCAGTAGAGTACAGCAGGTTGAAGCTTAGGCAGTAACTCATCGAAGAAGACATTTCGAAATGGTCGAGCTATGTCGTGAATTGGCAAGAGTTAAGATTCAAGGGCTAGCCGATGGATCAGGTCACAATGACTCAATGGTCTACGAGCTCGCTATCCTTGTAACCATAAGCTCCTGGGCTCGAATTATGGTTGTGGGTGCGTACTGCTGAAGCAGAGTCTCACACTAGTCTGAAGAAACAGCTCTCCAGTACTCTCCCTGGCAGGTTTTCCGATGGTTCTCCAAACGATGTCAGCTCATGACAATATCCTCCATCCAATCCAGCAAAATCCTTACCAGAAAAGCCAATATTTGTAAACGAACTTATTGTCAATCTGCACAGTTGTATATATATATATATATATATATATATATATATATATATATATATATATATACGGCTTTTAAGAAGTTATATCCGGTGAGAGAATTGAATCTTAGGTGTGAATGCAAAAAATAATAATAGTAGTAGTAGTAGTATGAAATGCAATTAAAAACTAAAATGTTTGTGATTATAATCATAGTTAAATGTCAAGTGGCAAAGCAAATTAATGTCATACATAGAATAATTCATAGGACGGATAGAATCTGAAAATGGGTGTGTAATTATAGGATTAGTAGACAAATCGAATAAAATAAAAACGTTACGTAATACTGTGTGAAATTTGATAGCATAGAATTCAACGTTGTAAAAAAGAAAAATTGATTTAGAATGACAAGTAGAAGAAGTGAAATAATACCGGGGACAGTTCAAAGTGCGAACAGTAATAATGGTAACAATTGACGTAATAAAGGAAGAATATACTAATTGAATAAAAAAAAAACGAAACGAAAAGTAGGTTGAGCCAAAATATGATTGGGGATTACCATACTTAAGCACAGAGGGATTAAGATCATGAAAGTTAGAAGGGTTGAACAAAAGCCTTTTCTGTCCACAGAGCTCTGTCTTTTCTGTTTCGATGGCCAAAGATGGCTTTAGCAATACAGATGAGTCTGGCACGTAATAAATTTGTTGAAAAGAGTCTCTTCGCTAAATCATCTGTTGTGATTATATATTTAAAACACAAAATAATTGAGCAAAGAATATCCCCTTCGATAAATTCCTTTTCTGGCTCTACAATTATATATATAAGCATGTTTATATACACAGAATATTCTAGATTAGTAGACAATAACAATATTGATGGTTTTTAAATAGTATTGATTTGTAAAGTATGATCATGATGGAATTACAGTTCATTAAAGATGCTTAAATTATAACAATAACAATAAAGATATAATAGCGAATAGAATATCAACTAAAATTAGGAAAATTTCCACAATAATTGACGATCATTCAAACCTAGATGGCCAAGGTAATGATAATGTCTGAACTAACTTCTTTTGGAATGCATAAATTAGCTTTCTTAATGTGGATCCCCACAGCCAGCCTCAGCAATATTTAGTAGTCGAAATCTTAGGGCAAAATTGTGCTTTGTAGGTGTGCAGTAAATGACCCCTGAAAGCCGCCTGGTTAACATCAATTCCTCTTGTGTTCTATCGCCACAAGATGCGACAGCGCTGTGAATAGATTTTGTTTTGTCCTTTACTGAACCACTGGTGCAGGGTGATGTTCAGAAATTCGACGAGAAACACGCCTAATTCTACGGCCTATGTGTTTTGCACATGTCTGAATAAATATTTTTGTTATACATTTAAATCATAAATTACATGTGATTGAAAAAAAAAACGAAACCCCCATGGTTATTTGTCCTAAATATTCTATTTTTATTAAACTCAAATACTAATAAAAATTGTTGATAAAATGTTTTTGAAATGTTTTTTCTTCAAACATTTTGTCAGGTCATATACATGTGTATACATATAAACATGTATTTGTACAGTTCGCCTAAAATGTGACAAGTTTCACTGTGATATATGCCCCGCTGTGTTTCATCAATTAGAGGCTTGATGTGGTGTCATTTTGTGTTTTTACACCTTTTTGTCAGTTAATTAGGGTTACCAGCTAATCAGTCAGTAATAATTCTACCAAAAACTATACAGTCTATCGAAATTCTTACATAACTCTGCCCGGTTTTTCCATTTTCCCGCTAAATAAGATGAACTTTGTTAATCTTTCTTTAGGGATTTATAAAATTTCGTAATTCTACTGGTAAACTATTCAATAATGACTTCATTATTATCATTATTTCTTTTAATTCCTAGAGGAACATAGGGCTTCGACCGGGCGTCTCCATTGAGTTCGGTTCTCTGCTAACGTTTTCACCTGGCTTCAAGTCTGCCCACATGCTTTCATCTCCTCTTCACATGACCTCTTCCAAATCACCCCTGCACTGACGACCAACTAGCCATTTCCCATTTGGCGGGTTCCACTCGAGCACTGGCTTCTCTAGTGATGTCACTTGAGGGTTCCCTCAGAGTATGGCCAATCCAATCCACATCCATGTCTTCTTGTATATTTGTTGAACAATAGGTTCCTGTGAGTCAGTTTGCTCCCAGAGGTCCCTATCGCAGATCTTTCCTGGCCATCTTGTCTTGAATAAGATTGAGCGAAGACAGCTGTTAATGAAGGTCTGTAGTTTGTTTGAGGTGCTCTTTATGACGCACTGGTCAAGTCTCTGATCCATATAGTAGTACTGACTGACTACACATTGGAGTTGAAAATCCAGATGTTATTTTTGATGATGAGTGCTGTTGGCCTCCTCACAGACTTCATGGTTAGTTGTATTTTATCGGTTGGAGGATTTCATCGTCAGCGAAGTACTGGACAGCTGTTTCGTCCGATTATTTTGGGACTCTTCAGCAGTGCTCACCCAAGACAGTGCTTTGAACCCATGACCTTCTAAATACAAGGCTAGTGAGCTAGAACACCACTCACCAGCCACTGGAACCCGATCCAATGGCTAGCCCATGAATTCTAACTTCTGCCAATTCATGCACGGCATAGCGTGACTACCCCCGCAATGTATTCTTCTTCCATGAGTAACTGTCCTCCACTTCAATCTGCTATACCCCACTTTTAATGACTTCCCACTAAAATCCCCAAGATTCAAACCCCTTATAGCAGGTGCGTACGACGGAAGAGTCTGAAACTGGTGGGACGAAACAGCCGGCTGCTAAGTACTTCCTGATAAGTTTGTCAATAGTTCTCTAAATGATGTCAACGCAAGATGAAATCCTGCAACCAGTCAAACATAAAATCGCTACCAAGCCAATACTTTAAAGTTGTATTTTACACCCTATTCATTCTTTCTCCTATCCACTCCATCCTTCTTCATTAGATGGTTTTTTTCAGGTTGAAACTGAAAACTACTGATTAATGCAGATGAGTAGTAACTATATACCAGAACTTATATCGACAAGTAGTGCTTGCTTGCCTTCCTGTGACAATCATAGGAATTTCCTCATTTCTTTATTTTGATAACAGGTTGACGCTATAATGTGGAAAATAGAGCTTCAACAGCACCATATCTCTATTTGACCTTCTTTAGTTGATCCCCTGACTACCCATACGCTTTCATCGTCTTTATGTCACATTCGAACGTCTAACCCATGCACTCCTCACTCGAAATATACTCGAACAGTGTTATGGAGAGTGATACAACTTAGTGATTTCTTCAGAATGCGTCCGAACTAACCCCATTTCCTTCAGAATACTCTTTACTGAACAATAAGCTCTCAATTGATTCGTTCTTAGAGTTTCTTATGTCTATCTAATTCCTTCCTGTCACGTTTTCAGTCTACAGTATGAAGCCAGTGGAGAGTGCAGCTGTCGATGAAATTATTATTACTACTACAAATAATAACAGCTTTATTCTGAAACAGGGTTTTTATAATTTACAGAATTTTCAAGAGAGTTTATTCCATGATATTTTCCCTCAATCCAAGATGTTCAGATGTAATATTAATTGCCAGTACATTGTGTAACACAGTTCTATGTGAAATGAAGTTAGAATCAATCCATTATGATGTCTCTTCTCAGTAACCCTTCGAGAGATTAACATTTTGTTGGAAGCCAACCACAAAAGGTTTTTCTTATTATTATTGTTCCCTTGGGTTCCTAGTGGAAAATAGGGCTTCAACTGCACGTCTCCACTTGCCACTTCTGTCTTCCTTCTGCTGTACTTTTCACCTGCATCCATGTTAGTTAGTCCATACTCTTTCAACTCCTCTTCACACGATCTCCTCAATGTCCCCCTTCAACGACGTCCCATTCGCCGCTTCCTTTTCGCCCTGGTTCCACTCGAGCAATGGCCTGACGCGCGCGATGTCACCCAGTGGTCTCCTCAGCGAGTATCCAATCCATCTTTCTTCACTTTCTCCTGCATATTTGTTGGGCGACTGATTGGTTCTTCTTTTGTTTGTTACCATAGTTTCTTGTTGGTGATTCTTTCCGGCCCGGCCATCTGATCTTCAGTATAGATCCAGTGAAGACAGTTGTTGGTAAAGGTAACGTCTGCAGCAGGCTGTTGGAAATATTCTTTGTGACCCAACCGCCAAGTTTCTGATCCGTATAGAAGAGCTGACTGACTGACTTGACGTTGTTTGTTTTGAAAATTCTACCGAATTTTGTTGTTAATGTTGACTGAGTGACGAAGATTTTCAGATTGGTTTCAGTTGGTTGATGAATGTGTTTCTTGCCATCCCGATTCTCGCTCGATTTGACATCATCGTCCGTTCCGACTGCCTGTAGTTGAGACAATGCTTCCTGAAGTAACCTCTTTCAAATCCTGCCTCCCGAGCACTCCTTAGTCTACGCATGATTATTGAGCCTAGGACTTTGGGGCCTCATTCACGGTCGGTGAACTCCTAGTATGCTAGCCATCAGTAATGCTTGGAAACGACGAGAGGTTTTGTATGAGACTATGGACATCACATCGTGTAAAATATAACAACAACACTGCTATGGAAACTTTAAACCCGCAGAAGCAGTTATCTTACTTAGTCATATAATAATTTTTCAAGTGTTGGTGTGCAGCGGTTAGAGTGATTTCAAATTTGACCCTGAAGTGATTGACTTAAGCTGGAGAACAAGTGAACGCTACCAGAGAGTACTGGACAGCTAGTTGTTTCGCCTATGTTTTTGTCTCACCAGTAACACTCTACAAAGACTCTACCAACCAGGGAGTGAACCCAGTGCCTTCAAGCTACAGGATGAGCGCGTCGACCTGAAGAGATTGCTGGCGAGATCACGGAAATCTATCGATAAAGAGGCTCAAACAAAGACGAGACAGCTGTTTATTTCCTCTTTGATTTCAATAGTCCTCTTTTTTCGTTTTATTCCTTTACGTTATCAGTGGAGCTTTGAAGTTTCAGTCACAGTGGTAGTTACCTCTACGGGATAGGTTGGTTAGCCTAATACCCCAACCTTCCCTCTTTGCCAGTCTTATTATTAGCTTAGCCAGGTAAAGGAGTGTGTTTGCCGGTGATCGAACCGTGAACCACATATAGCATCGTTCGCGAGCATTCTATCACTGTGCCACCAACACACCAATGTTTGTTTAACAGAAGTCATTCAATGTGTTGATTTCACCTGAAGATCCAATCGTCTGTGAACCACCCTCTGTGGGCTTTCGCCTTCCACTACGTATAAGCAAAAAACAGGGTATAGGATAATCAATAAGGAATGATATCTTATTTTTCCAGTTCCCATCCCTTATTTTTTGGTTATGCTTTTGTCTTCTGAAAAGCGAAACAGAAAAGACATTTGTTTTTTACACAAAACTCTACCGAAATTACACAATATTTTGTATAAGAAATAAGTTAAAAATCAAATTAGGGATTATCAAATCAAATTATGGCATAAATCGATAAGACGGGAAAATAGACAAAAAGCTAAAAACGGAAAACAAAAACAAATAGACGACAATTATATTACCAATTGACATATATGTGACATATATATATATATATAAATAGAGAGAGAGATGTGAATAATTCTTTGATTGAAGTAGCAAGTTGAAGAAAGCAAAAATACAATCCAATTTTCGCCATTTACAAACTCTCAGCTATTATGACGAAACCAAATTTCCTATCCAATCCATCCTTTCCCCTTATTCTAAACTACTTTCAGTAATTTTTCGGACTGATGAATCGGAAAATTTTTTGAAAAATTATTACTCTGACTTTCAAGTATTGATTTTTTTGGGGGGGATTTTGTTTGTTCGTCCTAGTTTGGGACTCTTCATCGGCACGCATCTACGAACTACTAGGGTTCGAACCCAGGACCTTCTGGTTAAAAGGCTCGCAAGCTCGTAGACCATCCTTCAGTCGATCAAACAAAATTCCCAGCAGAACTAACGCATGAAAATTAATCTGATGCTTACGCAGCGACTTGTCCTATTCAGCCAGTTACCTACGATTCTGGTGGGTAGTCGTGACCAGTAGAGCGCAGCAGGTTGAAGGGGAGGACAATTACTCATCGAAGAAGATATAACGAAGAGGTGGCGCTATGTCGTGCATGAATTGACAGAAGTTTGAACTCATCGGTTGGCCAGTGGCTGATGAATGGTCTACAAGCTTGCTGGCTCTGCAACCAGAAGGTTCTGGGTTCTGACTCCTGTGCCAGTAGAGTCCCAAACTAGACCGGCTGTTCAGTTGTCCTTGGTGGTTTTCCAATGGTTCTGTAAGTGATAGCAGCTCATTATGAAATCCTCCAACCAATATTATATCAGTTGGCGAGCAAATGAACAACAACGAGGTACTGTCAACAACTGTTTCTTCATTCCCTGAGACTCCTCATGCGTTGGAATCTATGGTCGTACGAATGATCATGCTGGAACCATTGACTATCGAGCCAAAAGGACAAAATTTAATCTCCCATAAAGCCTAATTTCTGTTACTTCATGATTTTTGGCATCAATGTCATCCCCGCCAATCCGGTAGACCTCATCGGCCATATTTTCTTACCAAAACTTCTGTCAACATTATCCTGTGGTCAGTCACTAGTCAGTCGTGCGTCAGTAGCACAGTGGTTAGGACGCTTGCCGACCATGCACATGGTACGGGGTTCGATTCTCGGCAAGTGACGCACTCCTTTACCTTGCTTAGCCAATAATAAGAGTGGTAAAGGCAGAAGGTTGCGTATGAGGCAAACAATGTTATCCACTAAAACTAGGCACCCCTGTGACCGAAACTTGAAGCCTCTCGATTGAAGCCCTTTGTTCCACAGGGAACGTGAAGGAATAAAAAAAGACCACTTAAGAGTTACAACAAGTAATGAAACAACTGTCGGCAGTACTTCTTCATTTTCAAACTTGAAAATAATTAAGTCTCTACGAACCAACAAGTCAAGATTAAGTAGACCAGTCATTCATTGTTTTTTATTTATTGTGGCTTGTTAGAGAATTCAGGGTACCTATTTTCTTTTCCTAGGTACCTATGAATTGGATGAGTTGCCAGGTTGGTTAATCTCTCAACAAGGATGGATGATGTTTAATGCATTAAAGCGTTATTTTCTAGATCGCCTTACTAAGTGTTAATATATCAACTGAGATAGAGCATTTTGATTGGACACTAGTAACTACTGGAATGTGTCTAACCCTTTGCGATGGTGCAGACTGAATTCTATCAGGTTTGCAATGTGGCCACCATTCTGGGTAGCTCCCTATCATGGTGCATTTTGAATTGATGTTATTAGAAGGTTGGAGGTAATCGCCAGGAGGAAGCCTTGGACACCACCTAGGTTTCGTGGTGGTTGGAAGTCAATGTAAGATTGAGTACATTGGAAATTAATATAAGTGTTATCATTTAGATGGGAAATAAGATATTTTTATAGTTAAATAAATAAATAACTTGTTAGAATGTTACAATGTATGTGAATTGAATACATTTTGACATTATTTATTATCTTCCTCTGATTTGAATGGTGGTAATAACATCTTCCACATCTCCGATATTTTTGTTCAATCACTTCTTTTGCATGTCATGGGTGTGTAGACTCGTTGAACCAGGATTCACTTATCAAATCTCTCCTCATCTACCTAAGCCAGACTTTACAGACAAAATACTTTGCAATGACTGCGAGTTAGGTCAACTATATGGGTCAAACTAGTAGATAAGGAGTAGTCAGATTGCCTGTCAGAACATAAGAATTTTGCTAAGGTTATAACTGCGTCGGTGGCACAGTGGTTAGCACTCTCGCCGACCATGCACATGGTCCGAGGTTCAATCCCCTGCCGACGCACACCTGATATCTGTGGTTGGCCTGCAAAATTTGGGCTACCGATATCCATGCTGAAAATTCCATACTTGTACCAAAAATACAGTGTGGAATCAAGCTGTAATCAAAATAAAATAAAAAAATTAAATAAATATTAACCCAAAAAAGATAAGTAATTTAGAAAAAAATCAGCACTACATGCATCAACACACAATCACACTATAGGGTAGAACAGAGTCTAAATTTTAGAAAGTACACTGAGTAGGTGGAGAGAGAAATTGATTACTGAATCCTTGTTCATCGCGTCTACACAAACCGATGGATGCAATTCGCTTTGTAATCAGGACGTCCCGGGTTTTCTTTTGATTGTATTTGATGGATAACGCTAATATTACTTCCGAATGTACTTCATCTTATATTGTTTTTATTCAAGTATCTAAACGTCAATGTTTACTCATATATATAAATGAAGCAAGAAAATTGTGTGAGCACTACGTTGATATTAGATGGTTGGAGGCAATCGGCAGGAAGCCTTGGACACCACTCAGGTTTCATGCTAGTTGGCACTTACCATTCACTAAATAAGGCGTATCTGCAGCCTTAAAGGAACTCATGTCCCTTCTGAGATTCGAATCTGCCTCACCCAGTGAGAACTGCAGTCAGAGACGATACCACTGAGCTATTCGGGCTCACGATTTACCTCCTGTAGGACTGTAGTGGATAGTCTGATTTGAAACTAGTAACTAGTGTGATGCGTCTAGTCCTCTGATTGGTGTAAACTGAATTCTATCAGTTAGGTTGTAATGTGGCCACCATTCTAGGTAGCTCGCTATCACGGTGTACATCGATTTGATGATATTAGATAGTTGGAGGCAATCGGCTACAGGAAGCCTTGGACACCACCTAGGTTTCGTGCTAGTTGGCATTCACCAGTTAGCAAGGCGTATCTGCAGTCACCTTGAAGGAAATCCTGTCCCTTCTGAGATTCGAACCCGCGTCACGCAGTGTCGCCTGCAATCAGAGACGTTACAACTGATCTATTCGGACTCGTAATATTAACTGATGACGTTTCTAGTACAGTTTATTGCTGCTTATAATTATATAAAGACACTACTCACAAAAACCGATGATTAGACATTTGGATAAAATCAGTATAAGATAAGGTACATTCGGAAATAATATAAGTATTATCAATAAATATAATTCGATGAGAATCAATATGAGTGTTTTAAGTCAGTCTACTGTGGAAGATAAATACATTTGGAAATAATATTAAGATTCTCAAGAAAGCAGGAATTAGAGTGGCGACAATCAAACCTACAAACTCACTCACTCACGTAGGACAAGCTCTGTAAGTTAAAGGACCCTTTAGGTTGATCCAGTTAAACAAAATAATATAATTTACAAAACACCTTGCCATAACTGTGAGTGAGGTCAGATAGGTAAAACGAGTAGATCGATCGGGGTTGGGCAGATTGTCCGAACATAAGAATTTAGCTAAAGTTAGAATGATTGATCCTACGAAGATAAGTAAATTAGAAAAAAAACTCAGCAATCTCACTGCATGCATTAACACACAATCACAGGATAGGGTGGGTGGGACAGAGTTCAAATTCTAGAAAGTAATAAAGGTAGGTGGAAAGCGACAGGGACTGATTACTGAATCCTCGTTCATCGAGTCTACACACCCAACACATGCAACATAAATGACTCAACGCAAATACCATATATGTGCAAGATATTATTACCACCAGTCAAACCAGAGAAGGATAATAAATAATGTTAAAATTTACTTGTATTCGCATAATAACATTCTAACAAGTTACTTATTTATTTTACTTATGTCCTATCTGATTGTATTTTATTGATAACACTAATACTCGCCCCAATTCACCTTACCTTACATTGGTTTCATTCAGATGTCTAATAAAGTTTTCCTCACGTATACAAATGTAGCGCTGCTACACATGACCTTATCTCAGAAAGCTGAGAAGCGTCGGCGGCACAGCGCTAGATTACTCGTCGATCACGCATGAGGTATGGGGTTCAATTTCCGACCGACACACTCCTGTATCTCGCTAAGCTACTAATACGACTGGTAAAGAGGGAAGGTTGAACACGAGGCTAGCAACCCTTTTACGTAATAATAAACCCCACTGCTACTCAAACATCATGCGTCTAGATAGAAGCCCTATGTACCCCTGGGAACGTAAAGGAATTAAAAAATATATCTCAATGAATCCAGAATGTTATATAAGTGCCTTAATATGATGATGAGCAGCAATAAACTGTGCTCGAAAGGTGGTCATTAATTAATATTAGTTACTGTACAACATCGTGTGATTTATCAAAATAATATCTTATCTGTAATGGAATAATAATAATCTGTCTGTCAGTCATTTTTCGGCATAGAACTTTGCACAAATGTGCGGCAGTTCAATTCAACACACTCCCTCCATGTACCACACAAGGCAAGAGAAGGAAGTAGAAGAAATGCATGATAGAGACAGTAAACAGAGACGGTGTAAGACAAAGGAATAGTAATAGTTTCATTGGAAATCATAAGTCACAAGGAGTGGTGGATGCATCTGCACCAGCCAGCCATGGGAAAGATTTTAAGCCATATCACTGATTGTTTCCAACCATTGGTTTTTACCATCCCGAAGATCCCAACCAGTCAGGAATTCTACGTCTACCTACATGGCTGGCTTAAACTAGCTGTTGTGGATTTCATTGACTGATGAAGCCATGTTTTGGTTTGACCGCCTCTGGCTAGCTCCTTACCAGCCTGACCCTATGTCAACTAACATTGTCTGTCAGTCGAGGAAGGTGATGACTAGGCATACGTAACACATGTCCTAACCATCTCAGTCGATGTAATTTCACAGCCTCGTCTATTAACTGATTTCCCCTCCCACCTACCTAGCACTCGATGCTGATATCTTGGTTAGCTCTGTGTAGAGAGTGTAAACTAACTTCAAACCCAACTTTACTTAGGAACAATCAACAATAGTTGAATGTAATATAGTCTTATTCGCAAATTAAAAAAATTGCCTATAAAATTTGAGAAGGCAGGGAATTTTCAAATTTTCTTCCATATGATATTCCCTTCAATGTGTTTCAATAATTTATGCATTTTACAGAGAGACAGCGAGAGACACAGCAAAAAAAAGCATTTTTTTTTGTTGTATTCACATCACAATTCTGATTAATTAACAAATAACATTTTAATTATGATATGAAAGCAAAAAAAGAGAATAATAGAGCGAACTAACTAAAAAATTAAAAATTCATTTGTACTATGAAAAATGCAAGCCTACGTTGGTGCTGTAAATGAAAATTACATAATTCTATAAGATTTCCTTAGTCATGTGAATTTCATTTACACATTTATTTATTTGTATTCCCGTTTGAATTTGATTTTGTTCTTACTGATGGGAAATAGCAGTTTCCCTCTTTTTTTTCAAGTGTTGGTTTCTAAGGATTTGGTTGATTGGTTTCAGAATTTTCATCATGAGCTGACATTGGTTAGAGAAGGATTGGAAAACCCGCCAAGGAGTAGTGGACAGCCGTTTCGTAAGCCTACTTTAGGACTCTTCATCAGTCCGCACCCACCACAGGGGTTCGAACCCAGGACGTTCTGGTTACAGGGCGAGCTCGTATACCATTAAGCCACTTCGATCCGATCCAATGGCCAGTCCATGAGTTCTAACTCCTGCCAATTCACGACATAGTGCGATCACTAGTCAACGTCTTTGGCGGCGAGTATTTGTCCTCACACACGACCTGCTGCATCCTACTGGTCACTAGAACCTCATGTAACTACCTACCTGAATAGGGCAAGTTGCTAGTGAGCACCTCATAGATATTCAAGTGTTGGTTTGTAGGCATTTGATTGGTGGCACAGTGGTTATGACTCTCGCCGACCATGCACATGGTCCGAGGTTCGATCCCCTGCCGACTCACACCTGATTTGATCTATGGTTGGCCTGCGAAGTTCGGGCTACTGATATCCATGCTGAAAACTCCATACATGTACCAAAAATACAGTGTGGAATCAAGCTGTAATCAAAAATAGATAAATAAAATAAATGGTTACAGGATTTTTTCTTTTTTTTTATTCACTGGTTACACCAAAATAGACTTTTGTCTTTTGTACATAATGCTTTGGCATTTTGAAATGATGGTTTCTAGTTAGCAGTTCATTGGTGGATGGTGGTGAGCAACGGTGGTGGAATACACGAGGGTGCGCATTTCGTCCAGATTTGGGACTTGTCAACTTCTGGATGTACCTGCATACCCCAGTGAATAAGTGATGATGTTCCCACCGAGGCTCCAATCCAGTGACCATAGTTTCAAACGCCATAGAGTTATCCACTAGGCCACCTGGATGGCCACGAGAGACACCTCTTGTGCAGCGGGTCATATTAATTATTTAATTGAATTTTAGATTTTCTCGTCGATTGATTGGAACAGAGTGCTCAGTCTCAGGTTAACATATCGGCTTCTTGTACAGATGCCTCCACAATGTTTGAACCTGGGGCTTGAGCCTCGGTGAGAATATCATCACTTACTCACTGGGGAATGCAGGTACATCCAGATGACGAATCCCAAATAGGACGAAATGCGCATCCTGAATACCACTGCTAGCCACCATCCACTAATTAACTTCTAATTACATGCCCAGACATCGTCGAAGCATTTGTACAAGAAGAAGCCAACGGACATGTCAGCTTGAGACCGAGCACTTTGACCCAGTCAGTCGACGGGAAAATCTAAAATTGAATTGAAAGCATTATAAGTCAGCAAAAAGTGCAATAGCATGCATATCTGATAACTCTAAGGTAAAATGGAAGAAGACTCCTGCATTTCACTGTTGGCTATCATTAGTTGGATGAGAGTGTGAGGAAGCATAACCTGTTGTCGTTGTTAGCCATAAATGAAGTCGTGACCGATGGATAAACTGAAAAGGATAGAAAACCTGACTGGATAGCTTTTGATTGGTTTATTCTCTGCTTGAATTTCCGAGGATTTTCAAGGTCACAAAATCAATCATTCAGATATTGATTATTTATTCACGTCTTAAACCATCTCCAGGATTTATATAATGTACATAACATATATATTTTGAAGAATAAAACATCGTCACGGTTATCGATGCTGTCTTTTTCCTTCCAGTTAAACTTGACTTTGATGAAAACAAAAGAGAATCTTGTTGTCAAATTCATCCATCTAGCTGTATATTCATATTTATATACAATCTCCTTTTCATAGAAGAAGGCAGTAAGAGAAGTGATGAGTTGTCAGAGGCATAGTTGTTAGTGAATGAATTAGTGTTATGAACAACAATAATGTTGCTAATTAAATAACATCGAATCAATAATAAAATCAATAAATTACTCCTCAATAGCATCATCATAAAATAATAAGCTGAATGTCAGAAAAAACTAGAAAAGATAATATCACAAATTCATGAATTTATAGTCTCTACTGAAGGCCGGCCAAGACAGTAGTAGTGGCTAGCTGGACTTGTTTCTTTCTAACACAGAAAAGACTGGTTGTTTGAAATGAATCTCAATAGCCTCTGCTGTTTGCGGCATGTGGTGCTTCGATGATTTTGGCAATCTATTAGCCACTCGGTAGATGATGATGATGGAGAAGGATTCTTCCACGCTGGCTGGTTTTATGGCCGGCCGGTTTGCACCAGATGCTTCAATATCGAACTGGTAGTGGTTTTCACAACACCTTTACTTAGCCATAGTGGGAGATGTTCTCGAGTGAGCACGACAAATCAAGTTCCTAGAACAATGGCCAATATAACTCACTCCATCACAAGCTCAGTTGAATTGCTAGATAAAATTGGAAGTGGCTAGTCAACGTTATTCATCTTTCAGTCGAAGTAGCACCATCGGTCGTATATAGAGAATAACACTTGTAGTTCGCCAGCATTAAAAGTCCTTTTCTTAATTTCCTCGTAATTATCTCACTTGGTATATTGTTAGTGCGTCGGTGGCACAGTGGTTAGGACTCTCGCCGACCATGCACATGGTCCGGGGCTTGAGCGTACGCCGGCGCACACCTGATATCTATGGTTGGCCTGCAAAATTTGGGCTACCGATATCCATGCTGAAAATTCCATACTTGTACCAAAAATACAGTGTGGAATCAAGCTGTAAATAAAAAATAAAAAAAATAGTATTATTCAATGATTGCATGAGAGGAGTTAAACACGTGTATTAGACTTGCGTAATCAAATGAATAATTTGATGAGTGACTTGTGATCAGGATGCACATAAAAATGAAGGAAAATATGGAACCTTGTAAGAGTTATAGAGAAATAAGTAGTTAGAAAAGCAAGCACGCAGAAATAAAGTTAGTAAAATTCAACACGGTTGTTACCACGACTGTTAGAATTGGTTGGATAATTTACATATCTATGCATAGCTCAGCTTTTTCTGTCTGAATGGCTGAAGCAATCCAGCAATCCAAATAAAGGAAGAAGGTGTGTCTCCTTTGATAGACTTTTATTCTTCACTTTGTAGATTTCTTTGAATAAGGAGGCATATGTTGAAATTTACAATTAGTAGTGTCCCCTGAGCTGGTTGGTTTACTTGCGGAGCTTTCGTCGTCCCCCCTGATGGACACAACATCTTCAGCGCAATTTTTAGCATAAAGTAAACTGATTTAAATTTTCCATGAATGATGAAATTGCATCTCCCGGTAACCATCTTTACATATGTATTGATCATTTCTATTCACTTGGATTTTAAACTTTGTCGTCACATGATTTACCTTTTATTAGCTGGTATATTTGAATTATATTAACATGTCTGTTGATTGCATATTCGTTTGAGTACCAGGCTTCTAAGAATTCCATGGCTTCATTTTCGGTGTTTCTTCTGTCTAAAATTTCGACATTATCCCACTCATCAAACTGATGTTCATAATTGTCTATATGCATTGATATTAAAGAACATATATCATGTCTCTTCACAGCAGATTTGTGTTCTTGGATTTTAATTCGAAGGGGACTCCCAGTGTGACTCATGTAATTAATGTTTATTGCAGTTCGTAAATGCAATTTGTATTTTGTAAATGGTGTTAATTTTATCTCCTTTTTCTGTTGGATGTGTCTTTCGGTTTGTAAACTATCGACTGAAGTGGCTGTGCTGGTTGGGTGACTGGCTTGTTTGCTATATCTACTTCAAATGGTTTTAATATTCTAGGTGTTATTTCAGAGATATTTTTCATGTATGCTAGGATGAATTTTTTTGTGGTCTTTGATGATGGTTCCTTCTTGGTGTCGTCATTCGATTTTAAACACTTTTTGACGAAATTTTGTGGATAACCATTCTTCTTGAAGACCGTTTGTAGGTATTTTTCTTCCATTCTTTTCAACTCTGGAGTGCAACAGTGTGTTTGAATTCTTTTAAACAATGTCTGCACACAGTTTCTTTCGTGAGTGAGTAATTGGATTATTGCTAGTATAGTTGAGTATTTGATCTGTGCATGTGCGTTGATTTTCTATATACTTGTGTTTCGTGAAATTTCCTGTGTTAGTTCTCCTGATTAAGACATCTAAAAATGGGATTTTGTTATCTAATTCTTCTTCTCTTGTGAATTTGATGTCTTCAAATACGCTTTTTATTAATTTATGGGTATATTCTAAATTATTTCTTTGAACTATTACAAATGTATCATCAACATAACGTACCCAGACTTTTGGTTTAATTATAGGTCAAGCTATTAATTCTAATCTTTGCATGACGACTTCAGCTATTAATCCTGATATGGGCGATGATCCCACCGGTGTTCCTTTTATCTGTTGAGATGGAATCACCAATATTGGCAAGGTGTTCAATGATCACACTTCTTATAGAGCCACCAGTTTCTTTCTGCAACCATGCGGTGGGATGTTGTTCTTGAACCCCTTTTAGACAGGATACGCCTTGTACGACCAATATACTTGACTTCACAGCAACAGATGAACTGATTGATGTATTCCTATAAGCAACCTTTTATTATTCAAAACACGGGATATTTATATCGTTCAGAAATCCTAGGAAATTTAAACTATAAATAATCAATATTTATAGGAATTGACTGTATGACCTTGAAAATACTCTAAAAAAATAAACCAATCAGATTTTATCATATCAGGGCAAGCGTCAGATATGACTTCAAGGTTAACAGGGATAATTAAAGGACCACTGTTAAATGCTATTTTTTGGTCTAATAATAATAATAATGCTAGTTAAACTTCTTTGTGTACTCATGAACTTAGATGATTGAATTGTTTCCTTGAATTCTAGTCAAAGGAAGGCTATTATCATCCTAAACATATTTATAGAAAAATGTCATAAGTAATCAAATTATCACAACGGAGGTAATTATGCAAATGTTAATGTGGGACATGGGCAAACAGACCAACAACAACAACAAAAAAGTAGAATAAAATAAAATAGAATAAATTCTAGAAAGCATTATATAATGATGACCTACATGAAGAATAAAGTAAAAGAAAGAAAGGAAGAAAGAAAGAAACATCAAAGCGATGATGATGATGATATTGATGGGGTTATTTTTTTGTAAAATGAAATCGACGAAGGTCATTTCATGCTGAGGGAATGAAATCTTTCAAAATTGTTAAATATATATAAAATATATGTTCAACAAAGGCTTCAGTTTTTTTTTTTAATTTCCATCTTCTTCTATTCAAATAACAAACTTATAAAAAAAAAAAACTAACATCAATTAACAGTGAGATAATTGAATTGACTAGTAGTTGATTAGCTTGCTTAAATTAGTGGAATATTAAGACTGTATTTTTTTTTACATTTTTCAATTAGATAGAAGGTAATTTGTTGCTTTTGTATTCAAAAATATGTTTTTGAGATGTGAAGGTAAATCGTTTTGACAGAAATAGGTTATCATTAATAAACGCTAGACTGTTTGAAATATGGGATGAATGAAAATCTAAGAATGGATGGATATGTATATATACGAATACATATATGTTATTCAATTATCAATAAGATTATATTTATTTTACTGAATTGATTGCCTAACTGGCTGACTGACTGGTACCAACGTATGCCAAACCATCGCCTCCCTCGACGAGCTATGTTAGCGGATATAGGGTCAGGCTGGAAAAAAGCTAGCGGCGGTCAAACAAAAACTTGGCTTCACCAGTCAATGAAATCCACAACAGTTGGTCTAAGCCACGTAGAAAGGTGTAGACTTCCAGGCTGGGGTCCTCGGGACGGTAAAAATCTATGGTTGGAAATAATTGGTGACATGGCTCAAAACCGTTCTCAGTGGCGCAGATGCATCCACTCCCTGTGACTTATGATCTCCAATGAAACTGTTTTGTATTTCTTTATTACTCCTTTGTCTCACACCTCTGCTCACTGTTTCTATTATGCTTTTCTTGTACTTTCTTCTCTTGCTTCACGTGCTACACGGAGTGTGGCGACTTGAACTTCCGCACATTTGTGCAAAGTTCTATGTCGAAAACAGACAGACAGACAGACCAACATAGAACTAACTATGTACTTTGATCAGACACTAGTAACTAGTGTGATGTGTCTAGACTTTTCCGACGGTGCACACCGATCAGTCAGGTTTACAATGTAGCTATCATACTAGGTAGCTCACCATCGCGGTGTACATTGACTTGAAGATATTAGATGGTTGGAGGCGTTCGGCAGGGAACCTTCTTCACCACCTGGGTTTCGTGCTAGTTGACCACTTCGCAAACCTGACTGATAGAATTCAGTCTGCACCTAAGAAAGGACTAAACACATCACATTAGTTACTAAATAGTGTACAATCAACAATATCTAATACAGTCCTACAGAAGTTGATCAGTCTTGAGCCCAAATATCTCAGTAGCAAAGTCTGTGATTGCAGGAAGCACAGCTTGACGCATTTTCGAGTCTCGTAAGCTTGCAGATACGCCTTACAGGCTGATGAGTGCCAACCAGCACTAAATCTAGGTGGTGTCCAAGGCTTCCTTTCGATTCCCTCCGACCATGTAATATAGAACTGTTTATTGAAGTACAAAAGCTCGAGTTACTGCCACCCTTGTATCACAAAAAGAAAGAGAAAAAACGAGATTGAAAAGAAAAAATACTAACTCTGAAAGACAACAGGGTCCTAATAGATTTTGGAGATAGAAAACAGTGTTCCATTCGTTCTTAGAATCCCAAAGATCCAAGCCAGACAGTCTATAAATCCCTATGTGGCTCAAACTAACCAGCCAATGATTTCATGAATTGATGAAAGGTTTTAGTTTGACTCTCACTAGCTGTTTTCTGATCTAATTTATGTCAGCTAACATTTCCTGTCGAAGGGGAAGGTGGCCAAGAATGCGTAACACATGCTCTAACCATCTCAATCGATGTAGCTTAATAACTTTATGAACATATTTTCTTTCGTTAATTAACGCTTAACGCCTAACTTGAATATCACACTCATAGATATGTATGATCACAGATAGCTGGCCGTTTGATATCTTCTCCTTTAAATGTGCATTTCTCTGAACTACTAGTTAAACGGTAATTTATTGTGATGTTCTTCTTTTGCATCTTCCTTTTTATGAAAATTAAACTCTACGTATACTTCAGGTGAATGTTAACATAAATGAGTTGCCGGAAGTGAGCATTTTGATTTTGTTCATACTATTCTTACTTCAATATATGTGTAAAACTTGGGCACTTTGGTTGTGAGTAATTCCACATTAGTTTGTTTATTAGATGTATCACACAGTGACTGAAACAGTATTATTCACTGGATGACACACTTTTCAACAATATTCATTATTGTTCATAATCATACCACCGATTATAATCACATGACTTCGAAATTTGAGTTTTATAGTTTTCTTTATTCTCTCCTATTTGTCTTTGTTGGGGTAGTAGAATTTTCCAGATATCTGGGTGGACAGGTGTTGAATCATTCCTATTACACGTATTCTCAGCCAGTTGATTCGGTAAACAAAGCTTCTGTTATCAATCTCTCCCTCCATTCACCCTGTGACATTAGACTTTAAAACTGCCATCTTATCCCATCCTATTGTGTGGTTGTGTGTGTAACTGCATGTAGTGAGTGGTATAGCTGAACTATTCTCTAGATTTCTTATCTTATTCTGGTCAACTAATCTAGATTTCGCAACCAGGTTTTTATGTTCGGCTGGTCTGATTGGCTGCCCCTGTTCTACTAGTCTGACCTATATATTTGACCTGACCATCATTCCAGCAGGGTGTTAGATAATCTAAATTGTTTTGTTTTAAAGGCTCCACAGGACTGATCCTTTAACCGACAAAGCTGTGTGATGATGGTTATTTTCTTTTTTATCCCTACTAGTAAGAACACACTTACCATTACCTTGATTATTTAAACACTTGAATGAATCTATCCTTGTTATTATTATTATCACTATGGCCACCTCGACTCTTATCCATTAATTCGCATCTCTGAACTCTGATCCTATGTGTTAAATTTATCATATTATTTCAAATACTCATGACTAATATGTTATTATGTAATTCTGCGAAGCCTGATGAGAATTTACGGAAAATACGTATTTGTCTGCTTTATTCTATAATATTACTGTTATCATATACGTTGGTGGCAAAGCGGTTAAGACGCTCGCCGACCATGCACATGGTTAGGGGTTCGATCCCAAGCTGACGCACACCTGATATCAATAATTGGCCTACTAAACTTGGGCTATCGATATCATATGCTGAAAATTCCATACCTGTACCGAAAAATACGTATGGATTAAAGCTATAACTCAATAAAATAAATAATAAAAAAATATGTAAATTAATCTCCTTATTCAGGGATATCTATTCATCCATGTACAGCAGGAATTTCGTGAGATAAAATGCTGATAATTTCACTTCTCCCAAGCATCATTTCATTCAGAAGTCTACCGCGAATCTCAAAACTACGTCTTCGTCTGAAAAATATTTGCAAAGATTCTCAATAACTTTACTAAGGCTATAACAAGAAGCATTATCGAAATTAACATCTCCAAATTTTCATGAACATATTTAGAAAAAAAGTAACAAATTTAATGAAAAAATATGCATTCAGTTGGTTGCTAATCATCACCTGGCTCTACACTAATAAGTAGGCTAAAAATAAATATTATACCAGTCATGCTATTATTGTATTATGCT
This sequence comes from Trichobilharzia regenti, assembly GCA_944472135.2. Taxonomy (NCBI): domain Eukaryota; kingdom Metazoa; phylum Platyhelminthes; class Trematoda; order Strigeidida; family Schistosomatidae; genus Trichobilharzia; species Trichobilharzia regenti. Next base: position 5,309,640 of record OX235268.1, read on the forward strand.
TATTATTGTGTTCCTTGACGTCTCGAGGTGAACAGGGGCCTTCAAGTGAGAGCTTTGACATTTCGGTAGCAGTGGTCGTTGTCTTCTACTGTGAGGGGTGTAGGTTTCTGGCCTCATACACCGGAGCTTCTCACTTTACTGGTCTTACAGCAAATTTAGCGAGGCTTAGGAGTGCGTCGACCGACGATTGATCCCTGGACCACAAGTGAGGCATGATTCGCAGGCATTCTAGCTTTGAACCACCGAGGCATATGTGGTTATTTCAGTCTATAAGGGTTGTGAGTTTTAACTATAAAGGTGGAATGAAAATAAGAGATTAAAAGTTGTCAATCAATTAACTAGTAGATTCTAACAACAAGATATCTAAGATTTGATGGTAGGAGGGGTGAAAATAGTCACGGAAATCAAGATTAGTTGATTCTTATGACTAAGCCCACCGGTTATTTCATAATCAAGAAATTTTTAAAGTAATGATGATTACAAGGGAAATAATGACTCAGTAGAATTATGTAAAATAGAAATAAGTCAGTAGAATTAGCTGACGTTTATTGAATAAATCTAATGAGTTATTCATGTCTTCTTAGTCATCATCGCTATTTTGAAAACTTCTTGATGACGCAATAGTTTGTAGCCTAAGCCTTACGAATCAACTGATCAGAAGTTAGAATTTATAAGCTAGCCATTAGATCGTGTCCCAGTGGCTTAATGGTCTACGTGCTCACTAGCCTTGTAACTCGAGGTCCTAGGTTCAAGCCCCTGTGGTGGGTACGCGCTGATGAAGAATCCAAAACTAGGCTGGCGAAATAGCTGTCCAATAGTTCTGTAACTGATGTCAGTTCATGAAGAAATCCTCCAACTGATATTGAATTTCACAATTATTTTCACCTGCTTCTCCTTGCCCCCATCAAAACTTGGATATCTTGTTACTAACCTCTTTTAGTTAATTGTTTTGATGACGTTTACCGTCTTAATTTCAACCCTCTGTATTCCTGAAAGTGAAGGACTAAAATGACTAGATGACTGACACAATTTTGATGTAGAAAGACACTTATATGTGGCGATTCACTTGCTAAGTCCTGAACTCTGCATACAGAAGAAGTTCGTTCAATCACTACACTTACAATGGACGTAATCTATAATATTACCCAACAGCTAAATTCTACCTAATCCTTTTCTCTTCTGTCTCTTCATTAGTATTATTTTGTCTTCTCAAGTTTAATATTCTACATTTTCAACTTTCTTGTCCTCTACCCTTACTCGATTTAATTTCTACACCTCTATACCACATGGTTACTGACTTGACCAACGCTCAATTTCTAGTCATTTATGTTAAGTCATCCAACTTATTTGCTCAATTTCAGCTCTAATTTAAACGGCATTATTGTCTACCCCACTTCTACTTAGTCTCTACTTGTAATACCCTCTGTTGCTACCCTGACCTAAGTTGAAACATTTTAGTCAACTATATTACGTCATCTAACTTACAAACTAACTCAATCTTACTTTAGTTGCTGTTCAATTGACCTTGTTTCTATATTAGATCATTCTTGTATTACCAGATCAATTATCTAAACTTGACAAACCTCATATCCACACACACAAAAATAATTCTGTGTAAATACTGTCGTACAGCGATATGAATGAATTCGCTGTCGAAAAGAGTCCCTTCGCTGAACGTGTTCGCTTTTTCATATAACTCAATGAGGATTTTCAAGCTACTAACATATGTATTAGCGTAGAGCCGATAATGAGGAACTCATTGAGAAGAAAATAACATTCTAGATCAGCTTAAACTGTTTCATGCTTTATAAGGTATGTAGATGGTTTATTCAAATTGTATTAGGGCGAATATATCCAAATTCTAGCTCACTCATACCCCTAGGTCATTTGTGAATGACTTAGCAGCATATCTGATACCGAAATATTGGTTCGCAGGGGATTTAATTGGTTACAGGGCTTTGATAATGAACTAACATCGTTTACAGGACCATTGAAAAACCAGCTGAGAGTACTGAACAGTCAGCTATTTTGGGACTCTTCATCAGCATGCACCCACCACTGAGGTTCGAACCTGGTTACAAGGTGAGAAAGCTCGTCGATCATTCATCAGATACTAAGTTCTGATCTAATCACCAGCCTGTGAATTCAAACTTCAGCCAATTCATTATACAGCATGACCAATAGCTAATGTCATCCACCCGACCTGGTATACACAAGTAGGGTTATGACTTACCACTAGAACCCAGATAACCATCCAACATGAATAAAGCGCCAGTCGCTAGACAACATCAAATTCAGTACTCCCTAGTAGTTTGTTTTTCCCAATGCTTCTCTAATCGATGTCAACTCATAATGAAATCCAGTATATAACCAATCAAATCAAATCTGAGTACAAATCAACCCTTGAAAAATTTCAGTTTTATTTCAAAATCATTTTTCAATTCAATATACCGGAAAAGTGAAGAAAAGACTGTGTAAGTAACAAAGCCAAAATAAAAAAAAGACAAAGAAAGAAAGTAGTACCTTTTTTCTTCTCTTTTCTTTTTACGTAATTTAAGCTTATAAAAAGCGTGTTGCCATTGAAGCGTGCTCAATTCATAATAGTAGTAATAACGATAATAATAATAATAATAATGAATGCATGAATGAGTGATTGAGTGATTTGATACTGATTCTCTGATTTACTTGACATTTTTCTTTCGCTTAGCCATATTCCAATTTTCTCCCAGTTTATCGATTATTTCATGCATTTATTTCCATTTAATGAATTTGAACAAAGCAAGAACTACAGTGGTTTTAGCAGAACAAAGTGGTACCACCATTGCTTATTTCGTTGCCTTCTTGTCAGCTGCTAACATGGTAAAGACATTATTGAAAATATATCTACAACAACAATTTTAACATACTTGCCCACACAGAGTTCATTTTAAACAAAAATCAATCAATCAATATATGCAAATACTTGCAGTTGATAGTGTTCTCTGAACTCCTTGGTTTAATTGCGGAGCTTTAATCGTGCTTCTGGACGACATCTTCAGCACAGTATTTAAGATAAAGTGAAATGATTTAAATTTCTTCATGAGTCTCCTGGTAACCATCTTTAGATATGTATTGACCGTTTTCTATTGATTGGGATTTCAAACTTTCTGATCATCTGATTTACTTTTTATCAGTTGGTATATTTCATCTATATTAACGTGTTTATTAATTGCGTTTTCATTCGAGTACCAGGCTTCTAATAATTCCCTGGCACATTTGGTGTTTCCTCTGTTTAAGATTTGACATTATCCCAATCAAATTGATGTCCATAATCGTCTGTTTGCATTGATACTAAAAAAATTATATTATGTCTTTTCACGGCTGATTTGTGTTCTTGGATTCTTATTCGAAGGGCCGCCCACTTTGCCCGATGTAATGTTTATTACAGTTCATACAATTTATTTTGTAAATGGTGTTGATTTTATCTCCCTTTTCTATCGGATCTTTTGGTTTGCATAAGATCGAATTAAGCGATTCAGCTGGTTTGTGTGCTACATCTATATCAAACGGCTTCATTATTCTAACCATTATTTCAGAGATGTTTCTGATGTATGGTAAGATGAATTTCTTTTTGGTCTTTTGTGATGGTTCTTTGCTGGTGCTTTCATTCGATTTTAAACACTTTTTGATGAAATTGTTTGAATGACCATTCATTTCACTTTATCCTAAATACTGCGCTAAAGATGTCGTCCAGAAAGGCGATGAAAGCTCCGCAATTAAACCAAGGAGCTCAGAGAACACTTTCAATTACAAATCATCCATCTGAGTTACAAATCTTTTCTATTATATGCATACACTAATATATATATATATATATTTATAATAATAAACACTATTCTGAACAGTGATAATCATACACAAGGGACACTATTCAGCATTACGTAATCAAATGCAATAGAGATGAAAATATCTGTTTATTAGGGCAAAGAAAAACTGATAACTGCTTCTTTCTGGATGCATAAATCAGGTTTCAGACGCTTGACGGAAATGCCTACAAGAAACTTGAAGAGAACTGAACTCGTTTGCCCATTGATAATTTTGAACGACTTTTCAACGTCCACCTCATGATCAACCCGTGTCGAGGAGATGCCTGGCAATGTCACTGTTTAAAGCATTTGTTCCATTTAGACGTAAGGTTTTCGGTACATGTTGAGAAAATCGTAGATATGCCCTTCTTTCGGTTCTTCCAATGTAACTGCTCCTGCAGATACATGTAAATTTGTATTCACAGTTGGAGTTAAGATGAGAAGGATATCTACCGATTTTTGATTGCAGCAAGGAGGAAGTTGTTTGATAGACTGGAACGTGCTTAGTTACAGAATAGGCTCTGCCTAGTGATCTCCTCAAGCTTCTGTTGACAGTTGCTGTAATATTTTCACTTTTATAATAAAGTTGAATGTAGATGGACTTTTTTCTCCACTGTGAATGGTTTGATATTAGAAACATCAGATCTTCTGTACTTGTTAATGAATCTTTGAGGGTATCCAGTGCTCTTCAACATCTTTTTAATAAACTCAAAGTCTTCCTCTAATTTCTCTATAAAGCATATTCTCCTCCCTCTATAGTACAGAGTCTTGACTAGACCACGTTTAAAGCTATTTGGACAAAAACTATCACAACAATGTAAATATTGTCCTTTCTATCTAGGCTTTCGGTAAATTGACTTTTGAAGACTACCGTCTTCTAGGAGTTGCATGCCAATGTTGAGGAAATGAAACTTTCCGTCACTTTCATCTTCCATAGTAAACTCAATATTCGTGTGTGTGCATCATTGAATAATCTGAGTAAGTGTGAAGCATGACTTTCATTGTTTTACACTATAAATGTGTCATCAACATAACGACAGTAGGAAGATGTTTCGTCGACTGCATGCTTCAACTTTGTTCATTCAAGGTTGGACATGAAGATATCTGCTAAAACAGGGCTAAGGGGACTGTCCATAGCTACACCATCTATTTGGTGGTAAAAAGTGTTGTCAAATTGAAATTGCATATCCATGGTACACATAAGCAGTAGGTGTTTGAATTCCGACTCTGGGAATGGGAGATTATCGATTATTGATGTAAGTGTAGAACTTGGGCACTTTGCTGGTAGAATATAATTCAATATTGGTAGATAAGTTTACACGAGTTGATCACAGATTGATATCAGTTAGACAACCATTGAAAACCAGCACTGGAGTACTGGACAGCTGTTTCATCAGCCTAGTTTGGGAATCATCGCAGTACGTACCCACCGCCAGGGTTCGAAACCACATCCTTCCGGCTACAAGCGAAACTGGCTCGTATACCACTCAGCTACTGGGAGTGACCCGATTCAATGGCTAACCCATGAATTCTAACTTCTACCAATCCCTGATTTAGTGCAACCTCAACCATTGTCTTAGGTGGGACATTCATCCTCACACGTGACATCTAGATGAACCTCACTGGCCACGACTTCTCACAAGAACTCACTCCAGGAAACTTTATCCTGTAGCAAGTCACTCAACTTGGTTCTCTAACTGATATCAATCCGTGATCAACTTGTAAAAACAAAACTAACCCTTAAATATCAAACTATTGAAGATAAGTTTCTTTTAATAATCCCACACAGTGATGATGCAGTATAAACAACTAGATGACTAGGTATCCAGCAAAAATTATTGCCCCGGGTTCGAACCCCATGGTGTGAGTGCATATGATGAAAAGTCTCAAACCAGGTTGACGAAAGAGATGCACAGCATTCTATGACAGGTATTCCAATGGTTAGAAACAGTTATAAAAGAACTAACTGCAGATCCTGAACTCACTCATAGGACAAAGCTTCCCACGGAAGAAATTATTTTAGGAATTCAGTTATGCTGCTTCACATCTACTATGTTTAAATTCCAGGGTAAAATATGTAAATAAAACAGAAGGTGTAGCAATGGGATTGATCACCAATATGCCCTATCGTAGCAGATATATTTATGGACAGCTTGGAAAATATGGCTCTTAATACGACATTTAATCCTACTCCAAAAATATGGTGGAGATATGTGGATGACACTTTCACTCACAGTGTTAAAAACAGAACATATCTCTCTCTAGCTTCTTGACACATAAACTCACTGGTAGAGGGAATAAAATTCACACTTGAATCAGAGAATGAACAATGAGAATTAGCTATGTTAGATTGTAAGAAAAGACGAATAGAAGAAGGCGAAATACACACTAGTGTTTATAGAAAACCAACGAATTCTAATAGATATTTAGACTTTAATTCATCTCATCCGTTAAATGTTAGGGCGAGCTTAGTTAAATGTCTAACAAACTGAGCAGTACCACTAAGTAGCACAAAAAAGACTTAAATCATGAATTCAAACAGATAGAAGAGGCGTTGATGTTGAATAACTATCCTATAAAATTCATTAGGAAGATCAGTAAAGGCCGAAAACAAAATAAAAATAATTGTGATACTAGTAATGATAACATAAATAAGAGAGAATGTAAGTCATCTACTGTTATACCATATAAAGAGGGGACATCTGAGAACCTATGTAGGATTCTTAATAAAGCAGGAATTAGACTGGTGGCATTCAAACCTACGAAATCACTCAGATAGGACAAGCTCTGTAGGCTAAAAGACCCAGTGTACCCAATTAAACAAAATAATATAATTTACAAAATATCTTGCAATGACTGTGAGTTAGGTCAACTAGGTAGGTCAAACTAGTAGGTCGGGGTGTAGTCAGACTGTCGGAACATAAGAATTTAGCTAAGGTGGGAATGGTTAACCCGGAAAAGATAAGTAATTTAGAAAAAAAGCTCAGCACTGCATTGCACTGCATGCATTAACACGCAACTACATGATAGGGTCGGTGGGAGAGGGTTAAAATTCTAAAAAGTCATCTATGTAGGTGTAGAGAGAGATTGATTACTGAATCCCGTCTGGTTCATTGAATCTACACTCAACACAACACATGCAACAGAAATGACTTAATGCAAATACCAGAAATATGCATGGAAGATATTATTACCACCAGTCAGTCAGTCAAATCAGAGGAGGATAATAAATAATCTCAAAATTCTATTTCAATTCAATTCACGTACATCAAAACATTCCAACAAGTTACTTATTTTGACTATAAAAACACTCATCTTATTTCCCATCTGATTATCATCCATCAAAAACACTCCTAATATTATTTCTGAATGTACATTATCCCATATTGATTTGTATTCAAATGTCTAATCATCAATTCCACTCAGGTATATAAATGAAGGAAGGAAGTTGTGTGAGTAATGTCTTGATATGACTAGGAGTGGAAATAGTTTGTGCTCGAAACGTGGTCATCAGTTAATATTACTGTACAACAACACTGTGTGACTTAACAAAATAAAATCTTATCCATAATGGAATTATATTCTACGACGGTTTCAAAGTTTTATACTTATATCAATATTCCAATGGTTCTCTAACTGATATCAGCTCATGTTGAAATCAACAAATCAATCGAACAAGCAAATACCCTATAAAAACAATACTTGAATATGTATCAGTTTAAGTCACACGTTTTCACAATTTCTCTTAGACGTATATTTTCTCTCTCTCTCTCTCTGTATCGCCACATTCATTTTCTGTTGTCTGTTGCAATTTTCCATGTCTCAAGTATACACGTTGCATCATTCGAGTGATGTACGTATGAGGTGTTTAACTGATAAACAAAGATTCAGCGAATCGCCTCCGTGTTTCTCCACTTAACTATAATACATTTTAATGGTCTCACCCTGTCCCACCCAATCTATTTTCTGATGGTTACATGTAAGTGAATGTAATGCAATGCAATGCAATGGCTGAGTTTTTTGGTAAGTTATTTAACTAAGCAGGGTCAATTATTCTAGGTCTGGCTAAATTTATTCATTTTCCAAATAATCAAACAGACTCCGATCTACACCTAGTTTGACCTATGTGAAATTGACCTCACTGACAGTCATTATATGCATGGTATATTTGGTAAATAACATAATATTTCCTTTTTTGGATCTATCGGGCGAGTGTTTGTCCAGACAAAGTTTATCTTCAAGAGAGTTGGTTGCTTGGTTGGTTTAAAGACAGCTCAAACCAATACCAGTGTCATAAATAATTCTACATAAGGCCCTTGACGTCCATTCCTAATAGGGTTTGAATTCCATATTCGTTTTTTGTTATTTTCGTCACTTCTATTGCTAGTCTTATTTGCTTTTATGGTTCTTCATACAGTTCTGAATAAATTCTGGTGGGTAGTTGGTTGCTAACTAGTAATACTTCCTTTATTTATTGAAATATTCTGACCTACTAGTTAGGCTCTCTCCTGACCCGATTTTCTAGGCAGTTAACCAAATCTATCTTACCGCCTATTTTGGATGAAATGAATTAAAGTCTGAGTATTTGTTAGAATGTCTCGGCTGGGTATGAATCCCAGCGAGTGGGTAGTGATGAAGAGACCCAAATAAGGAAGAAATCCAGAATAAACAGATCAGTGAGTTCCCGTCAGAGTGTCTAAAAAGTCAGCAAGTTTGGTCTCGTACCCTAAGGGTCACGGGTTCGATCTCTCGTGAGGTCGTCGGTGCTCACTGGTGAAGAGTCCTAGAATAGGAATTAACAGTTGTCTAATGTCCCCTGGTTGTTTTTCAATAACCTCTGCAACTGATACAATTTAGCTGAACTACTTCACCTCTATTGAAATATTGTCAGTCCCTAGTACGTCTGAAGATTGGGAAGATGTTACTTGGTAGGTGGTGATCAACATCAGAATCCGCTGGGAGGCGCACTTCTACCTGTTTGGCACTGTTGTCTCATGAATGTACCTGCAGTTTCCAGTGAGTAATGGGTTGGAGATACAATAGCGGGGGGGGGAGAGACTCACTGTGGATTGTAGTTTCATTCAGGAGGCAGAAGTACAAAAAAGGATGAAGTGCGGTACCTATTGGATTCCGCTGTTAGTAACTATCAGTCAAACAGAGTACTGTCCGTATTGATTATTTCTCAAGTCTTATAAATTTCCAGTGTAGTATGAATCTAAACTGGTAGTACTCACTCCTAAGATAAGTTTGTTTCAAATATCACACACCAGTGATGCAGTACTATCTCACCCGGATAATATTTTGAGGGGAATGTATTGCTCATAATCATATTGACGGCGTCATAATTTGTATTTTGCATATATATTTATCTCTCTCTCTCTTCTCCTTGTTGTTTGTTGTCACTTTCTATATCTCCAGCATAAGTGTCGAGTTATTTCACTTGCACGTGTTTGGTGTTGAATCGACAGACAAAGATGCAGTGGGTTAACCTCTCTGTATCTACCTACCTACTTGATCGTGATCACCTTCTAGTTTGACGCATATAGCTGACACCAGTCACAATCAGCATAACATGATATTTGGTTTATTATTTTTATTGTTCCCTTGGGTACCTAATGGAATATAGGGCTTCAACTGAACGTCTCCACTTGCTTCTGTCTTCCTTCTGCTGTACTTTTCACCTGCATCCATATTAGTCCATACTGTTTCAACTCCTCTTCACACGATCTCCTCCATGTCACCCTTACACCGACGTCCCAATCTCCGCTTCCCTTTCGGTCGGGTTCCACTCGTGTGATGGCCTGACGCGTGCGCGATGTCACCCAGTGGCCTCCTCAGCCAGTATCCAACCCATCTCCGCTTTCTCCTGCATATTTGTTGGGCGATTGATTGGTTCTTGTTTTGTTTGTTTCCATAGTTTCTTATTGATGATTCTTTCCGGCCCGGCCATCTGATCTTCAGTATAGATCCAGTGAAGACAGTTGTTGGTAAAGGTAACGTCTGCAACAGGCTGTTGGAAATATTCTTTGTGACCCACCCACCAAGTTTCTGATCCGTATAGAAGAGCTGACTGACTGACTTGACGTTGTTTGTATTGAAAATCCGACTGTATTTTGTCGTTGATGCTGAGTGATGAAGATTGGTTTCCAGATTGGTTTCAGTTGGTTGATGAATGTGTTTCTCGCCTGCCTTCCCGATTCTCGCTCGATTTGACATCCTCGTCCGTTCCGACTGCCTGTAGTTGAGATAATGCTCAATGCTAGATAAGTGAATGAAGTAACCCCTTTCAAATCCCTCCCGTTGATGGTGATCGGCGCTGGATGTTGCTGCTGATATTTGGTAAATCATATTATTTTTCCTAATTGGGTCTATCGGGTGGCTCCTTAGACCGAAAAAGTTTATTTTTGAGTGATTTGAATGATTGGATGGATATTGCACCCCTTTTTCCAGTCTCATTGAGAATCCTATATGTGAGGCGTCTTCTAACATACTTTCTTATACGGCATTACTAGTGAGGCTTTGAATCCCACATTATTTATGTTAATTTCATCATATTCATTACGAATCTTAGTTTTTCTATGGTACTTCATATATTTCTGAAAACATTTTGGCAGGTTTTTCGTTGTTCACTGGTGATATTTACTTTATTTATTGGATGTAATTATTTAAATTTTCTGGCCTGCTAGTTAGGCTCTCTGCCGACCCGATTATATAGACATTTAGCTAAGCTAACCCAAGGTATACCTATTCTGAATGGGATGAATTAAAGTCTAAGTATTGGTTAGAGTTTCTTGGTTTTCTGTAAATGTCACTATCTAGTTTCGGAACATAAACGTTAAGCTAAAACTAGAGTGATTCACCTATATCATGTGAAATGGTGACGACTAGTGGTGTCCGTAAAACATGCCCATTATCCCCTTTTCTATTCAACTTCATCATAGATGTACTGATGGACTTAACCCTAACTCACTTCAGCCACTCAGGGATAGACTTGTTGGCACCAGGGAATAATCTCGTTGACTTTGAATATGCAGACGATATAGTCCTTCTAGGCGAGGACGCTGACAAAATAGATCAGAGTCTTCTGAACACCTTGAGCTGCAATCTACGAATGTTTGGCATGAGATTCGCTCCCTCCTAAATGCCAGATGATGTTACTGTACTGGAATGGACTACACTGACTCCCAGTTCAGAAAAAGGGAGCAAAGTGGTAGAGCCTGTTGACCATTTCACTTACTTGTGAAGTACCATCAGCCAGTGCCAACGGGTTGATCTCTGACGAAATCTCAGCACGGATACAGAGGGCTAGTTTCGCATATGCTAGTTTACGCCGTCTCTGGCGTAGACGTGATATCCCTCTGGCTATCGACCGAAGCGCGGATGTACTGCTCATCAGTCGACTCCGTCCTCCTTTATGGCTGTGAGACCTGGCCATTGACAGTGGAAGACATGAAAAGCCTGGCTAGCTGTCTTTGACCATAGGTGGCCGCGCTCTATCTCCCGTGTGAGGTGGTATAATACGGTGAGGAATATTGAGGTTAGGCATCCCTCGAGTGCTAGGTAGGTGGGAGGGGAAATCAATCAATCGACGAGGTTGTGAAGTTACATCGACTAAGATGGCTAAAACATGTGTTACGTATGCCTAGTCATCGCCTTCCTCTACCAACATGCAATGTTAGCTGATATAGTGTCAGGCTGGAAAATAGCTAGTGGTGGTCAAACCCAAACATGGCACCAGTCAATGAAATCTACAACAGTTAGTTTAAGCCAGTCACGTAGGAAGGTGTAGACTTCGTTGTTGAGGTCCTCGAAACGGTAAATTGATTGATTTTTGATTTACAGCTTGATTCCACACTGTATTTCAAATGGTAGCTCGAAACAATTGGTGATATGGCTCAAAATCGCTCTCAACGGCTGGCTAGCGCAAATGCATCCACTCCCCTGTGACTAGTGATTTCCAATGAAACTCTATATTGTTCTTCGTTGTTACCATTCCGTTGTCTCACACCTCTATTTACTGTCTCTAATATGCATTTCTTGTACTTTCTTCTGTAGCTTTGTATGCTACATGGAAGGAGCGTGGCAAATTGAACTGGTGCACATTTGTGCAAAGTTCTATGTCGAAAGCAGATAGACAGACAGAAATAAACTATAAGAGAGGTCGGCAATCGCATTGCATTGCATTCACTTGCAAGAAATAAAAAAATAGGGTGAGGCAGAATGAGAGTATTAAAAACCAAGACATTCTAACAAATATAAAAAAATACTCAGACTTTAATTCATTCCATCCAAAATAGGCGGTAAGATAGATTTGGTTAACTGCCTAGAAAATCGGGTCAGAAGAGAGCCTAACTAGTAGGTCAGAATATTTCAATAAATAAAGGAAGTATTACTAGTTAGCAACCAACTACCCACCAGAATTTATTCAGAACTGTATGAAGAACCATAAAAGCAAATAAGACTAGCAATAGAAGTGAAGAAAATAACAAAAGGAGAATATGGAATTCAAAGCCCTACAGTACTATTGTATAAGGAATGGACGTCAAGGGCCTTATGTAGAATTATTTATGACACTGGTATTAGTAAGAGCTGTCTTTAAACCAACCAAGCAACCAACTCTCTCGAAGATAAACTTTGCCTAGACAAACACTCACCCGATTGATCCAATTAGGAAGAATAATATAATTTACGAAATACCATGTAATGACTGTCAGTGAGGTCAATTATATTATTGCCTAGTCGACGACTTGATGGGTCAATAAAAAGATCTATTTTTAGAAAGCCTATCTACCTGGACAGGATAGTATCTTAATTACCACACAGTTTCTGCCCTGTTCGGTACAAAAGAGTCTTAGTAAGGTGCCTCTCAACTAGAATCCAAAGTATATACACTGAAGACACACTTGATGAAGAAGAAAGAATGTTGACACAAACTCTGGTTGATAACAATTATGCAGACAAGTTCATCAGGAGATATAAAGTAGTCCGAACACTAAGATCCACTCTCCAACTCGCCGCTAAAAAAGATAAATACATCAAGCTACCCTATATGGGGCTTCATAGGAGCTTGACAATTAGACGAAGTTTGAACGCTGGTGTTAAAAAGATTTTTATGTAGCTAAGATCCGAATAATTGAAAGTGTGACACCCATATATCCATCCATCTAAACCCTTAAGACATGAGAAAAATGATGTCACATCCCATTGTATTTACTAATTTGAATGTACATGTGGACACACATACATAAGGGGAGGACTCGTCGATCTCTGCAAGTAAGGGCTGGTTTCAGAGCATATTCCTAGATGCCTCCAGAAATAAATGGTGCCTTCAGAACCAGTTAATGGTGAGAACAAAAGGCCTAACTTCTCTATTGCGAAACATATTATAGAAACAGAACATAAAATTGACGATAACACATCCTTTAAACCTATCTATAAAACCTGTTAGAGTGAGGGCTTTTCCTGAAGTTTGTGGAAGCCCTAGCAATTAGAAAGTTAAAACCACCTTTATGCGTTCAAAGTATCAATTCATCATCACAATAAACCTTCCTTAGTAAAATTTTGTTTTGATACCAGTGAGGGCAGATGTACTATTACCTCTACTATTTGGTTTAGTGGTCTTCATTGTTATGTGTCCTTTCAACTTGACCCAAGTCTACTTGCCTTCCATTTAACTCTTTATAAATTTCACATATATATTTCTACAACAAGTTCGTGTGTGATCAGATTGTTCGAAATAAGTATTGCGGAAATACAACGAATACACGATTCATACAAATTACGTCTACTTATTGCTGTATCTAAATTACATAGGTCAAACTAGGTGTAGATCGGAGTCTGTTTGATTATTTGGAAAATGAATAAATATAGCCAGATCTAGAATAATTGACCCTGCTTAGTTAAATAACTTACCAAAAAACTCAGCCATTGCATTGCATTGCATCACATTCACTTACATGTAACCATCAGAAAATAGATTGGGTGGGACAGGGTGAGACCATTAAAATGTAATATAGTTAAGTGGAGAAACACGAAGGCGATTCGCTGAATCTTTGTTTATCAGTTAAACACCTCACACGTACATCACTCGGAATGATGCAACGTGTATACTTGAGACATGAAAATTTGCAACAGACAACAGAAAATGAATGTGGCGATACAGAGAGAGAGAGAGAGAGAGAAAATATACGTCTAAGAGAAATCATGAAAACGTGTAACTAAAAGTGATATGCTTATTAGCAATAATTTCTGCCTAAATCCTTGTCATCCAGTTGTTAACGCTGTGAAATCCTCACGGTGTGATTATTAAAGCAAAGTTATCTAAAATGGTATTCATCGATCAATCCACATAGCTAACTAATGTTTACAAGGGATCTAGGGAGTATGGGTATTCTGTCTGTCTGGGTATTACTTATCTATCAGAACTTAGTAGACAGACTGCGTGTGATCCATCTTTTTTTTTGTTTTTAAATGAACGACATATAAATTGGGTAGTTAGATTCTCTCCTGCTTTGGCCAGATAGTCACTGAGCTGTTCTTTGGTTATGTCTGTGTTATGCGAGGTCAATGATATGTATTATTGAAGAGTCTTTAACAAGAAATAAACAGCTGTATATATTGTACTTGCTGATATTCATTGATTGTCTAAATGACTAGAAAATCAATTTGTGATCGATTTTGGAATAAAATCAATTTGTTATAGTTCATTTTTTTACTTGATTTTCTTTTGCGTTCGTATTGTAACATAGATAGGGGCTTCTAGCTATAGCTCTAAAGTTTCAATAGCGGTGTGTGTTTTGTTTTGACGGAATTGGATAGATAGCCTTACACTTAAACTTCAGTATTTTTGAACAGAACCACCCATGGCTTAATCAATAGTACTTCTTCATTTCGAACTCTCTTGTGATGTTCTCCTTATGTGATCCAATTATTAACCTATAAGCTAATGTCTCTCCTTGTCACTCCTAGGCGTCATGGATAAGTAATCGTTCGCTTCCCATAAGGAGTTTCACTCAACCGATGGCTGGATTAATGAGAGATGTTACAAAATATTCTCCTTAGCGTGTATGTCCATGTCTGATCCATCTGCATTTTCCTCGGAATATTCCAGTGTTAAGCAATGGAATATTGATTGGTTCGTTTACTTTCAAAGTTTCTAACTGGAATTTCTCTCTGGCCAACTAGGTATCTGATCTTCAATACACAGCCGATGAAGGAAGCACCTGTTGATAAAAATCTGCAAAAATTCTTTCAGAAATGCCAATTTGTTACTCAATATAGCAGAACTGCTACTGACTAAATGAGGTCTAGGAGTGTGCGTCGGTTGGGAATCAAAAATGGACTACATGGTGTGTGTTACCTGGCTAATAAAGCTGAAAAAAAACTGAAAACTCACTAGTCAGGGAACAGAAGAAAGTGGACGAAGAAGATAGAAGCTAAAAGGTAGTCTAAGCTATGGTAGACCTATAAACACTGGAAATATTGTGTAGACTGAATACAGTAATCAACTATTCCCTGTGGCTGTTGTAATCAAAGCACAAATAGAGCTAGTTAATAGGAAAAAGCACTCCCAAGTTCTTATCACCATGTATTTCATTGGAGGGGACAGTTGTCAGTTTATCAAGCGAATTAGGAAAGTACAATTTACACATGCCTCAGTTGGAGATGAATCGGGCATCAGCCGAAGAGACTTCTAATTGAAACCCGAAAAGAAAACGACTAGTTGACTATCTGAGAGTGAGTAGGAGATGACAGCTTGCAGGAAATCGTGAAGACTGTTAAGAAAGACTTCAGAGAATTATTATTATTACTATATTCTTTAATTCCTAGAGGTTCATAGGGCGTCAACCGCTCGTCTCCATTGCCTTCGGTTTTCTGCCAACTTTTTCACCCCGCTCCAAGTCTGCCCAAATGCTTTCATCTTCTCTTCACATGACCTCCTCCAAGTCACCCTTGCACTGACAAACAAGTCGCTGCTTCCCTTTCGAATTCCACTCGAGTTATGGCTCGTCTAGTGATGTCACTCACTTGATGGTTTCCTCAGAGTATGGCCAGTCAATCCATCTCCATTTCTTCCTGCCTATTTGTTTCACAATCGGTTCCTGATCAGTTGGTTCGCTCATTACCAGAGATCCGTGTTGCTGATCTTTTCTGGCCGGCCATCTGATCTTGAGTAGTATTGAGCGAAGACAACTGTTAATGAAGGTCTGTAGTTTGTTTGAGATGCTCTTTATGACGCGCCAAGTCTCAGATCAGTATATTAGCACTGACTGACTTTACATTAGAGTTAAAAATCCGGATCCGGATAGCTAAAAAAGACTTCAGAGAACACAATGGAATAAAGACATCCTTCTGATGTCGAAGGTTCTTTAGGGAACTTAAGGGAATAACAGTAATGATAATAGTTTTTCAGAAACTGATCTGGCTACTCACTAGCCTAAACTTGACATTTCATATCTGTCCAGCTAGTTAGAAACACACTAAAATTAAATAACCTAAAGTTTTGTCAATGATCTCATTACAGTCACTGAACTGCTGGTTGACCAAGCAGTGATGCAGCCACAGCTAATACATCTTAACAGAATGCACCTTCCAGGATCCAAACTCAGAACCTTCCAGTTTAAAGGAGAGCTTGTAGACCTCTAAGCCATTGGGAACCTTTAGATTTCCGTCGTCACTTCTAGTCTTACTGAAGCAAAAAAAAACGCAAATTACGCTGTCTAAACCTTTCTATTTTCGTCTTTCCGGGTGGTATTTCCTTCAGTATTCAGATTTGACACATTCAAAGCACTTGTCTTGTCTGGCAGCAAATCTGCAATTTTTCGTCTTAGTTATCGGATCCTTGATATACTGACCAACTCAGCAAGCTGTAGGCCACAGGATCTTTGTTTTCCGTGGGCAGTGACATCTGATCTAACGAAAGAGCACAAGAGAATTTCGCGATGAAATTATTTTTTGGTGACTTGATGTACACTTATGGACAGATAGCGTCTATCATATATTAGAATCAATACCTGTACCTCTTTGTCTTCCTCTCATGTTTTCCATACTGGTGTTTGACTAGCATCGTTCATCCAGTTCATCACTCCACTATTCGATATTCTTACAAATGACACATGCATAATTATATCTGCATCCATATGCTACTCATAAATCTTCTCAGTAGTACACGTTGCACTACTATTAATCCTTAAAAGGAAGAATAGTCCGATGAGGCTTGACTCGTACATCATTTGCAAATCGGTCTAATATCATTCCCACATTCGACGACTAGTTGGATTTCATACAGTGTTGTGTAACGTTCTTCTCACACAGTTCTCTTTTTCGATGGATTTCTTCGGTGCCCCCAACCCCCCCCCCCAAAAAATACTGTTACTTTTCTGAATTCGTCTAGTCTACTGATATACTACTTATATCGGACTTTAAGTAGCCCTCATCACCCTACTACTAACATTTTATGGATTATATATCCATCTCATTATTGTCATTTTGTTTAATTAACCAAGAGAATTGTCTTATTATTGTAAACATTTTAGTTATAGAGAATAAATTAGTTTACTAAAAGCAATGATCAACAAACATACACACTCACAAAAGGGGTATGAGAGAGACGAATTCTAGTGAAACCTGATATGCCTTCTGCGTAAACATTTTTGAAATGCCCCCTTTGCAAAATTAATTCAATTAATGAGGTGAAAACAATACGACCAAATGTGTACAGGAGTAGAAGTAGCAAGAAAGAAAGGCAAAAAAAACAGAGGTGAACTGGATACTTTTTGAAATTAGTGCAACTCAGTGGATTAGTGGTCTACTAGCTTACTAACCTTGTAACCAGTAGGTCCTGGGTTTGAAAACCTGTAGTGCATGCTGATGAACAGTCACAAACAAGGACGAACCAGTTGGCTGTCCAGTGTTCCTTACTGATTTTTAAAAGGTCTTTCAGCTCATGATGAAATCCTTGAACCAATCAATCAAATCCCTGCAAACAAATACTTGAAAATTATTTTTTAACATTCCCTTCGTTTCAAAATGAGAAAACATAGGGATTCATCAGCACCACATCCCTTTTTTCACACTGTCCTTTACACTATTCTTTACCTGACGTAATGGTTGTCCATAAACTGCGATCTCCCCGGTGTCACCCTCGTACCCATGTTCATCTAGTCATTTTCCATTCAGGTTCAATTCGAGTGATGATCTGGTGAGCGATTTCGCCCAGTGGTCTCCTAAACATGTATGTCCTATTCATCTCCATTATTTTTTCGGCATATCTGTTGACCGTTAAGTTCTTGTTTGGTTATTTCCCATAGTTTCTGTTCTCTAATTCGTTCTGAATTATGTATAGAACTACTGACTAACTCGAAATCCATATCAAGAATCCAAATTTTGCATTGTTCTTGTTGACAGTGATTAGTGCTTGTTGTTGTTGTTGTTATTGCTATCAAGTTCATTCTATCACTGGAAAACATTAGATACATTTCTAAATGTTAGTGAGTTTGTAGGGGTGTTGCATTTGTTTCAGCAGAGGAACAGCTTTTGATATAAGTATAAAACTTGGACACTGTGGTGGTAGAGTATAACTCCATTATAGGTAAGATTTTATTTGGATAAATCACACAGTGTTGTGTTATACAGTAATATTAACTGATGACTACACGTTTCGAGCACAAACTATTGCCACTCATAATCATATCCAGTTATTTTTTATTTATTTTTATTTTATTTTTGATCAAAGCTTGATTCCACACTGTATTTTTGGTACAAGTATGGAATTTTCAGCGTGGATATCGGTAGCCCAAATTTCGCAGGCCGATCATAGATATCAGGTGTGCGTCGGCAGGGGATCGAACCCCGAACCATGTGCATGGTTGGCGAGAGTCCTAGCCACTGTGCCACCGACGCACAGTTACTCAAATACAAGGTTGTGTGAGTGACTTGAAATGATTAAGAGTGGCAATAATTTGTCCTCGAAACGTCATCAGTTAAGAGTAACAGTTTTCATTGATTATTCTATCAGTAAATGTCCCCATAAAATTTATTTTTATCCTTTTTCATTCCAAGTGGGATATATGGCTTCAAGTCGTGTGAAGCTTTAATTACTACGGTGTTGTTTTACTTTATTAGGTTGGACTGTCAGTCTTATTACTATTATTTTGTTTATTATTATTCCCTTGAGTTCTGGAGTAGAACATAAGGCTTCAACAACAAATCTCCGCTCTGTTCTTTTCTTTGCCATCCTCTTCAACTGGATTGTCGATCGTCCATAATCTCTCATTTCTTCCTTCTCCTCCCCCACACGATCTCCTCCATGTCACTGTCACACCGACCGTCCATGCGTTGTTTAGCATTCACCTTTCACTCGAGTGATGGCTTGTATTTGGCGCGATGTCATTCGGTGGTCTCCATCTCCATTTTATCTCTCATAACATATTTGTTGAGCAATCGGCTCTTGGTTAGTGTTTATCACCTCTCAGAGTTTCTTGTTCCTAATTCTTTTATGGGCTACCGGTGGGCTGGTCATTCAATCTTCAGTATAAAAAAAAACAGCCAGCCAATACGTAGGGCAACTGTTGATAAAAGTTTGTATTTTGTTGAAAATGCATTTCTGACTAGTTGTCAGAAAGGACTGTCAGCCTTAGTCACAAGCTTCCGCTAGATATAAGCATGAGGTTTCCTTGGATGAATTAAGCCAGTAATCGAAACGTGTATTCTAACATTGAACCAGTGAGTTACACTCTTTATGCATTTCAAATTTAACTTAATCATGAGTAAATGAAAAGAGAAACATTGAGCGAGCGAAGAAATATTTACTTTTCAATTAGATCCTCATCTCTTTCTAATTCTACTCTAATTTACGTCCATAGCATTTTTATTACAATACACAACAGTTTACCAATCAAGTGGCGATAAGTTTGTTAACAATAATTAGTCAGTGTCAAAATGTCAATGGGGTGGTAATTAACGAAGAAAAATTAATATGTATAATTAAAAGATGGAAATGGTTACAACACGTAGATTGCATAATGCATAATTTAGGAAAAATGAAGAGCAATTAAGAAATAAGCGTGTGCACAGGTTGATTACGTAACAGATTGTTAAAGAAAATAAAGCAATTTGGACAATGACAATCTACCAGTTTGACTGCATCTGCGGAGCCAGCTACATTGGGCTTACAATTAGGCAAGTTCATTGTCGTATTTCCGAACATCATCTGGCATGGTTAAGCAAGGAACAAACAAGATCTATACGTAGCTCTATTTTAGCCCACCTTGTAGTTAGTGAGCATAAGGTTGACGTTAATACTGCATTTAAAATTATTTATCGCATTCCTACTAATCTTAATTTTGCTTTACGAGTTCGTCTTCTACATACAACAGCTGAAGCAATAGGAATCCACCTGAAGAAGCCAAACTTGTGTGTTCAGAAGAAATTTCTACAGCCACTTTCCTTACCTTGGCCATCGTTACATGACTGTATAAACCAGACTACTTCATCCCCCTCCACCTAAAATATTTTTCTTTTTAAAAACTATAAAAACTATAATTATCCAAATTATTTTATTTTTCTGACTACTTCATCTTTAATTACGTGTTATCCTTGTAAAAATTATTTTATTCTTATGACCACTTCAACTTTAGTTACAAATTATCATTGTCCAAATTGTTGTATTTTCTTTAACAATCTGTTACGTAATCAACCTGTGCACACGCTTATTCCTTAATTCCTCTTCATTTTTCCAAAATTATGCATTATGCAATCCACTTGCTGTAACCATTTCACCTTTTAATTCTAAATATACAAATTTTCTTCTTTAATTATCACCCCATTGACATTTTGACACCGACTAATTATTGTTAACAAACTTATCGCCACTTGATTGGTAAACTGTTGTGTTTCTATAGTTTTGGTTTGTAAGGATTAGTTATGTTTTACGAGTTGATCACGGATTGATATCAGTTAGAGAACCATTGAAAACCAGCACTGGAGTACTGGACAGCTGCTGTTTCATCCTAGTTTGGGAATCATCGGCAGTACGCACCCACTGGGTTTCGAACCCAGGACCTTCCGGTTACAAGGCAAGTTCACGAATTGGTAGAAGTTAGAATTCATGAGCCATTGAATCGGGTCCCAGTGGCTGAATGGTATACGAGCTTGCCTTGTAACCGGAAGGTCCTGGGTTTGAAACCCAGTGGGTTCGTACTGCCGATGATTCCCAAACTAGGATGAAACAGCAGCTGTCCAGTACTCCAGTGCTGGTTTTCAATGGTTCTCTAACTGATATCAATCCGTGATCAACTCGTAAAACTGTTGTGTATTGTAATAAAAATACTATACACAATATATTAGAGTAGAGCCAGAGATGAGGATCTAATAAATATTTCTTCGCTCGATCAATCTTTCTGTTTTCTAGATGTCTAAATCGGGATATTTTCTATATTTAAATGAAAAGAAAAGGAAAAGAAAAGCGTCACACTGTGTTTTTGCTTTCTCTCTACTGCCTTGTTTCCTCTTTACTGGCTTTCCCTCCTTTTACCCTAATACTTCATATTTTATTATTGTGTAACTTTGTGTATTGTCAAATATTGTTAAATTTTGTTATCGTGATTATGAATATTATTATTAATATTGTCTTATTCTCATAACTATTGCTAAGCTCCTGTCTATTTCATTAAAATCATTATATCAACTCCCATGTGGTGTATACTATATCTCAGTTTTCAGAGTAAAACAGAATTATACAAATTAATGAAACCTTATTGGTTTCAAGAATTTATTATGAGTTGATATCGTTTATAAAATCATTGGAAAACCAGCAAGGAGAACTGAATAGCTGTTCCATCTGCTTAGTCTGAAACTCTTCACAGTACCTACTCAGTGGAGGTCGAAGCCAGGATATTCTGTTTACAATGCTAGTGAGTTCGTAGACCATTCATCGGCCAACTTCGGGCCAATTCACAACATAGTGCCAGCGTTAACCAATTTTATCTGTGGCGAGTATTTTTCCCTACATCTGACCTGCCATATGCTACTGGTCACCACTTCCCTATAGAGTTCCAGCTAACTACCCGGTCTACTAGCTGGCCTTGTAACCAGTAGGGCTAAGTGTCGAACACAGGTGGGTGAGTCCTGCTGAACATTCTCAAACTAGGCTGACGAAACACCTGTCCAGTACCCCCCAACTGGTTTTCCAGGGGTTCTCTAACTGATGTCAGCTCATGATGAAATCCTGTAACCAATATTTGAAAAATTATTCTAATTTTTCTGGCTTACGCCTGGTTCAGGTGTGATAAACATTGAAAATTAGCTGTTAGTATTGCAGACAGCTATTTTATCATCTCAGTTTGAGATTGCTCATCAACAGGTAGTCATGATATCACCCACCAGGTACTGAAAACAACACTTTCAGGCTAAAAGGTGAGCATGTTGGTCATTCAGGCACTCAGTGAGTTAATCTACGCTATGAACTCTAACTTTCGACAATTTAGAATAAAAAAACGTGACTGCGAGTCAGTGAATGTCCCCCCCCAACCTCCGCCCAATACCTAACCTAGTGAACCTCACTCACTCGGACTTCAAAAAAATTTCATCGTGTATAATGTAGGGTTTCAGTAGCCTATCTCTAATACATTCCATTCTCTGCAATCATCTCCCCCATAGGCCTTCATTTCTTACACATACACTCTCATCAATATCACTTACGGACTTGTGCCTAACTTATCTTTTCCTAATCAGGTCTGATTTGAGCAGTGGCCTAATGTACTATGTCACCGCACTAGCTGTCTACTCAACATCTTTCCAATCCATCTTCATTTTTTTCATCATATTTTTTGAGTAATAGATTCTTGGTTGGTTGGATGGTTGCCTTGCAAAGTTTCTTGTTGATAATTCATTCTAGCCCCCTGTGGTGTGGGGCCATTTCATCTTCAGTATGCAACCAAAGAATAGGGCAGTTTTTGCTAAACATCTGCCTACTAGCCTATCAAAAATGCTTTTAATGACACTTAGGCCTAGTTTCTGATCCATATATAAAAGAAGTGATTGAAGTTTATTGTTTATGCTGACTGGAATATATTCATAAACTGGTTTTTAGAGGGATGACGGTGTCGTATTGTCTTTCTCATCCCTGTCGTCTGCCTTCAGTTGAAACTATGAAGCCTCAATAAATGAAGGAAGTGATATCTTTCAAAGTCCTCCCGCTAATTGTGATTCATTTTCTATAATTTGGTTTGTAAGGGTTAATTTTGTTGTTTGCGAGTTGATCATCGATTGATATCAGTTAGAGAACCGTTGAAAACCAACAAGAGAGTACTGGACAGCTGCTGTTTCATCCAACTAGTTTGAGAATCCTCGGAAGTAAGCACCCACAACCAGGGTGCGAATCCAGGACCTTCCGGTTACAAGGCAAGCTTGTATACCATTCAGCCACTGGGACCCGATTCAATGGCTCATGAATTCTAACTTCTACCAATTCGTGATTTACCGCGACCTCAACTAATATCGTAGGTGAGACATCCATCCACACACGTGACATCTAGATGAACCTCACATGTCAATGTTTACTACTGATGGTTGGTTGTACATCTTTTAATTACCTCCTCCATTTGTTTAGGTTCCCTTAATGTTTTGTCTTCACTGGTTGCCTCTACTGCGAATCTCTGGGATTTTTTCGCCGATGAAATCTAACTCATCTGGAGTCTTCTTATCGATCACTCCCCGTGTAAAGTGTTCCACATAATCCAACCCACCACATAACATTTGAATGAAGTTGATAACGCTTTTGAGGGCCCTTCATTCCTTGATATTGAATTAATTTCCACATTTACTGCATGGTTAACGCTCTGTCATTCATTATATTCTATTTTGCTTAATAAATTGATGATTCTTAAAGAGTGAATACATCATTCTTTACAAATTATGCTTTATGCCCATGTCCATCTCAAACAAAATACTAAGCCGCATCATCCTGGAGAGAATCAAACAAGCCCTGCATGCGAATCTTCAACCGGAACAAGCTGGATTCAGGAGAAACAAGTCATGTATTGATCAAATCGTCACACTACGGATCATCATTGAACAAAGCTTGGAATGGCAGTCACCTCTCTTATCTCAACTTCATCGATTTTGAAAAGGCATTCGACAGCGTCGATCGGGAGGTGATTTGGAAACTACTTTGCTACTATGGGGTGACGCCAACAATTATACACCTCATCCAACAGTTATACGACAATGCTGCATGCCAAGTAATCCACAACGGGAAACTTACGGAAGCCTTCGAAGTGAGGACGGGAGTGAGGCAAGGCTGTCTACTATCACCAATGATCTTCCTGATTGCAATTGATTGGATAATGCGACAGACAACGGCAACCAACGAGGGAACAGGCATAAAATGGACTCACACAAAAATCTTGGAGGATCTGGACTTCGCCGATGATATATGTCTGATTTCCCACTAACTGGAAGTTATGGAAGTGGAAAGCAACAAGTTGTTGATAGAAGAAGCTTCAAAGATAGGACTTCAGGTAAACATAGAGAAAACAGAGGTGATGACGATTCTTGGTCAACACCAACAGCAACAACAACAACAACAGACAACAATCAGCCGGCATAAATGGGAGGAACCTGAAAGAAAATACCCCCTTTACCTACTGACTTGTGAAGCATCGTTTCAACTACGGGCAGATGGAACTGACGAGGATATCAAAGCCAGAATCGGAAAAACAAGACAAGCTTTCATTACTCTCAAATCTGTGTGGAGGTCAACGGCACTCAGCATCAAAAATAAGATCCGCATCTTCAACTCCAATGTGAAGTCAGTGCTACCTTACGGATCATAAAGAGCATCTAAAACAAACTACAGACTTTCATCAACCAACAGCTGTCTTTGCTCAATACTACTCAAGATCAGATGGACAGCCAGAAAAGATTAGCAACGGGGAGGGATCTCTGAGGGCGAACCAACCAAGAACCCATTTTAAAACAAATAGGCAGGAAGAAATGGAGGTGGATTCGCCATATTCTGGGAAGACAAACCCTCAAGTGACATCACTAGACAAGCCATTGCTCGAGTTGAACCCACCGAATGGGAAGCGGCTAGTTGGTCGTCAGTGTGAGGGTAACATGGAGTGGGAGGTCATGTGAAGAGGAGATGAAAACATTTGGTAAGACTTAGAATCAGGTGAAAACTCTAGCAGTGAACCGAACGCAATGGAGACGCGCGGCTGAAGCCCTATATTCCTCTAGAAAATTAAAGGAAATAATAATAATATAATCATAAAGAATGAATATATCATTCAAAATAGTATCTTGTGTAATATATATTATCTATGAATCATGTGATCAAAAGTGTGCACTACTTCTATGTTTATTCTAATTTGTTTTCGTGAGTGTGTGTACATGTGTGTGTGTGTGCGGATGTGTGTGCGGGTGTGTTTTTGTGCTGTCATTATACCATTTTGCCCTAATTCGTAAACAGGACTGAACAATAATAACAATAATAAACAGCCTTCAATCCGCTTTACCTTACTTCTTATACGTATTTGCTGAGATCTGATATTATATTTAGAATGTTGTAATGGGGAAATATTTCCCGTAGTATTATTAACAGTAATAATAATAATAATAATAATGATAGTAATTCATTGCCCAATTCAGCTTATCACTTACCCATCATTCTGTTTTGTTGTGTTGTGTTGGGCTGTATTATTCTATGTAAACTAAACCTGATCGTTTTGTTTTCAAAAGGTATCAAATCATATGATCGTTGATTATTATTATTACTATTATTTCGTTGATTCTGCCATCTGTTTTGAAATGATAATCACTATATTACTACTGTTATTATCATTATTATTTATAGTAGTATGTATGTATGTGTGTTGTTTCCGCCATGTTGTTTTTTCTAGCGAAAACTGATAATCAGGTTGAAGTGTCAAATAAAAGTACAAATCCCCAAACTCCCCCCCCCACACACACAACACACACACACGGATAAACGCACGCACAATTCTGCATTTTCTTTTTTTAACGGTATTTTACGAGTTTGACCATGGATTGATATCAGTTAGAGAACGAAGGGGTGTGAACCCAGGACCTCCTGGTTACAAAGCAAGCGAGCTCGTATCCCATTCAGTCACTGAGACTGACCCGATTCAATGGCTAGCCCATGAATTCTAACTTTTACCAATTCGTGATTTTTAGCCCGACTGGCATCAACCAACCAAACAACCAATGTCATCGGTGGGGACTCCATCTTCATACTTGACTGGATGGATCTCACTGGTCACGATTTCTCACTAGAACTCCAGGAAACTCCGTCCTGTAACCAGACAGTCATTAGCGAGTATCAGATTAATTTTTTAAGAGTTGATTTGTGAGGATTAGATTTATAATTTTTAACGAGTTTGACGGTGGATTGATATCTGTTATCGAGCCATTGAAAACCAACAAGCGAGTACTGGACAGCTGTTTCATCCAACTAGTTTGGCAATCATCAGTATGTTACATAATCCATGATGCACATGTGATGAAATGAAGTATTTCACCTCAGTTTGACATGTCGGCATTTTGTGTGCAGATGCTTCGACAGTGTCTGTGGATATAACCTGAAGTTATTTGTTGTATGGAATCTAGGATGTGCATTTTGAGGATGTGTTTTGAGGACCACTCATCACCTCGGTATACTTGCATTCCCCAGCGAATGACTGATGGTGTATTCCCATTAGGGTCGGAACCCGACAGATACCGAACACTTCGGTTCAGTCAATTGATTGGGAAGTCCAAACTGATACCCGTTGCACAACAGGTGGTGGTCCTCGTGACTCTAATGGTCTAGTGGATAACGGTTTGACGTTTAAAACACAAATGTTTTAAAAATACAAAATGATTGAGCTAGCAAAGAGTATCCTTTTCGATAACTTCCCCCTCTTCTGACTCGACATTTATATAAGCATGTTTATACACATAGAATATTCTATATTAGTAGTCAATAACAATATTAGTGTGCTTTTTAAATAATATCGATTTGTAAAGTAAGATCCCGATGGAATTACAGTTCATTAAAGATGCTTAAATTATTATAATAATAAAGATATAATAGCGAATAGAATATGAACTAAGATGAGGGAAATTCCACAAAAATCCAGGATAA
The DNA here is from genome assembly GCA_944472135.2 of Trichobilharzia regenti. Lineage (NCBI taxonomy): Eukaryota > Metazoa > Platyhelminthes > Trematoda > Strigeidida > Schistosomatidae > Trichobilharzia > Trichobilharzia regenti. The sequence continues at coordinate 5,336,631 of OX235268.1, forward strand.
TTCCAACCTGGATGGCCAAGCGGGTAATGATAATGTCTGCACTAACTTCTTTTGGATGCATAAATTAGGCTTGTTAATATGGATCTCCACAGCCTCAGCAATATTTAGTCGTCGAACTCTTAAGGCGAAGTGAGGAGTTTTGTTTTTATGCGGTAAATGACTTTGAAAGTCGCCTCATTAACATCAATCTTTTGTTCTGTATCCACAAGATGAGACAGAATAGCTCTACGAATAGATTTTGTTTACTCCTTTACTTAACCACTAGGCAGGGTGATCTTTACAAATTCGATGAGAAACACGCCTAATTGTACGGCCTATGCAACTAACTGACTCACTCCACAGGAGCAGTTCAATTGGTAGATACCACACAGAAGATGCTAAATTAGAAAGTTTTTCTTTTACACCCCCGAACGCACAGGAGGAGTGACTTTGAAGACATAGCGTAGTTAGGCAGCAGAGAATGCTCTTTTCACCTCATTTTAAGGCACTGTGTTAGTATTTCGTTGATGTTGTCCCCAAGGAATTGGATTTGTAAGAATAAATCCTTTTTAGGAACTGTTGGTACATTGGGTTACTTTGATTTTAGATTCATATTCTTATCAATAAACTTATCTGAATGATCATTTTCACCCTTCATCTTCTTATTGTACCATCCATCCTCTTTTCTAATCATAAGGACATAGTCTAGGGAATGAAATATCAGAGTCTTTTTCTTTTCCAATAGTGGAATTTATTTCAGCATGAACCTCTTTAAATTTATCCAGAATGTTGTTTTCTTTCTTCTCATTTTACATAATCAAAAATGCATCATCCATGTACTGACAATAGAAATGAAGATCATTAATAGCATCTTTGAAAGACCCATTTTTCTAGTTTTGCAAGGAATATATCGGCTAGAATGGGTTCTAGTGGTGATCCCCTTTCGGCACACCATTGATTTATTTGTATAGTTCTTTTTTAAACTTTTTCACATATTTTATATTTCTTACACTAAATTTTCTCTTTATTTTTTGAACATATTTTTTTTCTCTAGACAAAAGGCGTAGATCAAAGTAGTCCACAATGTACAGGAAATCAAGTGAAATCTGTTGAACAAGAGAAACACGATAATCGCTTAAACAATCAAACATTTCAAAGGAAAATGAACCAGTCGGATGGAGATTGTCAGCTACAAACAGACAATTCACATAAACTGACTATCGACAATGACTACGAAGTGGATACACTGACGCTAGCTCGTGATGGTGGCATCCTTGACTGGGATGATCGAGTTGCTGATGTTCTAGATGATCGTGAACTTGTAAGTAATGAGATATTTTTCCCCTATTTTATTTCTTTTTTCAATAATGTCCTAACGACGAACTTCTTGATAGTGTGTCATTATCATGTCCATAGTCTAAAGTGATGTTTTCCTGTCGAACTTTTTGATGGTACTTTGACTTCATCCGCTTTCAATCTGTTTCCAGTGGTTCATAGAAAATTCCCATTGTAACATATAGAAAATCAAAACAAACTGTGATTCAGTGAAGAGACTCTTTTCAACAACGAATTTATCATCAAGCTGTACAATCGTATATACACATATGGTTGTTTTTAAGAAGTTATATCCAGTGAGGGAATTGAATCTTAGGTGTGAATGCATAAAAAAAATAATAATATATTAAATGTATTTAATGGTTGCCATCCTGCGATAAAATTCACACTCAAAATGGAGGACAAGTCTAGCATTCATTTCTTCAATGTGAACGTATCAAGGAGAACCGATAGAACTTTGAAGAGATCGATTTATCGAAAGCTGTCATGGAATGGTCCACTGACATATTTCTACAGCTGGGTACCCATTAGTCGAAAACGAAACCTAGTCTGGTCACTTGCCACTCGCATTCGACGCTTATGTAGCCCTGATACTGTGGAAGATGAGTTATACCTTTTGAGGAAAACCCTATTAGCAAATGGATTTCCAACACGTTTTATAGACAAGAATATACATTCAAATCCTATAAAACATGACTTATCATCCGGAACCAAGAAATCACTTCACATGAGCTTGAAATTCAAAGGGGACTTAGCTTCCGATATCACAGTCCCTCAAAAGAACATTCCCTGCTGCATCTCTGAGAATAGCCTATACTAGTCGACCATTATTGTTTAATAACCTGAAGGACAAGATCCCGCTGTTGACCAATTCTATGTGTGTTTATCAATTCACTTGCTCTTGTGAAGCTAGGTATATCGGTCGTTCGACTCAAGTTTTGTCCAAGAGGGTGCAAGAACACTATCCTGTATGGCTACGAAAGGTGAAAGTGGAGCAATAAGAAGCGCGATCATTGAATATCTGGTCGACAACGATCACCCTATCTCTATAGCCTCCGCCTTCAAAGTCATCTACAAGGCGATGAGTAATTTACCCAAATCCCTACGTACCCGACTCATATGTACTGCTGAAGCTTTGGCTATCGAAACAGAGAAATCGGATCTCTGTGTACAGAAAAGGTTCGTTCAACCCCTCCAACTCTCATGGTCTTAATCCCTCTCTGCTAAAGTACGGTAATCCCTAATCATATTTTGGCTCTACTAGTTTTTTCATTTTTTCATTTTGTATATTCAATTTGTATACTCTTCCTTTATTACGTCAATTCTTACTACTATTACTATTCTCACTTTGAACTGTCCCCGGTATTATTTCACTTGTTCCACTTGTCATTCTAAATCAATTCTTTTTTACAACGTTAATTTCTATGCTATTGAATTTCACGCAATGTTACGTAACGTTTTTATTTTATTCGCTTTGCCTACAAATCCTCTAATTGTACACCCTTTTTCAAGTTCTATCCATCGTATGAATTATTCTATACGTCATATGACATTAATTTGCTTTGCCACTTGACATTTAACTATGATTATAATCACAAACATTTTAGTTTTTAATTGCATTTCATACTACTATTATTATTACTATTTTATGCATTCACACCCATGATTCAATTCCCTCACCGGATATAATTTCTTAGAAAAAGCCCATATATATATATATATATATATATACAAGTGTACAGCTTGATGATAAATTCGTTATTGAAGAGAGTCTCTTCACTGAATCACTTGTTTTGATTTTCTGTATATTTCCAGTAATACATTCAAAATGACATATTCAGTTTAAAGTGTTGAGGATTGACCACTGATACTCTCTTGATAATGTAACGTACGATGAGTTTTACGGCATAATACGTGTCTTGAATAACTTTATCAAGTCTTTGTTTGCCTGTTTCTTGAAACATCACATCCTTTAGATGGGTGGATAGTTTTCTGTCGTATACCTCTCGTGCATGTAGAGTATTCATCTGAATATTTCTAGCGAAGACTGGTAAGTTCGTTTTATTACAGGATTTCATCATGAGCTGACATCGGTTAGGGAACCATTGGAAAATCTACAAGGAGTACTGAACAGCTGTTTCATCAGCCTGGTTTGGTACTCTTCATTAGTGAGATGCTCACTGACGGCTGGCCCTATTCAAGTAGGTAGTTACCTGGGTTCCAGTGAGAAGTCGTGACCAGTAGGGTACACCACTTCGGGTATGAGGACAAATACTCGCCGAAGACATTGGCTAGCGGTTGCACTATATCGTGAATTGGCAGAAGCAGGAATTCATGGGCCATTGGATCGGGTCTCAGTAGCTTAATGGTCTACGAGCTCGCTAACCTTGTAACCAGTAGGTCCTGGGTTCGAACCTCTGTGGTAGGCAGGTGCCTAATACTGAAGAGTCCAAAGTTAGGACGAAAAAGCTGTCCAGTACTCCCTGACAGGTTTCCTAATGATTATCTAACCAATGTCAGCTCATGATGAAATCCACTAACCAATCAACCAAATCTCTACAAACGAATACTTGAAGTTCGTTTTATCCTGTCTGACTTGCCTTTGTTGACAGTTTTAAATTCACAATATATAGATGACATATGGCAGTCCCCATTAATGCCGACCTTTTCTCAGATCGATTCATCAATAACCAGAATTCCTCTGATAATAGTTAAAAAAAATGAAAAGACTGGTAGATTCCACTTTAGATCAAAACACCCACTGTTTAATAAACTTTATTTCGCCTGTTTATCCCTTATTATAGTTATTTTTATTGAGTTCAGGGGACTATATAAGACATCAGAAGGATATTTCCATTTCTGCCTCTACTCTATGATGCATTTTATTCCTTCATTATGGATAAGATTTATCAAAATAAAATCTTATCCGTAATGGAGTTACGCTCTGTGCGTCGGTGGCACAGTGGTTAGGACTCTCGCCGACCATGCACATGGTCCGGGGTTCGAGCCCTCGCCGACGCACACCTGATATCTATGGTTGGCCTGCGAATTTTGGGCTACCGATATCCACGCTGAAAATTCCACACTTGTACCAAAAATACGGTGTGGAATCAAGCTGTAACCATAAAAAAAAGTATTTTAATCCTTATTGTTACATTTTTATCGTTCAATTCAGTTCCGAGTGGAATATAGGGCTTTGACAGCATATCTCCATCTTTTGTTCTCTGAGGTCGTCTTTAGCCTAAACCACACGATCACCTACAGTCTTTCATTTCCTCCCCATCACACGAACACTCTTGCATGTTTCAATCGGGTTCCAGTCGAGCGATGGCCTGCGCTGGGCGTGGTGTCATTCAATGACCCCCTCAACGTATGCTCTATCCATTTCTCTTTTCTTTGGAATGTTCCCCTGTTGAGCGATGGGTTCCCGGTTAACCACAGTGTTTCTACAGTTTCTTGGTGTCATTTCTTTACAACAGACCATATGATTTTCAATATAGAGCCAGCGAAGAAGGCAGATGCTGATAAACGTCCACAGTAGCCTTTTGGAAATGCCTAATAGTGATAATAACAATATGAATGATGACACCAACAATAAGGAATCTAAATCATCAGTAGTAATTCCATATAAAGCACAAACCTAAGAAACCACCTTATGCAGAATTCTTAACAAGCCAGACAGGAATGAAAGTGTCTAGCATTCAAACCCACAAACTCAATGGGAAACAATCTTTGTCGGTTAAAGGATTAATCATGTGGAGCATTTACAACAAAACAATTTAGTTCATCTAATACACTGCTGGAATTAATTTCAGGTCAAATACGTAGTTCAAACTAGTAGAACAGGGGCAGCCAATCAGACCAGCCGAACATAAAAACCTGGCACCTAAATCTAGATTAGTTGACCCGAATAAGATAAGAAATCTAGAGAATAGTTCAGCTATACCACTCACTACATGCAATTACACATACAACCATACAATAGGATGGGATGGGGTGGGATAAGATGACAGTTTTAAAATCTAATGTAACACCACGGTGAATGGAGGGAGAGATTGATAACAGAAGCTTTGTTTATCGAATCAACTGGCTGAGAATACGTGTAATAGGAATGATTCAACACTTGTCCACCCAGATATCTGGAAAATTCTACTACCCCAACAAAGACAAATAGGAGAGAATAAAGAAAACTATAAAACTCAAATTTCGAAGTCATGTGATTATAATCAGTGGTATGATTATGAACAATAATGAATATTGTTGAAAAGTGTGTCATCCAGTAAATAATACTGTTTCAGTCACTGTGTGATACATCTAATAAACAAACTAGTGTGGAATTTCTTACTACAGCAGTGCGCAAGTTTTACACATATATTAGTATGACTTCTGGAAATGCTTTTCGTAATGTGCCGTTGTGACTCTAACCTTGACAACTTTATTCGTGATGTCACCTATAGTTAAAAATATGGTTGGTGGACATGTGGAGGAAGTAACCTCTTTCAAATTTGTTTCCGTTTACGATGATCTGTGCTTGTTGTTGTTGTTGTTGTTGCTGCTGAGGGCTAGTTAACTTTGTCACCTCTGTCTTCTCTATGCTTACGTGAATTTCTGTCTTCATTGCGTCTTCCTTCCGCCAACTGCTTAGTTTTCGTTTAGAAGTCTTTGAATTTGGACATAGATCATCTGCAAAGTCCAGATTCTCTTAGCATTTCTTTTTGGGCTGACTTATTCGTGTATTCTGTCTATCCTCACATCGTCATGCGCATAATCCAGTCCACCACTATGAAGAATACCTTAGGCGATGGTAAACAGCAGACTTGTCTTACCCCTGGATCCCTTGCAGATCATCTGACATGTGACATTGTCATACATAGCTGTTGAATGAAGTTGATAAAGATTAAGGACATTGCACTGAATAAGTTTGAGTTATTTTCCAAAAGTCTTCGCTGTGAATTCTGTCGAAGGGTTTTTCGAAGTCTATGAAAGTGACGTAGAGATCTGACTGCCATTTCTTGCTTCGCTATTTTATTTCTAATTTTCATTCCCAAGAAACTGATTATCTCTGTGTGTGCTTTTTTTGTCAATAAGAGTCATACATGAGGTTCTATTTAAAAAGAAATTCTTTATATCCTAACTCAACGCGTATTTCTTTTGCAATTATTAGTGTTCTCTGAGCTGGTTGGTTTAGTTGCGGAGCCTTCGTCGTCCACCCCCCCCTTGCTGGAGAATATCTTCAAAGCAATTTTTAGCATGATGTGAAATGATTTAAATCTTCCATGAATGAGAGAACTGCGTCTCCTGGTAACCATCTTTACATATGTATTGACCATTTTCTATTGACTTGGATTTTAAACTTTCTGGTCTCCTGACTTACTTTTCATTAGTTGGTATATTTCGTCTATATGTTAACGTGTTTGGTAATTGCATATTCATTTGAGTACTGGGCTTCTAGGAATTCCCTGACTGCGATTTCTGTGTTTCCTCTGTCTAAAATTTCGACAATATCCCACTCATCAAATTGATGTCCATAATTGTCTATGTGCATTGAAATGAAAGAATATATGCGATGTCTTTTCACGGCTGATTTGTGTCCCTGGATTCTGATTCGAAGGGGACTCCCACTTTGACCAATGATGTAATACCTGTTACAGGTCATAAATGCAATTTATTTTGTAAATGGTAATAATTTTATCTCCTTTTTCTGTTAAATGTCTCTTTCGATTTGCATAATATCGAATTAAGCGATTTGACTGACTGGCTTGTGTGTTTTATCTATATCAAATGGTCTCAGTATTCTAGCTGGTATTTGGGAGATATTTTCCATGTATGGTAGGATGAATTTTCTTGTGTTCTTTGATGATGGTTCCTTCTTGGTGTCGTCATTCGATTTTAAACACTTTTTGACGAAATTTTGTGGATAACCATTCTTTTGAAGACCGTTTGTAGGTATTTTTCTTCCATTCTTTTCAACTCTGGAGTGCAACAGTGTGTTTGAATTCTTTTAAACAATGTCTGCACACAGTTTCTTTCGTGAGTGAGTAATTGGATTATTGCTAGTATAGTTGAGTATTTGATCTGTGCATGTGCGTTGATTTTCTATATACTTGTGTTTCGTGAAATTTCCTGTGTTAGTTCTCCTGATTAAGACATCTAAAAATGGGATTTTGTTATCTAATTCTTCTTCTCTTGTGAATTTGATGTCTTCAAATATTTTGTTTATTAATTTATAGGTATATTCTAAATCATTTCTCTTATTATTATTATTGCTCCTTTGGGTTCCTAGTGGAACATAGGGCTTCAAATGCACGTCTCCACTTCCCACTTCTGTCTTCCTTCTGCTGTACTTTTCACCTGCATCCATGTTAGTTAATGCATACTCTTTCAATTCTCCTTCACATGATCTCCTCCATGTCACCCTTACATTGACGTCTTACATGCCGCTTCCCTTTCGGCCTGGTTCCACTCGAGCAATGGCCTGACGCGCGATGCCACCAACCGGCCTCCTAAGCGAGTATCCAATCCATCTCCACTTTTTCCTGCATATTTGTTGCACGACTGGTTCTTAATTTGTTTGTTCCCATAGTTCCTGGTCGGTGATTCTTTCCGGTCCGGTCATCTGATCTTCAGTATACAGTAAAGACAGTTGTTAATAAAGGTCTGCAACAGGCTGTTGGAAATATTCTTTGTGACCGCCTAGTTTCTGAACCGTAAATAAGAACTGACTTGACGTTGTTTGTATTGAAAATCCGACCGAATTTTGTTGTTGATGATGGCTGAGTGACGAAGATTTCCAGATTGATTTCAGGTTAATGAATGCGTTTCTCGCCTTCCCGATTCTCGATTTGACATCCTCGTCCGTTCCTCTTTCTCTTAATTATTACAAATTTATCATCCACGTAACATACCCAGACTTTTCGTTTAATTATAGGTAGAGCTATTAATTCTAATCTTTGCATGACGGCTTCAACTATTAATCCTAATATGAGCGATCCCATATATCTTTTGTTTTTCTAAATACCTAATCAAATATTTTAAAGTCATTAATAATTACACAATGAAATAAATCCTACTTAAATGTTCAACATTTCTATAACTAGCAGACATAACTAACTTTTACAAGATTACATCCCTTGAACAGATGACGTGTGTAAAAAGATATTACTACGCTTACTACGCATACATACTACTATCCTTGTCTTGTAATGAAGTCACTGTCTAAGCGTGTAAAGAAAACAAAAAACCCAGATACAAGTATACCTTGTTTTTAGAAACATTTCACCAACAACTTGTTTTCTTACGTAAAAATACCAGGAAAATGTTGATTTTTTTGTGCGTTCATTATTTCTTTTGTTTTATTTTTTTCCTTCAATTTTCTCCTTCGAAAGCAATCATTTATATCCCATGAACGTGTGTGTGTCTCTTTAGGGATTTAAAATTCAGTAGTATACACACTATTTTTTTTCTCTCTATTGAACACTGAATTTTGTTTTATTGCTTTGAAATTCTAGGTCATTATTTGATTGGTCGTTGTCTTTTTTATGTATAAGTTATCCAGTGTGAATGATTGATTGATTGATTGACTGATTGATTTAGGTTACAACACATTTGACCTTGAGGCTGAAATTATCAACCAATCAAATTTCATCCTTTTATATTAGTGTATATTTATTCACTTTCTAGCCTTGCTTGATTATACTCAAATATTTTACACTGAATTTCGGGTTTATAAAATTATCAGAATTAAATTGGATGAAAAGTTAAATTTATTTAAAAGACTGAGGTTAATGAACAAAGGCAAACAACAACGGAGAATTTATGAATTTACAGGTTAGATATCAGACCAGGTTAACAATAGTGGCTGGCTGAACCTGATTCTTTTTCACACAGAGTTCCAGTAGATTTAGGCGTATTGAAATAACCTTTGACATTTCGAGTGTTTGGTATCTATAGGCTCCTGATAATTCATTCGATATTCAGTAGATCATAGGGAAAGACTGTTAGACGAGGTGATCCAATATAGACTTGTTGTTGATTTTAACTACACCTTTATTTAACCAAACGTTTCAGTGTTTTGAAACATGGAGAATTAAGTTCTTGGAGTAACAGTCATTATAGATGGCTCCACAAGAACAGTTAAATCGAAAGATCTACTTAGAGGTGACTAGCTAGCCTATGTAATTCATCTTTCACTTGAGGACTTGCAATCGGTTGTGTACTGGCATTTAACTTTGCATGAACTGATTTTCTCAGCTTATTTATTTATTATTGCTCCCTTGGGTTCCTAGTGGAACATAGGGCTTCAACTGCACGTCTCCATTTTCTTCTGTCTTCTGCTATACTTTTCGCCTGCATCCATGTTAATCCATATTCTTTCAACTCCTCTTCACACGATCTCCTCCATGTCATCCTTGGACGTCCCACACGCCGCTTCCCTTTCGGGTTCCACTCGAGCAATCACGTGACGCACGATGTCACCCAGCGGTCTCCTCAGCGAGTGTCCGATCCATCTCCACTTTCTCCTGCATATTTGTTGGGCGATTGGTTCTTGCTTTGTTTGTTCCCATAATTCCTTGTTGGTGATTCTTTCGCCTGGCCATCTGATCTTCAGTATAGAGCGAAGACAGTTGTTAATAAAGGTCTGCAACCTTTTGGAAATATTCTTTGTGACCCGCCAAGTTTCTGATCCGTATAGAAGAACTGACTTTACGTTTGTATTGAAAATCCGAATTTTGTTGGTGATGCTGAGTGACGAAGATTTCCAGATTGATTTCAGGCTGATGAATGTGTTTCTCGCCTTCCCGATTCTCGCTCGATTTGACATCCTCGTCCGCTCCTCCTGTAGTTGAGACAATGCTCCCTAGATAAGTGATGAATGAAGTAACCTCTTTCAAATCCCTCCCGTTGATGGTGATTGACGTTGGATGTTGTTGTTGTTGTTTTTCCTTTTTTTTTCTCGGATTTTTCGTATTCCATCTGGTCCGGCTGTTTTTCCAGCTTTCAGAAGCTTGATTGCGTTCAAGACTTCAGCTCTCGTTGGAGGATTGGTGTCAACTTGCAGTTGTGTGCGCGCTGTTGTTGGTATTTCTGGACGGGTTGCAGGTGATGGTCGGTTCAAGAGTCCTTTGAAGTGATCCGCCCATTGTTTAATCTGTTTTTCTTCCTTGGTAATGGGCTTCCCTTGGCTGTCTTTTATAGGTTTCGCTTGTGTTGGTCTCTTCCCGGATAGAGATTTGGTTATCTGATATAGTGTCCTCAGGTCCTTTTTGCCTGCTGCCTTCTCAGCTTCAGTAGCTAGATTGTCGTAGAATCGTCTTTTGTCCTTCCTAGCACTTTTCTTCACTTCTTTGTCCACTGCTTTGTAAGTTGAGCTCATCGTCTCTTTCTCCTGTCCGTCCTTGCATTGAATCATTTTCCCTTTCACCATTCTCCTCTCTTCTACTAATTTCCAAGTGTTCATTGAGAGCCATTCCTTGTCTTGTCTCTTCTTTCTTCCTAGAACCGTTGAACACGTTCCGTTGAGAATCGCCTTCAGAGACTTCCAATGTTCTTCCACGCATGATTCTTCAGTGATTTTCTCAGCTTACTGCTTATTATTTCGGCCCAGACAGATTTCCTCCCGAAAACTGAAAGAGGGATGCAGAAGCTGCCGCATATGTGTCCACACCATTACTGCAAAAGGTTTGGGAAAAAGGAAAGGTACCCGCCGGTTGGAAGAAAGGATACCTCTTCACGCTGCCAAATAAGGACAACTTACGCATCTGTGAAAACTGGCGTGGAATCATGCTCCGATCCACGCCAAGTAAAATACCAAATCACATAATTCTGGAGAGAATAAAGGATGCACTGGATGCAGAAATTCGCCCACAGAAAAAAGCTGGTTCAGGAAAGACAAATAATTTGTTGATCAAGACACAACTCTACGCATCGTCCTGGAAAAAAGCACAGGACGTCAGTAAAACCTATATTTCAGCTTCTTTCATCGACTTTGAAATGCCCTCCGACAGACAGCTTTGGAAACTGCTTGAATACTACAGCTTCCAGTGCCCAAGTTTCTATAAACCTCATCCAACAGCTATATGACAGTGTTATGTGTCATATGATCCAAAGAGGAAAGCTCAGCGAGGCTTTCCAAGTGCATACAGGAATAAGACATGGATGTCTGTTAGCACCGATGATATTCCTAATTGTGGTGGACTGAATTATACGGAAGACAGTAGGTTGCGAGGGATTCAGGAATACTCTGGATGACTAATAAGAAGACTCTAGAAGATCTAGAAGATGATATATGCCTAATGTGATACAAACTTGAAGACTTACTAACCGGCGAAAACCCAACAAACTGACTGAAGAAGTGGCCGGTGAAGACAGGACTTCAAGTGAACATAGAGAAGACGGATGGGATGAAGATACTTAACACAAACGGTAACAACGACAACAACCAACACCAATTACAATCAACGGAAGAGACTTAACAGAGGACACCTCGGTTACTTATCTAGGAAGCGTCGTATCAGCTACAGGCGGAACGGATGAAGATGTCAAAACCAGCCAGGCAGAATCATAAAGGGGCAAGATTAGCCTTCATCATCAGCCTGAAACCAGTTTGGAAATCTTCTGCACTCTACCTCAACACATAAACAACAAAACTGGCAATTTTCAACACCAATGTCGAATAGATCCTTCTATACGAGTCTTATACTTGCACTGTGTGCCCGTCACTAAAAAGATTTCCAACAGGTTTCAGTTGTTTTCGCTGACTGAATACTGAATATCAAACGGGGCCAGTGAGACAAGAATTAATAACAAGAAAATTTGGGAATAAACCAATCGAGATACAATCACTCAAAAAATATGTCGGAGCAAATAGACATGGATCGGATAAACATGCATAGGGGACCATTGAATGATATCGCGCTTAATTGAGGCTATCTCTTCAGTGGAATGCCAGTGGGAAGTGACGAATAGGTCGTAGGTGCTAGTGTGACATGGAAGAGATCATGAGAGGAGGCTATGAGACACTATAGGTGATCGTAGTCCCAGCTAAAGAGGACAGTAGAAAATAGAAGAGAGTGGAGATGTGTTGTCGAGGCCGTATGTCACACTTGGAAGTCAAGGAAACAATTATTATTATTTTTATTCCCTTGGGTTCCTAGTGGAATATAGGGCTTCAAATGCACGTCTCCACTTGCCACTTCTGTCTTCCTTCTGCTGTACTTTTCACCTGCATCCATGTTAGTTAATGCATACTCTTTCAACTCCTCTTCACACGATCTTCTCCATGGCACAATTACACCGACGTCACACTCGAGGCTTCCCTTTCAGCCTGGTTCCCCTCGAGCGATAGCCTGACGCCCGACGTCACCAACCGGCCTCCTAGGCGAGTATCCAATCCATCTCCACTTTCTTCTGCATATTTCTTAGCTAGCGATTGGTTATGGTTTGTTTGTTTCCATAATTTCTTCTTGGTGATTATTTCCGGCCTGGCCATCTGATCTTCAGTATAGAGCCAGCGAAGACAGTTGTTGTTGATAAAGGTTTGCAAGTGGCTGTTGAAAATATTCTTTGTGACCCGCCCGCCAAGTTTCTGATCCGTATAGAAGAGCTAACTGACTTGACGTTGTTTGTATTGAAAATCCGACTGAATTTTGCTGTTGATGGTGAGTAAGCTGAGATTTCCAGATTGGTTTTAGGTTGATGAATGTGTTTCTCGCTCGCCTTCCCAATTCTCGCTCGATTTGACATCCTCGTCCGTTCCGATTGCCTTTAGTTGAGACAATGCTAAAAAAACTAATAATAATAATAATTGTCTATTATTCTGCATTCCATATCCCCTTTGAATTACAATCATATACATATACATAGGACCTGACGATAAGGAATTCATCGAAAAGGGATGCTTTTTTGCTTATTAATGAATTTGTGTTTTTTTTTAAATTTTAAATGAACACTCCTAATGAATTCAATTCAGATTTTTTCAATCACAGAATATGGATAAATCCGTCTTCAGTTAAATTATTTTATTTCTCAATGAATGATGTATTATATATTTCAATAATAAGAATAAAAATTATTTATGCAGACCACTATCAAAGATAAAGTAGAGCAGAGAGAGAGAGAGAGAAGGTGAAACATTGTTAGAAAAGTCACACTGGAATGATACAACATTTTATTGATCATTATAATAATTATATCCTTTAATTCCTAGAGAAACACAAAGCTTCAGCTGCGCACGTCTCCATTGCCTTCTGTTTTCTGCCAACTTTATCATCCCGCTCCAAGTCTGCTCACATGATTTCATCTCCTCCTCACATAACCTCCTCCAAGTCACCCTTCCACTGACGACCAACTCGCCACTCGCTTCCCTTTCAGGTTCCACTCAAGCAATGGCTTGTCTAGTGATGTCACTTGATGATTTGTTTCCTAAGAGTATGGCCAGTCAATCCATCTCCATTTCTTCCTGCCTATTTGTTTCACAATCGGTTCCTGATCAGTTGGTTCGGTCATTGCCAGAGGTCCGTGTTGCTGATCTTCTCTGGCCGGCCATCTGATCTTGAGTAGTATTGAGCGAAGACAACTGTTGATGAAGTTATGTAGTTTGTTTGAGATGCTCTGTATGACACGCTGGCCAAGTCTCAGATCAGTATATTAGCACTGACTGACTTTACATTGGAGTTGAAAATCCGGATCTTATTTTTGATGGTGAGTGCTGTTGACTTCCACACAGACTTGAGAGTACTGAAAGCTTGTCTTGCTTTTCCGATTCTGGCTTTGATGGCCTCATCAGTTCCGCCTGTAGTTGAAACGATGCTTCCCAGGTAGGTGGATAGGTAAAGGAGGTTGTTTCTTTCAGGTTCCTCCCATTTATGCCGGCTGATTGTTGTCTGTTGTTGTTGTTGTTGTTGTTGTTGTTGCTGTTGGTGTTGGCCAGGAGTCTTCATCACCTAACTCTGTTTTCTGTATGTTCACCTGAAGGAAGTCCTATCTTCTCTGAATGCTTCTTCTTACAACTTGTTGCTTTTCACTTGTATATCTTCCAATTGGTGGGAAATCAGACATATATTACATTGGTGAATAAATATTTTTTGATTATGATTATTATTTTTTTGATATAAGTATAAACCTTGGACAGTGTGGTAGAATATAACTCCATTATAGGTAAGATTTTATTTTGATAAATCACACAGTGTTGTTATACAGTAATGTTAACTGATGACCACGTTTCAAGCACAAACTATTGCCACTCATAATCATATCAAGACACTCACTCACACAAACTTCTTCCTTCATTTATATACATGAGTGAAAACTGATGATTAAACATTTGAATAAAAATCAATATGGGATAATGTACGTTCAGAAATAATAATATGAGAGTTATTCATCACTTACAATCATATGGGAAATAAGACGAGTTTTTTTTTGTAGTCATAATAAGTAACTTCTTAGAATGTTGTGATGTGCCTGAATTGAAATGGAATTTTAAGATTACTTATTATCCCCCTCTGATTTGACTGGTGATAATAACATCTTTCATATCTCTGGTATTTGCATGGAGTCATTTCTGTTGCATGTGTTGTGTTGGGTGTAGAATCAATGAACCAGACAGGATTCAGTAATCAACCACTCTCTCCCTCCACCTACCCATATTACTTTTTGGGATTTTAACCCTATCCCATCCTATTGTGTGATTGTGTGTTAATGCATGCAGGGCAATCGCTGAACTTTTTTTTAAATTATTTGTTATCTCGGGGTCAACCATTCTTACCTTAGCTAAATTATTATGTTCCGACAATCTGACTACTCCCACTTGATCAGAGTCATTGCAAGATAATTTGTAAATAATATTATTTTGTTTAATTGGGTCCACTGGGTCTTTTAGCCTACAGAGCTTGGCCAATCGGAGTGAGTTCGTAGGTTTGAATGCCATCAGTCTAATTCCTGTTTTTATTAAGAATCCTATATAAGGTCATAGAAACATTGACATAGAAACAGAGCTGTAAGTTGGAGTGAAAAGAATAACACTGCAGGACATACAACTATCAAGGGAATTCATGGTTTGATGCTAGATTTTAATCTGACCACCCTGACCGATAGCTACCACTTTGATGTGGTAGGTAGGCTTGCGTATTGAAATGACTTAGAGATCTAATTAGGTTAGCACTAGTATTTCTTCTTGTCCCTCTATGCCATGAAGGTTGTTTGGATAGCGATTAGACAAAAAGGCAATTACCGTCACACAGTAATTTGTTTACACCATAATAGGACTGTGTATGAGAATAAGGGTGTAACGGGATTGAGGTGTTCCCCTTAAATAACCAGCCAACCAGATATTCTACTCTTTTACCGTGAGGAATTGGGGATTAGGGGGGGGCGGCTGCGTGAGTTCAAATATTCTACACTTTGACTTCCTCTTTTACTGGTGGTATCACAATAACACGGACGCAATTCTAACAACCACTGCAGACAGGTTCTATGTGAATGGCCTCAAACAGTTGTCCAGTCGGTTCTCCCGTCAGGCAATACTGGTGGTGCTTTTGTGGTGTGAGCAACCAGGAAGTAAAAACAGCCCGCACACTTCCTTTAGTGCATAAAGCTTTCCTCACCATCATCGAAGTTTCAATCAATTGGCTTTAAAGAAGTCCTCAAGCTACAAGGAAGGCAAAAAACAATACAAATTTGTCAATGAAAGTTAGTTAGATCGCCGTTTCAACCGTTATTTTGAAGCTTTTGTGAATGATTTCAATTCACCGTCTAACGAAATACTGAAATCAGTGAAGTAACCGTTCAAATGAACTTAACCTCAACACCAATGGAAATATGATTTTTTTTTGTAGAGTTGATCACGGATTGATATCAGTAAGAGAGCCATTGAAAACCAGAACTGGAGTAATGGCCAGCTGTTTCATCCTAGATTGAGAATCATCGGCAGTACTCACTCACTAGCAGGGTGCCAACCCAGGAGCTCCTGGTTACTGGTCTAGCTGGCTCGTATCCCATTCAACCACTGGGACTGACCCGATTCAATAGCTAGCCCATGAATTCTAACTTCTACATATTCATGATTTTTACGCCGACTGGCATCAACCAACTAACCAATGTCATCGGCGGGGACTCCATCCTCATACTTGACTGGATGGATGGTCGAACTAAATGAAGAATTTGTAGAAGTTAGAATTCATGAGTTGACCATTCAGAAGTTGGCTCCCAGTGGCTGAACGATATACGAGCCAGGTGGCCTTGTGACCGGGAGGTCTTGAGTTCAAGCTCTGGCTGTGGGTTTGTACAGCTAGCTGATGATTCACAAACTAGAATGAAACAGCTGTCCAGTATTCCAGTTTTGGTTTTCAATGATATTCTGACTGATATCAATCCGTGATCAACTCGTAAAAAATAAATAAATAAATTCGGTTTTTAACACACATTTTTAATCAATTTTTTATCAACAACTGCTGTCTCCCCAACTGGTTTAGTGCTGAATTTGAGATGGCTAGTCAGCCAGAAATAATTATTATATTATTATTATATCCTTTAATTCCTAGAGAAACACAAAGCTTCAGCTGCGCACGTCTCCATTGCCTTCTGTTTTCTACCAACTTTATCATCCCGCTCCAAGTCTGCTCACATGATTTCATCTCCTCCTCACATAACCTCCTCCAAGTCACCCTTCCACTGACGACCAACTCGCCACCCGCTTCCCTTTCAGGTTCCACTCAAGCAATGGCTTGTCTAGTGATGTCACTTGATGATTTGTTTCTTCAGAATATGGCCAGTCAATCCATCTCCATTTCTTCCTGCCTATTTGTTTCACAATCGGTTCCTGATCAGTTGGTTCGCTCATTGCCAGAGATCCGTGTTGCTGATCTTCTCTGGCCGGCCATCTGATCTTGAGTAGTATTGAGCGAAGACAACTGTTGATGAAGTTATGTAGTTTGTTTGAGATGCTCTGTATGACACGCTGGCCAAGTCTCAGATCAGTATATTAGCACTGACTGACTTTACATTGGAGTTGAAAATCCGGATCTTATTTTTGATGGTGAGTGCTGTTGACTTCCACACAGACTTGAGAGTACTGAAAGTTTGTCTTGCTTTTCCGATTCTGGCTTTGATGGCCTCATCAGTTCCGCCTGTAGTTGAAACGATGCTTCCCAGGTAGGTGGATAAGTAAAGGAGGTTGTTTCTTTCAGGTTCCTCCCATTTATGCCGGCTGATTGTTGTCTGTTGTTGTTGTTGTTGTTGTTGCTGTTGGTGTTGGTCAGGAGTCTTCATCACCTAACTCTGTTTTCTGTATGTTCACCTGAAGGAAGTCCTATCTTCTCTGGATGCTTCTTCTTCCAACTTGTTGCTTTTCACTTGTATATCTTCCAATTGGTGGGAAATCAGACATACTTCACATCGGCGAAATCCAGATCCTCCAAGTCTTTTGTTTCAGTCCATTTTATGCCTGTTTCTTCATTGGCCGTTGGCTGTCGGTCAAAGGCCTGTTCGAAATCGATGAAATTGAGGTAGAGAAGTGACTGCCATTCCAAGCTTTGTTCAATGATGATCCGTAGATTGGCGATTTGATCAATACATGACTTATTTCTACTGAATCCAGCTTGTTCCGATCGAAATTTTTCATCCAGAGGGCTTGTTTGATTCTCTCCAGGATGATGTGGCTTAGTATTTTCTTGAGATGGACAGGAGCACAATGGTGTACCAGTTCTTGCATTGCCTTAAGTCTCCTTTCTTTGGTAGTTTGAATAAGTATCCGTTCTTCCAATATTCGGGTACTTTGCCCTCCAACAAAGGCGTCATCAAGTCCGCTGTTGTCTCTGGGTCTATTTTCAAAGCTTCTGCTGGAATTCCATCTGGTCCTGGTGCTTTCCCAGCTTTTAGCATCTTGATTGCATTCAGGACTTCTGATTTCGTCGGGGGGTCAATGTTCACTGGTAGTTCTGCTTCCGTTGTTGGTATTGTTGGGCGTGTTGTAGGTGGCGGACGATTTAGAAGTCTTTTGAAGTGTTCAGCCCAGTGTTTTCTTTGTTCCACCTCTTTGGTGATTGACTTTCCATTGTCGTCCTTTATTGGCTTAATCTGTGTCGAACTTTTGCCCGAAAGGTGCCTAGTTGTTTGGTAGAGTGTGGCGAGGTCTCCTTTGCCTGCAGCTTGTTCTGCTTCGTTTGCCATGGTTTCATAATATTTTCTTTTGTCTTCCCTGGCACTCTTCCTCACTCTTTTGTTCAGTGTATTGTAGCTTGCATTCAGCTCCTGTTTTTGTTGCTCGTCAGTGCACTGGATAATCTTTTGTTTCACTGTCCTTCTCTCTTCTATTAGTTTCCAAGTGTCCGTAGTGAGCCACTGTTTGTCCTGTCTCTTCTTTCTGCCTAGAACTTCCATGCAGGTTTGACTCCACACCGTTTTCAAGTTGTTCCAGTGCTTTTCGACGCTGACCTTTCCGCTGGTGTTGATTTGTGTCTCGGCTTTGTCCTTTATGCTTGCAATGAAGATGTCCTTTGTAGCCTGGTCCTTCAGCTTTTGAGTGTTGAACTTGGCTTGTGGTCTATCTGCAGCTCCTGATTCCCTGAAAGCTTTTAATTTGATTTGGATTGTCCCTTGTACGAGATAGTGGTCTGAGCCAACGTCTGCTCCTCTTCTTGCTTTTGTGTCCAGTAGGCTGCGCCTCCACTTCCTTGAGATTGAGATGAAGTCGATTTGGTTTTTGGTTTGCCCGTCTGGTGACACCCATGTAGCCTTGTGGATATCTTTGTGCTTGTATACACTGCCACCAATCACTAGTTCGTTGAAGGCGCAGAAGTCGGCGAAGAGTTCTCCGTTTTCATTCATTTCTCCGAGAGCTTCTCTACCCATGATGAGTTCCCTTCCTGTGTTGTCTGGTCCCAGTTTGGCGTTCATGTCTCCCATTAGTATTTTCATGTCGCCAGCTGGAGTATTGTCCATTGTTGCCTGTAGTTGTCTGTAGAATTCTTCTTTCTTTTCGAGGTCTGCGTTGTTTGTGGGTGCATAACATTGTATGATTGACACTTTCCTTCCTTTGGAGTTGAATCTGGCGGTCATTATCCTGGACGAGATCGCCTCCCATTGTATCAGGGCTTTCGTTGCCGTTGGTGACATCATGATAGCCACGCCCTCGGTGTGCGTGTGGTTATCTTCTGGGTGACCGGAGTAGATCACTGACTCACCTGTTGACAATTTGGTGAGTCCACTCCCATTCCATCTGCTTTCACATATTCCCAGTACTTGGATTCCGTATCTTTTTATCCCGTTTGCGACCTGGGGAGCTTTACCGGTCTCGTACATAGTGCGGACGTTCCATGTTCCCACACTTTTGGTGCAAAGAGGTTCATCGTGCCGAAGTTTCAGTAGCAATTTGTTTTTAGGGTGGGGTTGCTAGCCTCACGCCTGAGAAAGGAATTGTCACATTTAGATAAAGTTTAGAGAAAAGCGATCTTTTGGGTTGATCCCCTTAAAATTGGATAACAAGAGATAAAACAATCAGAATAACACCAGCAAAAGGAAGACAATTCACAGCAAAAAGGGCAAAAAGCGACAACAACGATACAATACAACAACATGCAATATAGTTCAGCACGGTTAGCTAAAATGATCCGAAAACCATAGACTCACGGCCTTGATGATGAAATCCTGAAACCAATCAAATCCCTACAAACCAACACTTGAATACCAATGAGATGCTCACTGGCGACTGGACCTATTCAGGTAATGCGCGCGCACGATCGTTTGCCTGTGTCGAAATCCAGTTAAATCCAAACCCATTCAAACTGTCAGACAGTTTTATACATCAGATTTTATCTAAAATGATTAATTCTATTATTATTATTATTATTGTTATTACCATTTCGCTGGATTATATGAGTGAGACCGTTGTGAATATCAGACAGAGAGATGAAGAGTAAGGAAGAGAGTGGTGGAGAAAAGTAGACAGAGAGAGAGAGAGGCAGGGAGAGACAATGGAAGAAAAACACACCAAAAGTATTTGACTTCGAAGTCACTTGACTTTTATTTTCTATTTCATTTTTAATTGTTTAGAAATGCCCATTAAAGCTTTTTTTTTCAAAAGAATGGTTACTAAACAAAGAGTATACTGTTTTCAATAACCCCTTCATCATCAGGCTCTACAGTTATATATCTATCCATTATAGTGCATGAATGAATGAATTAGTGTTATGAACGACATTAATGTTGCTGTTTAAATAACATCGAATCAATAATAATACCAATAGATTATAGCTCAATAGCATCAACATAACAATAAGCTGAATGTCAGAAAAAAATTAGGAAAGATAATATTACAAATTCATGAATTTATAGTTTCTACTGAAGGCCAGCCAGAGCAGTAGTAACGGCTGGACTTGCGTCTTTTGAACATGGAGCACTGGTTGTTTGACGCTAATTGTAATAGCCTCTGCTGTTTGGAGCATGCGGTGCTTTGATAATGACTTTGGCAATTTATTAGGCACCCGATAGACGATAGAGAAGTATTCTTCCACTCTGGCTGGCTTTGTGACCAGATGGTCCAACACCGAACTGTTAATGGTTTTCACTACACTTTTACTTATCCATAGTGGGAGATGTTCTTGAGTAAGCACGAAATATCAAATTCCTAGAGCAACGGCCAATATAATTCGCTGCCCCTTGAAGTGTATTTGAATTAGTAGATACAATTTGAAGTGGCTAGCTAGTCTAGGTACTTCATCTTTCACTCGAGGTAACACCATTGGTCGTTTAGAGAATAATACGTGTAGTTCGCCAGCATTATAAAGTTCTTTGAACTGCTTTTCTTAATATACAATTAGTGGATGGTGGCTAGCAGTGGAATCTAGGACAACGCGCATTTCGTCCTATTTGGGACTCGTCAGCTGGATGTACTTGTATTTCTCAGTGAGTGATGATGTTCCCACCGAGGCTCGAACCCAGTGCTTTTCTTAATTTCTTCTCAATTATCTCGCTTGTTATATCGCCCATGAATTGTAGTCGTATATAAAGAGGCTTCTTGTTTGCAGATAGTCAGTAGTCCTTTTCCGTTATCTTTGTCATGTGTTTCTTGATAAATTTGTCGTGATAGCCATTTTCGATCAAAGTATCATATACAATGCTTAATTTATCTTCAATTACTTCTTCTGAGCATACAGCTCTAACTGACTCTGTAGCTGAGGGTCTTCACTAAATTTCTTTTGTACCTGATAGGAACGAAGCTGTGAAAATGTGTGTATATTGTCGTGTCCAAGTACTTTGTCTATGCAAAATTCTTTTAATGCTACCATCTGGTTTTCTTGTTACTAAGACATCCAGGAAGGCAATTCTCTCCTAATAATCCTTTTTGCATGTGAATTTCATAACCGAATGTACTTCATTGAATTCAGTAATTATTGTACATATTCTTGAGACTAAAGAGGAATTTAAGACAAGTCGAGAAAACGAGCATTTATCCACTGATGATACGTATGTATATATATATGCGTGAAGCGACTAAAACCTCTATTCAAGTGTTGGTTTGAAGGGATTTGATTGGTTACAGGATTTCATCATGAGCTGATATTAGTTAGAGAATCATTGGAAAACCTGCCAGGGAGTACTGGACAGCTGTTTCGTCAGCCTAGTTTGCGACTCTTCGACAGTACGCACCCTGTGCGATTCGAACCCATGTCTTTCTGGTTACAAAGCAAGCTCGTATATTAATAAGCCACTGTGGCTTAATTATGGGTGCGTACTGATAAAGAGTCCCAAACTAGGATGAAACAGCTGTCCAGTACTCCCTGCAGGTTTCCCAATGGTTCTCTAACTAATGTCAGCTCATGATGAAATTCTGTAATAAAAGTTTTGTGTTTTGATTTGAATACAGGAAACCCATCTTGCCCATCTTGCATCTTTACTGTTTACCCTTATTCTTTCTTGGATTGCCCAAAAAAAAAGACTATGTCAGACTTTGTAGAACTCTGAAGACTTTCAGTCAGTAGGCCGAGTAATGATGTCCCGTCGGGCTTTATCTTTGACATCGCGATTGATGACAGGCATTTGATTTCATGCAACAAATTTCCTAGAGGAATTTTGTCAGACTGTGAGCATCCACTGCAACACCCGCAACTTTCACCCCCTGTCACCTAAGGTAAAACGAGAAGTCATTTCTAAAGATTCTATGCTCATACATCTAAGTATAAAAATTCCACTATATCATATTTTGTGGCACGTATTTTATGTGATGAAAATACTGTCAGGCACGAACTAACTAATTAACTAACCTTCTTTCCACAAGTACATAATTTTCTATAGTTTGGTTAGTAAGGATTAGTTTAGCTTTTACAAGTTGATTACGGATTCTTTTTTTGATTACAGCTTGATTCCACTCCGTATTTTTGTAAAAGGTATGGAATTTTCAGCTTGTGATATCAGTACTCCGAATTCTGCAGGCTGACCATAGATGTCAGGTGTGCGTCGGCAAGGTATCGAACCTCAGACCATGTGCATGATCGGCGAGAGTCCTAACCCCTGTGCCACCGACGCACTGATATCAGTTAAAACAAAACTTACCCTTACAAACCAAACTATAGAAAAGTAATCTGATGCTCGCTAGTGACTTATTACAGGACAGAATTCCCTGAAGTTCTAGTGAGAAGTCGTGACCAGTGAGGTCCACCCAGGTGTCACCGAGGACACTGGTTCATGGCCGTACTAAATCAAGAATTGGTAGAAGTTAGATATCATGAGCTAGTCAGTGAGTCGGGTCCCTGTGGCTGAGTGGTATACGAGCTTGCCTTGTAACCGGAGGATGCTTACTGACGATGATTCCCAGACAAGGATGAAACATCTGATTAGTACTCCGCGCTGGTTTTCAACGATCTAGTGTATAACACTTTGGCGTTGGAAACTATGGGCACTGGGTTTGAGCCTTGGTGGGAACATCATCACTTATTCATCTGGGAATGCAGGTACATCCAGTTGTTGACGAGTCCCAAATAGGACGAAATGTACCTTCTAGCTGGATGCCACTGCTAGTCACCATACACTAATTAAATGTTGAATGATGTTTGAGAAAAACGGTTGAATGTGTGCAGCAATTGTCTTTAAGTGGATATTAGCAAAAACGTTTTCTGCTCCCCCTCTTTTTTCATTTCCCCTTTATGTAATTATTATGTAATAATTGTACAAGTAACAACACAATAGGAACACTGATGTAATTGGTAACACTATACAGTATGATTTGAATATATATATATATATATATATATATATATATATATATATATATATATATATATATAATATTAATTTAATCACTTTCGATAGCGTGGTACTTCCTTCCTTCTTTTTCTTGTTTCCTCAACCCACACACTAACTCTGTCTGCGCTTGTCTGCTGGTACAAATCTTGAGAAAGTGACTTTTCTATACAGATGACTCTGTTCCTTATAATAGAGGTTTTTTGTATTTCCCAATGAATGAAAATCAAAACGATATTGTTTTTACTGACGTTTCGCTATTTAATGCTAATAGCTTTCTCAAAGTATTATTAAACCGGAATTTACAAAATCTCAGCATATATATAACAAAGAGTTAGGGGTGAGAAAAAAAGTATAGACTTAGTTCAACTTAAAAGGACATATTGAAAGTCAAAATAACAATGAAGATCGTTCAAACCAAATATCAAAGGTAATAGTATATCTGTTATTATATCAAAATAAAGTTTACTAACTTGATCATCTATCGTTCGTTAGTCTGGGGTCATTTTTGGTGGTCAAGTTGGAGAATTGGTAAAGGTAACTCAACTAAGTGTAGGCTGCGAAATACTTGATCATCATTCGTCAGTCTGGGTCGTTTTTTGTTGTCAAGTTAGCGAACTGGTAAAGATAGTAAAACCAAGTGTAGATTGTTGGATTTTTGTCAGTGTGTAGAATTATGAAAGTAGTGTGCGTTTACATAGTGAACTTGCTCATCACATTTGCGTTGATTTTGCTACTTCATGGGGGAGGGGGTTGTTGTAGCCAGGTTAGATTCTGTTTTAGTCCATCATTCCTATTCAGGCAATTTGGATTCCACTTGATATGAAGTGCTTCTGATATTAGACGTTCTTTGTGGTTTCTGAAGTTTTTCTCGATTATTTCAATATTGTCAAAATCAATTTTGTGGCCTGATTCTATAGCATGTAGACCGATGACTGATGATTTTTGAAGTTTTTCTAGTTCAACTGGATTTCTTGGTGGTCGAAGAGAAGCTCTACGGTGTTCAATTCTTCTGATTTTGATTTCTCGAGATGTTTTTCCGATGTAGATCGCATCACATTCCAAGCATTTTATTTTATAGACACAATTAGATGGAGAATCAACACAGACAATAAGTATGGCCGAAAATGCATTCCGAAAACATGGACTTCAACAGTCGTCATTCCATATAGAGCAGAGACGTCAGACGATATCAGAAGAGTACTTAATCAACTCGACATTAGAGTTTTCTTCAAATCATCGGACACACTTCAAAACAACCTTGTCCATATAAAAGACCAAAGACCAAACTTTTTAAAACCGTTAAAAGTGAACTTGGTTTGAATATATATAAGATGACTCTATTAACGCGAACTCTTTCAATTTTTCTGTTGTAAATGGCGTAACTAATTTATTCAGATGAGGTAACTCTTAATTATGAACACATTTTATGCTACTGGCAATAATGAAATAAAAAGATTTTGTTGGAATTTTAGTTACCAGTATTGTAATTATTAGCATCAAAAAGTTATTTATCAGTTCTTTGATGTGTTTTTGAAGTTTAACTACGGACTGATATTAGTCGGAGAACCATTGGAAACCAATAGGGAGTACTCAACACAGCTGGGAATCATCCATCCTAAATATTCTAGTTAGAAGGCAAACTCGTAGACCAATCCTCAGTCAATGGGATCTGACTCAATGACTAACCCATGAATTCCAACTTCTATGAATTCATGATTTTAACACCACCACCAGACAATGATGGCATCGACGTGAGTATTTGTCCTCACTGGAGAATTGGCATGTACCCCACTAGTCATAACTTTTCACTGGTACTCCAGGTAACTTTTCCCTGTAGCCAGTCACTAGGAAGAATTAGATTAATTTTCTAGATTTAAGACAATTAGAGTTCCCTTTATGAGTTTGCATAAAGGTTTTTTTCTAAATCATGTGTGCGATGTGTTTGCGCAACACATTTCGAACAATCTGACCCATCACACACGAATGAATGAAGTTCAGAATAGCATATCACTTATATCTGTCTGTAGAAGAGGAAGATAATTGTTTATTTTTCCTAGACATATTGCTTAGTCGACGACTTGATGGGTCAACAAACAGATCTATTTATAGAAAACCTACCTACCTGGACAGGACAGTATCTTAATTACCACAGTTTCTGCCCTGTTCAGTACAAACGAGCCTTTGTGCATGAGGTGCCTCTTCAGTAGAATCCAACGAATATGCACTGAAGACACGCTTGATGAAGAAGAAAGAATATTGACACAAACTCTGGTTGATAACAATTATCCAGACAAGTTCATCAGGAGATATAAAGTAGTCAGAACACCACGACACACTCTCCAACTCGGCCCTAAGAAAGACGTGTACATCAAGCTACCCTATATGGGGCATCAAAGCAGCTTGATAATTAGACAAAGAATGAACGCTGCTGTGGTTAAAAAGACTTTTTATGCACCTAATATCATAATAATTGAGAATGTGAAGCTAATATATCCATCTGAGTCCTTTGAACATGCGAAAAGTGATGTCACATCCCACGGTATTTACCAATTTGAATGTATGTGTGGACAATGGGAATACATTTATTTATTTTGATTGGATACTAGTAACTAATGTGACATATCTTGTCCTTTCTTTGGTGCAGACTAAATTCTAGCAAAAACATTGAGCAAAGAAGTATTTACTTTTCAATTAGATCCTCATCTCACTCTGGCACTACTCTAATATACACGTATACACGCATTTTTATTACAATACACAACAGTTTAGCAATCAAGTGGCGATAAAATTGTTAACAATAATTAAACAGTGTCAAAATGTCAAGAATGGAGTTAAAAGAGCTTATTATGCAGCAGAGGTACGTTGTCTCTTTACAACCACACCTATTTTATGTTCGAGAAATAAGGATAAACTACCTAAATTCGCCTCCTCTATCTACCAGTTTGACTGCATCTGCGGAGCCAGCTACATTGGGCTTACAATTAGGCAAGTTCATTGTCGTATTTCCGAACATCATCCAACATGGCTAAGTAAAGGACAAAAAAGATCTATTCGTAGCTCTGTTTTAGCCCACCTCGTTGATACTGAGCATAAGATTGATGTGAATACTGCATTTAAAATTATCTATCTTATTCTGACTTATCTTAATTTTGCTCTGCGAGTTCGTCTTCTACAGACAGCCGAAGCGATTGGAATTCACCTGAAAAAGCCAAGCCTATGTGTACAGAAAAACTTTGTACAGCCACTTTCCCTACCGTGGCGGCCATCGTCACAAAAATGGATAGACAGGACTGCGTCGCGCCCCTCCTCCTAAACCTATTAAAATTATATTTGTCTAAATTATTTATTTATTTTTATTTATTTTGACCACTTCAACTTTAGTTTACGTGTTATCCTTGTAAAATTAATTTATTCTATCCATTTCTACCTTTTAATTCTGTATTGATTTTCTGCGTTAACTATTAACCCATTGACATTTTGACACTGACTGACTAATTATTGTTAACAAACATATCGGTGCCACTTGATGAATAGTAAACTGTTGTGTATTGTAACAAAAAGTGCTACACTGTGTATATTAGAGTAGAGCCAGAGTGAGATGAGTATCTAATTGAAAAGTAAATATTTCTTCGCTCGCTCAATCTTTCTGTTTTCTAAATGTCTAAATGGTGATTTTTTCTATAATGAATTCTATCAGTCAGATTTTTTTTTGCAAAATACCCACTACAGTCCTACAGGAGGTCATTTCCGAGCCCGAATAGTTAGCTCAGTGGTAACGTCTCTGAATGCAGCACTGGGTGATGCGGGCTCTAGTCTCAGAAAATACATGAGTTCTTTCAAGGATTTAGATACGCCTTGCTAACTGTTGAGTGCCAATTAGCACGAAACCTGGGTCCAAGGCTTCCTGCCGATTTCTTCCAACCATCTAATATATATATATATATATGTACATTCATACACACACGTGAACATGAGTATAAGTGTCTGAGTTTGTTAGGAGATGTGCGTTTTGCGTGTTGGTGTGAGATGCTCTTTCTTACCTGCTATAGAAATCGGAAAATACAGAAAGAAGTGTAGAACAAGAATAGAAACGCGCCATACTTTCACAACTGAAATCAAACTTAATATATCAAATGGATTATAGAAATTTAGTGAATGGGGTCTAACAGAGAAATCCAGGATGTTCGGATTTCGTCCTATGCGGGACTCATCATCTGGATGATGTATCTGCATTCTTGAGTGAATGTGATTGACAGTGTTCGCCCACCGCACTGAGAGTGGAACTCATTATGCGTTTTTTCTTAAACCAAAGCGTTGTTCACCAAAACCACTTAAGTCATAAGAGAAAAACACTGAGATGAATTAAACCACACGTTTCCATTGCATTCTGTTCTCCGCTGACGTTTTTTCACCTGGCTCCACGTCTGCTCACGTGCTCTCACCTCCTCTTGGCATGGCCTCTTCAATATCACCCTCACGCTGGCAACACACACGCCAATTCTTACTTGGGTTCCATTAGGACAATGGCCTGACATGTGATTCCACACACTTGATGGTTTGTTTTCTCGGAGTATGGCCAATCTACCTCCATTTCTTCTTAAATATTTGTTGCACAAATGGTTCCTGCTGGGTTGGTTCATTCACTCCCATAGATCCCTGTTTCTGAATTTTTCTGGCCGGCCATCTGATTTTCACTAGTACTGAGCGAAGAAAGCTAGCTGTTGATGAAGGTGTGTAGTTTGTTTGAAATGCACTTCATGACGTGGCTCCAAATCTCTGATCCGAATAGCAAGTAGCACTGACTTCATATTGGAGTTGAAAATCCGAATCTTAGATATTATAGAGAAGATTTGTAGCTCAGGTGGATGATTTTGATGTGGTTTTGTTCTCTGAGCTGGATGGTTAGTTTGCGAAGCTTTCATCACCTTACTGGGTGACATCTTCAGCGCATACTTCAATTTGAAGTGAGCTTTTAGATTTCTCCACGAGTTTATTAATCATCTCTCCTGGTGACCTTGGACGTGATTGGTTGTTTGTGTGTGTTTTCACACCTTCTAGGTTACTTGTATTGGAACCGGTTGTTTCTTTGACTTGAATTTTGACCCTTTGTGTGTGAAGTTTCTTTCTTATTGGTTGATAAATTTTGTCTATCTCGATGTGTCTATTGACTGATGATTCACTGCTATGCCAAGCTTCTAAAAATTCTCTAGCATTCTTGTTATTTCCTTTGTCTAATATTTGAACGTTGTTCCAGTCGAATTGATGTCCGTAGTTGTCTGTGTGTAGTGAAATGAGGGAGTGTATATCATGTCTTTTGACGGCTAGCTTATGTTCGTGGATACGAAGACGAAGGGACGTCCACTTTGGCCAATGTAGTGTTTTTCACAGTTGTTACAGTTTATTTTGTAGATGATGTTGGTTTTATCTTCTTTCGCTGTTGAGTCTTTTGGTTGACATAGAACTGAGTGCAGCGACTTTTTTTGGTTTGTGTACGACGTCAATTCCTAAAGGTTTGAAGAGTCTTGTAGTGATTTCTGAGATGTACATCAAAATCATCCACCTGAGCTACAAATCTTCTCTATAATATCTAAGATTCGGATTTTCAACTCCAATATGAAGTCAGTGCTACTTGCTATTCGGATCAGAGACTTGGAGCCACGTCGTACACAAACCAACAAAGTCGCTGCACTCAATTCTATGTCAACCAAAAGACTCAACAGCGAAAGAAGATAAAACCAACATCATCTACAAAATAAATTGTAACAACTGCGAAAAACACTACATCGGCCAAAGTGGACGTCCCCTTCGTCTTCGTATCCACGAACATAAGCTAGCCGTCAAAAGACATGATATCCACTCCCTCATTTCGCTACACACAGACAACCACGGACATCAATTCAACTGGGACAACGTTCAAATATTAGACAAAGGAAATAACAAGAATGCTAGAGAATTTTTAGAAGCTTGGCATTCCAGTGGATCATCAATCAATAGACACATCGACATAGACAAAATTTATCAACCAATAAGAAAGAAACTTCACAGACAAAGGGTCAAAATTCAAGTCAAAGAAACAACCGGTTCCAATACAAGTAACCTAGAAGGTGTGAAAACACACACAAACGACCAATCACGTCCAAGGTCACCAGGAGAGATGATTAATAAACTCGTGGAGAAATCTAAAAGCTCACTTCAAATTGAAGTATGCGCTGAAGATGTCACCCAGTAAGGTGATGAAAGCTTCGCAAACTAACCATCCAGCTCAGAGAACAAAACCACATCAAAATCCGAATCTTATTTTTCATGTTAAGTGCTGAGTGTTGATCTCTACACAGACTTGATAGTAATGAATGCTTGCCTTGCTTTCCCGATCCTCGCTTTGATATCCTCATAAGTTCCGTCCACCTATAGTTAAAACGATGCTTCCCAAGCAGGTGGGTAAAGAAAGTTTCTTCTTTCAGATTCCTCTCATTTATGCTGATTTTTGTCTGTTGTTGTTGTTGCTGTTGCTGTTGCTGTTGGCCAGGAATCTTCATTACCTACCTCTGTTTTCTCTGTATCCACCTGAAGTCCTGTCTTTGATGCTTCTCCAGCCAACTTTTTGCTTTTTACTTAAATATCTTTCAGTAGAATCGAAAATAGCAAATATTATTATATACATGTATGTCCTCACTCTCGACAGGATTGACCCAACTGGTCACAGCGTCTCATTGAAACTCCAGAAAACTCCGTCCTGTAGCTAGTCACTATGAAGCTTCGTTTCGGCAGAAATGCTTGTCACTGACACTGTCTAGTGATCATACTTAAATCGCGAATTGGAACAAGTTAGAATTCATGCAGTGGTATTTGAGGAGTCGACCCCCATTGGCTAAGAATGGTCTACGACCTTGCCTAGTAACCATAAGTTGCTAGGTTCGAACCCCAAAGGTCGGTGTTTACTTCCAATGATTCCCAAATTAGTCTAACGAAACAGCTGTCAGTACTTCAGTACTGGTTTTCAATAGTTCTCTAACTGTCACCAATCCTCTGTCAAACTTGAAAAATAAGTCAAATCCCTATATATTAAGTCTTGAAAATTATATTTTCAGGCATTGGTTTTGTAAGGATTTTGTTTGATTACATGGAGCATTTCATCATGAGCTGACATCAGTTAGAGAACCACTGGAAAGTTTGGGAGTACTGGAAAGCTGTTTTATCCCCCTAGCTTGGAACTTTTCATCAGTACGCACCCACACCACAGGGTTTGAACCAAGGACCTTCTGGTTACAAGGCCAGCTAGCTCGTAGAACATTGAGCCTTTGGGACTCGATCCAATGCTCCTTGAATTCTAACTTCTGCCAATTCATGATATAGCGCGACCACTTCACAATGTCTTCTTCGATGGGTTTCTGCCTCATTGAAATCGGGTTCCAGTGGCTCAATGGTCTACGAGATCGCTGGCCTTGTCAACAGAAGGTCCTGGGTTCGAAACCCTGTGGTGGTTGCATATTGGTATTGATGAAAGGTTCCAAACTAGGACGAAACAGGCTTTTCAGTGGTTCTCCAACTGATGTCAGCGCATGATGAATATAAATATATATTTTCATTGTTAGTTCTAATAGTACAAAACTTAATATTAAATGATAAAGAATTTATCCACTACTGACCCTTATGTTAACACTAACCAGTTATGATAGGTTAGTGTAAATATCTGTCAGATGTTCGTTAAAAAAAAACTCAGATTGTATCATTAATCATTCTTCTATCTGATATCATCGCTTATTCACTTCAATTTTGTATTGGTAATATTGATAAAAGGCGTATTAATAAAGGCTGTATTGATAAGTGAAATGAATAGTGTCCAGTAATTCCGATTCCAACAATTAGTCCCTTTTATAAATTCGAATAAGGCATTAAGAAGACAAATTTCGCTAGATGATTGCATCATTTTGTAGTTTCTTTACAACCGCTTTACAACTAACATGGTTAACAATAATAAAATAAAATAAAGATCATGACAATTACTCAGTTAAATAAAAACAAAAGTACATACTAATGACCAATCATATTTAGATAGGTCATTTAGTCCATGATAGCCGAAGATTGAGGTCTATTGTTTTGACTGTACACATGGTTTAGGATGTATGTGATTAATCTCCCAAAATGCTTCCAGCACCTTTATTCACCAACCTTGAATTCGAGTTATGCGGTGAAATAATTGTGAAGCAGTCATTAATTAATATTGATTTTGTAACCTAACATTAACAAGTGTTTTCCAATGGATGATGATGATGGATTTCTATTCAGATTAATAATTGCATTGGGATTTTCGATATGATTTAGTAGCCATTTTGGAACATGTTGTTTTCCACAACCACAGTGGAACATTCTATTAGTTCTACCTACATAGGTGTCACCGAAGCTGCAGGTGAAAGATACAGTTTAAAGTAGAGTCCACAGAATTTCATCCTTTATTAATCGTAGGTACAGAGATCGAAAATGTTCGACATGTGAGAAAAAGAGATGTGGCGGTGTAGAATGTGCGTTTGATGACTGACCGAAGTCTTTGAGCTGTCAACCGCATAATTTGATCACTCGTGAATTGCAGTTTAATAAAGATAGCTTTATTTGGGTACAGAAGCTGTCTTTTATAGATTTAGTGTTTTTTTTACTGTGATAAGTGATAAAGTTTTCTGGATAACCATTGGCTAGTAAAACAGAATGTATATGTCGAAGCTCATCTATCAATGCGTCACTCGTGCATAATTTTCTGGCCCTTGAGAACAAACATTTCACTAGGGGGGAACGTTTATACTGGATAGGAATAAAACTGGTGAAATGAAGATATTGTACAATCCATTTCTGTTTACGAAAAATAGATCACTGGGTCATCCCATCATCTCTCCTGGTCACTGTAATATCCATGGAACCGAGTTTTTTTTTGATTTTT
The DNA here is from genome assembly GCA_944472135.2 of Trichobilharzia regenti. NCBI lineage: Eukaryota > Metazoa > Platyhelminthes > Trematoda > Strigeidida > Schistosomatidae > Trichobilharzia > Trichobilharzia regenti. The sequence goes on from OX235268.1 coordinate 5,369,110, forward strand.
TTTTTTTGATTACAGCTTGACCCCCACACCGTACTTTTGGTAGAAGTATGGAGTTTTCAGCATGGATATCGGTAGCCCAAATTTCGCAGGCCGACCATAGATATCAGGTGTGCGTCGGCGAGGGCTCGAACCCTGGACCATGTGCATGGTCAGCGAGAGTCCTAACCACTGTGCCACCGACGCACGGTTATTAGTATGTACATTTGTTTTTTGTTATTTAACTGAATAATTGTCATGAACTTTATTTTATTATTGTTAACCATGTTAGTTGTATAGAGGTTGTAGAGAAACTACGAAATGACGATGTCATCTCGTGGCGAAATTCGTCTTCTAAATGCCTTATTCAAATTTATGTATATATATCAGCTACAAAAGCATTGGATACTAGCATACATCTGTTGCATCCTAGTTTGAGGCTCTTCAGTGAGCACTACGCACACCCACACACACACACACAAAGGGTTGAACTCAGGACTTTGTGATTACTAGAAAAGCTGGTGGATCATTCAGCCACAGAGATCCAATCTAGTGATCCATGAATGCCAATTTCCAAGTTTTTCTGTAACTGATGTAAAAACTCGTGGTCAAAATTCAAAAAATCGAATTCATACAAACTAATTCTCGAAAATAATTATGATGCTCATTAGTGACTGGATAACGGGGTTAAGTTGACCACAGTTCTGTTGAGAATTCGTTACTAATAGGGTACATCCAATCTGGTGTGAGGATGTGAGTTCCTGCCGACGACATTGGTTGCTGGTCGCACTGAAATCACGAATTGGTAGAAGTTAGAATTCATGGGTGAATGAATCCGGTCTCAGTGACTTGCTTTGTCTTGGAATCGGAAGGTGCTAGGTTTGAAACCTGGGGGAGGGGGTGCGTACTGATGATGAGTCCCAGAGTAGGCTGAAAAACAGCTGTGTAGAGTACTCTAACTGGTATCAATCCGTGGTCAAACTTGAAAAATAAATCAAATCCCTGCAAACTTACTTTTCAAGACTAATCTGCTGATTGCTAGTGACTGACTGTAGGGAGAAGTTGCCTGAGGTCCTATTGAGATGTCGTGACCAGTAAGGTCCATCCAGTCGGGAGTGATGAACCAATACGCATCAATGGTTCTATAACTGATATCACCCTAGGATCAGATTTAATATAAATCAAATGCCTAAACAAAGTAACTCCAGACAAGAGTTGACTTTAAAGGATTCGATTTGTTTTTTTTTGTTTTTTTTTGAGTTAGACCATGGATTGACATCAGTTAGATAACCATTAAAAAAGAGCAAGGGAATACTGGCCAGCTTTATCGTCAGCCTGGTTTGGAACTAATCGCCAGTGCGCACCCATATTCGAGGTTCAAATGCAGCACCTTCCGGTTACAAGGCAAGCTCGCAGACCATTCTCAGTCACTAGGACTCGATTCAATGGCTAGTCCATAAACTCTTACTTCTACAAATTCATGATTTCTATCGCAACTTGCGCCAGCCATTGTCATCGGCGGTAAATCCATCCTCACTGCTTCGCTGGTGGTCGCGCGAAACATCACTAATTGATAGAAGTCAGAATTTATGAGCTGAGTGGTATACGACCCAGATTTCCTTGTGACCATAAGGTCCTGGTTTCAAAACCCTGTGGTGTATGCGCACTTTTGATGATTCGCAAACTATTCTACCAAAACAGCTGTCCAGTATTCAAGTGCTGGATAAGTGATATCAATCCAAGGCCTAACCGGAAATATATATATATATATGTATGTTATTTAGTTAATCATAAAATCGTATGATTTTAAGGTCAGAGTTAATTCACATAAAAAAAATCTTCCCATATTACAAAAACTGGTTTCGAAATAAACAAAAACATTTACAGTCACATAATTACTATGAGCATGAATTAATCACTGAGTTAAATTTTAACATGGAATAGCAAAATAAAAAAGTTCTACTTGCAATAAATTTTTGAATCTCCCTTGATTGATGGTGTCTATCAGTAAAATGTATGACACGAATTTTGTCCATTCATGGACTCGTCACTGGAAGTGGAATAGAAACATTCACTTGATATGCAGTTAATATCTAGTTGACAACTTCCTAAATTGAAGGAATCGCTTATTCTGGATTCTACCACCTCCAACCATTTAACTTCATAGTGATCCCATGATTTAGTTGGAGAGTCAGTTCCTGGGAGGGGATAGGGACGCTAGGTTGTCAGCAGAGACCATGTATTTCATCTCAGTACACGCAATCAGGAGAAAAAATATAAAATGAAATAGTAGAGGAGGTTTGTAGCTCAGGTGGTTGATTTAATTGAGAAGCTTTCATTGTCTTTCGGTAGATAACATCTTCAGCACGATCTTCTCATAAACGTTATCTTAATTGGTTGTTAGTTTACATCACTATTGATCGGTTTTATTGATTAAGAATTTGAGCCTATGTGTCCTTTATCAGCTGGTAAATTTGATATATAGTAATGTGTGTCTGTTAACCGCTGGTAAGCTGTAGAGTCGCCTGTCGTTTTCAGGTGATCGAGCAGGTCCTGAGGTATCAGATGGTCGTTCGTCATTCTTCTGAGCACATCTGCTAGCTGTTTTTCAATCAGTTCTGTTTTGCTTTTCTCGTTGTTAGGCTTGACGAATTTCGTGTCATCTGATATAAGAGTTGTCAGTTTGTTCACGTATACATCTCTATCCATTGGGACAATTGCTGAAACTTTGTCAGGATGTGTAATTATTAAATCTTTATTTTCTCTCAGTTCTTTGAGTTGTTTTCTATGTTCTTTTGTCAGAAGACGTCGGGCTTAAGTTTTTAAAATGAGATACTGAATACAGCAGTCAAAGACTATTGACTTAAAGTGTTGGAATTCTGCGTCAGAGACTTTAGTAATATCATGAGTTTGGCTTACGAGATTGTCGAATTGAATGTACGTGTGAAGTCTGTTACTTTGCAATTAATAGTGTTCTCTGAGCTGGTTGGTTTAGTTGCGAAGCTTTCGTAGTCTTTCTGGACGGCATCTTCAGCGCAGTATTTAACATAAAGTTAAATGATTTCAAAATCTCCATGAATGATGATACAATTACGTCTCCTGCCGTCCAGAAAGACGACGACAGCTCCGCAACTAAACCAACCAGCTCAGAGAACACTATTAATTGCAAAGCATCCACCTGAGTTACAAATCTTTTCTATTATTTCAAAGTCTGTTACTGTTAAGATGAACGTCACAGAATTTTAGTCCCAGAGATAGAGCTTCTAGTTGTACCGTTGATAACGAAACTAAAGAGTGATTGAAGACAAATTTATTAGGATGACTGGGGAATTTATTCTGGACTTCCACGGGCTTCAGGCTTTTGTTCAAATCTGATTTAACATTTTCAGCCCTTTTGTTCTGCACCAGTGTAACAGATTCACTGAACGATTGTCTCTTTCATGATGATAATTCACAAAGAGTGGATGATCTCTGTGATAAGTTTCTTTGCAATTCAAATACACGGGAGCTTATGGAATCAATGATGTTTCTAGTGCAACGCTATAATCCGTGTAATTTTGTTTCTAAGGCTCTCGTAATCTATATTCACACCTCCTAACTCACATCTCAAGTTGAAAATTATTATTTCAATTTTATTTCCATGCTCATTTTTTACACACTTGTTATCTGTTCTAATCCTGTGATAATTTTGTTTCGAAGCCTCTCGTAAACCAAAACATGTTGGAAATAATTTCTACCTTTTATGTATCCATGTAAATTTATGCATTTAAATGCGACTTTACAGATTTTGAAAATGAAATCACGGAAAAGATCACAATCTTTGCTGAATTTCGTGTTCTCTTCTTTCTGAGGTTTGCAATGTGGCTACCATTCTGGGTAGCTCGCCATCACGGTGTACATTGATTTGCTGACATTAGATGGGCGACGTGGATTCGAACATCAAAAGGGACATGAGTTCCTTGGAGGTTGCATATAAGCTTTACTGACTGGCGATTGCCAACTAGCAAGAAACCAAAGTCACGCAAGGTTTCCTGCCGATTGCCTCCAACAATCTAATAGTCTCATGCTTACTAGCAGCTGGCCTTCTGCAGGTAGTTAGTAGCCTGGTGTTTTAATGAGTACTGGTAATTACCACAGGGTTCCACTAAGTCATCAGACAAGAGGACAATTGCTCACTTATGACAATGCCTAGCGGATGTGCTAAATATAGGTCTCACGAATTGACAGAATTTAGAATTCATGGACTCGTCATTTGGTCGGGTTCCAGTGGCTGAATGGTTAAGGAGATTGCCTTGTGAATGGTAGGTTTTGGGTTCGAACCCCTGTGGTGGGTGCATACTATTAAAGAGCTCCAAGCTAGGATGAACCCATGTTTCCCAGTGCTTCTCTAAGTAATGCCAGCTCGTTTTCCATCCTGTAACCAATAAATACCTCCCCCCTATGAAATAGTGATTTCTCGTGGTATATCTTTGAACTGAAAAGTTCTCGAAGGTACTACTCCGTCACTAGTGGAATTTCTATCACTAACTGCCGATAATTTAAGTGAAGTCCTTTGACGATGTGATTCGTTTTCTTTAGTTTTCATTTCAACATAAAGTTTAACAAGTTTATCTGAATTCAGTTCCCCCACCCCTCCACCTCGTTGCTTGTTCCGCAATGCAGAAATTCGTCCACAGAGTTCAACGACTTGTAAAGACATTAACCAATTCCCATTCTTATGAGACAAAAAAACATTTTGATTATTTTGATTGGACAAATTTAGTAACTGGTGTAATTTGTCTGGTCCATGGCATCAGCGCAGACTGGATTTCATTTGTTCATTTTCAGACTCAAATGTGAATTATATTATTATTATTATAATTATTATTATTTTTGTTCCCTTGGGTTCCTAGTGGAACATAGGGCTTCAAATGCACGTCTCCACTTGCTTCTATCTTCTGCTGTACTTCTCACTTGCATCCATGTTAGTCCATACTGTTTCAACTCCTCTCCACACGATCTCCTCCATGTCACCCTTACAATGACGTCCCACTCGCCGATTTCCTTTCGAATTCCACTCGAGCAATGGCCTGACGCGCGCGCGATGTCACCAAGTGGCCTCCTCAGCGAGTGTCCAATCCATCTTTCTTCACTTTCTCCTGCATAATTTTTGGCCGGTAATTGGTTCTTGTTTTGTTTATTCCCATAGTTTCTTGTTGATGATTCTTTCCGATCCGGCCATCTGATCCTCAGTATAGAGCCAGCGAAGATAGTTGTTGTTGATAAAGGTTTGCAACTGGCTGTTGGAAATATTCTTTGTGACCCGCCCGCCAAGTTTCTGATCTGTATAAAAGAACTGACTGACTGACTTGACGTTGTTTGTATTGAAAATCCGACTGAATTTTGTTGTTGATGCTGGCTGAGTGACGAAGATTGGCTTCCAGATTGGTTTCAGGTTGATGAACAACGTGTTTCTCACCTTCCTGATTCTCTCTCGATTTGACATCCTCGACCGTTCCGACTGCCTGTAGTTGAGACAATGGTCCCTGGTTAAGTTAACTGAATGAATTAAGTAACCCCTTTCAAATCCCTCCTGTTGACGGTGATTGGCGCTGGATGTTTCTGCTGTTGTTATTGTTGTTGGTTGGTTGATTTCATAAGCTCCGTATTGTCTATGTTTAGCTGGATTCCTGTCTTTTCTGTTTCTTCGATCAGATTGTCGATTTTGGATTGTAGGTCTTCGATTTTGTGTGACATCAAGCATCCCATTATTGGTGAGTTTATATACTTGTGAAGAAACTAGAGATATGTACTGTTTCTTTAACACTGTGTGGAAGTGTCATCCACATACCCCCATCATATTTTTGGAATGAGAATAAATGATCTATATTCTCTGAGCTATCCGTAAAGATATTTAGAGGTTGACGGTATAGACGTTCGCGAACAGTACTGAGTATATTAACGCAAGATCCCATACCAACAACTTCTATCTTATTTGTTTCTCGAGAACCAAAGGCAAAGCAAAATACCACAATTGACTGCCCAAATTACGAGATATATTTCGGAATCATATCACGGATTGAAGTGGAAGCTAAGCTAGCTAGTCATCGTGCCCAAAAGTGACACGATGGAGTACCATATGGCTGAGATGCTTGACAGGAAGCCTTCAGTTAAACAAGTCGACCTAAACTCTTAGGGTCAGCGATGGTCACGATGTAATACTCCTCTTAGACATAATCTGTTCTTATGGTCAATAATTTTGGGGAATTATTTACCGCTACATCTCACTCCCCCGCCCCTAGTGGGGTTGTAAAGACCCTAAGACAGAACCAGCCATAAGTAGAAAAACTCGATGGTTGCCTTTCAGGTGAAAAAATCTTCCGAACGGCTTGGTGGCGTGCTTACTGGTCTGTCTGCCTACGCTAATAGGGTGTTCGTACATCGCTATCTTGATGTTGTTCGTTCGATCCCGTGCTTCGTTTGTTTCTTGTCCAGTGCCTGTCGCACCTGAAAAAGGAAACAAGAACGCTAAGATCCTTGTTGAGGAAAATGTACCAAATCGGCGTTTTTCTTAAAAATATTATGTGCATCTGGCATACAGTAAAATAATGCAAAGTTTAGAACATCGAAAAAGTATACATCTAAATTTTTTTAGTCCATGCAAACTGTACGGTTATAGAAAAAACAATTTTTACTTGTTCTCAGGATCTCATCATGAGCTGACATTAGTTAGAGAACAGTTGGAAAACCTTGGAGTACTGGACAGCTGTTTCGTCCTAGTTTAGGACTCTTCATCAGTACGCACCCACCGGGATTCGAACTAAGGACCTTGTTTAGTGATGCTATATCAAACAAAATTAGTATCTGAAAACAAACAAAATATATAATATCACAAACAAATGAGTTGGGTGAATAGTATCACTTAATTATGTTATATAGGTGTGAAGATACTCTGAGAACCTTACGGTACGTCCAGAACCGGTTTTCTTAGGGGCCTAGACAGAAGATTCGGTAGCTGTCACCATGTTAGTGACTTCATCGAGGACTAAAGTGTAGTGACGATAAGTCCCAAACTATTTAGACAAAACAGCGATGTGTATAGTGCTGCAGTACTGGTTTCCAATGATATAAGAATAAAACTTGTGCACTGTGTTGCAGTGTAATTCCATAATGGATAAATTTTGTTTTGATAAAGTTTCACAGTGTTATACAGTAATGTTTACTGATGACCACGTTTCGAGCACAATTTATTGCCACTCATAATCATATCAAGGTAATCACACGACTTCCCAACTTCATTAATATAGTTCCATTGTTGTTTTTCAATTGATTTTCACTTGATTTGATTGGTAGAAGTGTTTTCCATATTTCGGGTATGGGTGCTGGGTGCAGACACGATGAACCAGACAGGATTCAGTAATCAATCTCTCTCTCTCCAGCTACATAGATTACTTCTTAGAATTTTAACCCTCTCCCACCACCCTATTGTGTGGTTGTGTGTCAATGCATGCAGTGCAATTGCTGAGCTTTTTTCTAAATTACACATCTTCTCGGGGTCAACCATTCTTACCTTAGCTAAATTCTTATGTTCTGACAATCTGACCACCCCTGACCTACTGGTGTGACCTATGCAGTTGAGCTTATAGTCATTACAAAGTATTTTGTAAATTATATTATTTTGTTTAATTGGGTCTAGGGGGTTTTTTAGTCTACAGAGCTTGTTCTATCTGAGGGAGTTTGTAGGTTTGAATGCCACCAGTCTAATTCCTGTTTTTATTAATAATCCTACGTAGGTTCTCAGATGTCCCCTCTTTATATGGTATAACTGTAGATGCCTTATATTCTCTCTTATTTATGTTATCATTACTAGTTTCCCAATTATTTTTATTTTGTTTTCGGCCTTTACTGATCTTCCTAATGAATTTTATAGGATACTTACCTAACGCCAACGCCTCTTGTTTCTGTTTTATTTCATCATTTAGGTCTTTTCTCGTGCTACTTAGTGCTACTGCTCGGTTTGTTAGACACTTAACTAAACCCGCCTTTACAGATAACGACGGATGAGATAAATTAAAGTCTAAATATCTATTAGAATGCGTCGGTTTTCTATAAACACTAGTGTGCGCAGTTTACCTTCTATTCGTTTTATTTTACAATCTAACATCATAGCTAATTCTCCTGGTTCATTTTCCGATTCAAGTGTGAATTTTATTCCCTCTACTAGTGAGTTTATGTGTGTGTGTGTGCGTCAAGAAGCTAGAGACATATGTTCACTGTTTTAAAACTGTGTGTGAAAGTGTCATCCACATATCTCCACAATATTTTTTGGATTAGCATTAAACGTATTAAGAGCACTATTTTCCCAGCTGACCATAAATATATCCGCTACGATAGGGGATATTGGTGATCCATCCGATTGCTACACCTTCTGTTTGTCTATGTATATTTTGCCTTGGAATTTAAAGACAGCAGAGGTGAGCCATAAAGGAATTCCTAATATAACTTCCAAAAGGTAGCTAGTAGCTTTGTCCTATTTTAAATAGCAGTAAGCAAGACATTAAAGCAAAATGTACATTTTCAGTTGATCAAATCGCTAAACATATATACAGTTTATGTGCTTTAACCAGTCAGTGAGAGTGTGATTTCGGTTTTTTACATTAAACCCCATATGAAATAGAATGTTTAAATATACATATGCGTTGAACTGTTTGAAAAAGTTTTCCGACGTTAATACTAACAAACACTGGGGAGTTTAATATTTCTTTGGAACACATTGTCTGTATCACACCACCACCACCACCACACTATCAGTAAGTTCAGGATATGCAGTTAGTTTCTTTTTTTTTAATTGCTTCTAAGACCGCCATATTGATTGACATATTAGTTAGTGTAAAAGACTAGTTATATCAAAACGAACTATTTGTTTTTTTTTCATTATTCTCTAGTTGAATGTTATTAAGTTTATTTTTCATCTTATATGAATTAGTTAGTTAGTTACTCTAGAGTTTTAATGATTTCTAATAGGGCATAATATTAGATTGTGAAACAAATAGGCAGGAAGAAATTGAGAGATGGATTGGCTGGCCATACTCTGAGGAAACCATCAAGTGAATGACATCACTAGACAGGCCATCGCTCGAGTGGAACCTGCCGAATGGGAAGTGACAAGTTGGTCGTCACAGCGAGGGTGACTTGGAGAAGGTGATATGAATAGGAGATAAAAGGTTGTGGGCAGACTTGGAGCCAGGTGAAAGCGTTAGCAGAAAACCAAACGCAATGGAGACGCGTGGCTGCAGCCCTATGTTCCTCTAGGAATTAAAGGATATAATAATAATACTAATCGGTCGAGTGCTAGGTAAGTGGGAGGGGAAATCAATCGACGAGTTTGTGGAGCTACATCAACTGAGATGGTTAGGACATGTGTTGCGTATGCCTAGTCATCGCCTTCCTCGACCGACAGGCAATGTTAGCGGATATAGGGTCAGGCTGGAAAAGAGCTAGCCAGCGGCGGTCAAACCAAAACATGGTACCAACCAATTAAATCTACAACAGTTAGTTTAGGCCACGTAAGAAGATCTAGACTTCCTGACTGGTTGGGGTCCTCGGGACTGTAAAAACCAATAATGGCTGGAGACAATTGGTAATATGGTTCAAAATCGTTCTCAATGTCTGGCGCAGATGCATCCACTGTTTTGTTCTTCGTTATTGCTCCTCCTTTGTTTCACACCTCTGTTTACTGTCTCTATCATGCATTTCTTCTACTTCCTTCTCTTGCTTTGTGTGCTACATGGAGGGAGTTTGGCGACTTGAACTGGTGCACATCGGTGCAAAGTTCTATATTGAAAACAGACAGACAGAGTTTCTCTCCAATTTTTACAAGAATTAGACAAAGTGAATATTTCACCGTCAAATTGACGCAGTGGCCATGGATTCACTTTCGGGTCCTACCACTGAGGACATATTCATGGTTCATCTTGAACAGATTCGAATGAATGAACGAATGAATGTGTAGTACTCCTTGTTTTTTCAATGCTTTTCAGCTGATGTCAGCTTCTGGAGGAACTTAGAATTCCGCCTAACCTTATCCGAAGAGATACAACGAGAGAGTTTTGAATCACAAACAGGGGATGTTCAGTATCAGACAAGATGACACTAGGTAACTGCTTTCAAGAGTCAGAATGTCTAATAACCAACCAATATATCAATTAGTTGAATTAGAGGTAGACAGCAAAAACAACCCTGCTAACAGCCTTCAATATTCTACATGATATGAAACAGTCCTTCTTGAGAAGCCCAGGCCAGCAATTAAGAAGAATAGGCAGAATATCAGAATTAATAAACTTCAGGAGAAGAGGTTGAGTCATACCAGGAAGTCTCAACTTCTTTCTTTATTACATCAAAAAACCAAAGATTTTATCAGAAATCAACAAGATCGTGCTATGTCGTGCATGAATTAGCAGAAGTTAGAATTCATGGGCTGGCCATCGGATCGAGTACCAGTGGCTGATGAATAGTCTACAAGCTCGCTAACCTTGTAACTTCAAGGAGCTAGGTTCCAACCATTGTGGTAGGTGTGTACTTCTAAACAATCCCAAACTAGGCTGACGAAACAGCTGTCCATTACTGCCTGTGGCTGGTTTTCAAATGGTTCTCTAACCGATATCAGCTCATGATGAAAATCCTCCAACTAATATTGGATTTAAAAGTCAATCTGAACGAAGAATATTCTTTTCAATAATTTCTTCTCTTCAGGTTCTTACAATTATAAAATATAATATTTATTGTCGTTACAATAATGCGAGCCAGTTATGCGGCGGCGGATACATCTTTAACGTAGAATAACAGATTAGTAGTTATGGGGTGTCAAAATAAATAGTCGTATTTGTGCGACAAATGTCGTGCTGGGCTGAAATCGATTGTCAAAATATAGTAAAATGGGTTACATTGGTGGTGATAAAGCATAATAGATTTGTAGAATGTGGGGTAGGAAAATTGACAAGTCAGTTCAAGTTCATAAGAGGTGTCAGGTGAGTGGCTAGTACAAAGTGGTATGTATTAAATAGGAGATAGTGAGACATCAGTCAGAGGTTCATAATGAAATAACGAATGTGTGAAATGAAACAGGTGGAGGAAGGCATATATTGAGAAAATAGGCAATATCACTAATAATAAGTCCGTATAAATGAAAAATTCGATAGTATTGAGAGAATGTTTGCATGAGGGGCATAAATTACGACGAATAGTAATGATTGTAATAATAATATTTGTAGTAATAAGGAAAGGAAAAAAACACCAAGAGGTTTAAGGGGAAGAAGCACTCTTGGTAAGGAGAAGAATCATCAATCTAAGTTTAACCACGGTAGGAACAGCGTCTGGAGGTGTTCTTTTTGGATACAAAGTTTCGGTTTAGTCGATGAACTTATTGCAACAGCTTCAGCTTTGTGTAAGAGACGTAAGCGAACTGTACGTGATAAAGACTTCAGAATTCGGTATTTAACCCTGAAAGCTGTGTCGACATCGATATGATGTCCAGTATTGACCAAGTGTGTCAGGATCAAGCTTTTTATGCACTTAATTTTCCCCCTTCCGTGCTGAACCAAGCTGGTAAATGTTCTCAAACCCGTAGACGAACCTGCCTAAACGTGCGCCCTATATAAATTGAACCACAGGGATAGTTTATTAGGTATATGCATGAAGAAGAGCTAAGGTTAGATAAGACATCTTTGAGTTGCTCTTCTTGCTTTTCTATTATAATTGTTTTATAATTGTAAGAACCTGAAGAGGAGAAACTATTGTGAAAAGAATATTCTTCGTTCAGATTGACTTTTAATTCATATGGCATGGGAATATTTCACACTATCAAATCTTCTACTTGATTTATTTTTTATCCATGGATAATCCCTATCCAGGCATTAATGAAAACAAAACACATAGATCAGCAAAACGTCCCTTTTCGGCGAATTCACATTCTTAGCTGTACAGTCGCCTCAGTGGCAGAGCGGTTAGGACGCTCGCCGACCATGCACATGGTCCAAGGTTCGATCCCCGACCGACGCACTCCTTTACCTCGCTAAACCAGAAATAATGCTGGTAAAGGGGAAAGGTTGGGCATGAGGCTAGCCACCCCATCCTGTAAAATAAACGCTGCTACAGGAATTTTAAGCCACTAGCTTGAAGCCCTATGTTCCACTGGAGAACGTGAAGGAAAAATTATTATTTATTAGCTGTACAATCGCAAATATATATGTGGTATTTTGTATGTATGTCTACATTAAGTTTTTCAAACAAAATAGACAATTGGTTAAGGTTATTTTAACCAAACAGGTAATGGTTGGTAATACAAGTCAAGAAAATTAGGTGTTAATAAAATTAGGGTAGTAACAAAGGTGATGAGTTGTCAAAAACAGTTGTTAAGAAAGACGTTATGTGATAATATGAATAGTTTGATGAGTGAGGTTTACTCAGGATGCACATAGAAACAAAGTAGATAATACGAAACTATGTAAGAGATCTAAGTGAATACAAGAATTATAAGCAATTAAAGAAACAGGCAAACAAACTAAATTAAGTCATCAAAATTAAAAAACTTGTGACCATGAGAGTAGAAGTAGTTGAGTAATCTTCTTTTGTATGCACAGCTCCAGCTTTTCCGTGTGAATTGCCAGAGCTTCAGCGATACACAAAGAAGACGAAACCATATTACCTTTGATAGGTTATTCTTGACTCTGTGGATTACTTTGTGTTCCATTATTCCTCAGTACGTTTAATCGATATGTAACCGGAAGTCCTATCTCTGGGCTGTCCACTATCCACTATCAATCATAATTGTGAAAAGGCAATATCGGTGAAATAAGGTGTGCGATAATTCAACACCTGGTTAACACTGATCATTCCATTTCAACAAACGCCTCCTGCTTCAAAGTAATCTACAGAGTCAAGAATAACCTATCAAAGGCAATATGGTTTCGTCTTCTTTGTGTATCGCTGAAGCTCTGGCCATTCACTTGGAAAAACCGGAGCTGTGCATACAAAAGAAGATTACTCAACTACTTCTACTCTCATGGTAACAACTTTTTTAATTTTGATGACTTAATTTAGTTTGTTTGCCTGCTTCTTTAATTGCTTATAATTCTTGTATTCACTTAGATCTCTTACATAGTTTCGTATAATCTACTTTGTTTCTATGTGCATCCTGAGTAAACCTCACTCATCAAACTATTCATATTATCACATAACGTCTTTTTTAACAACTGTTTTTGACAACTCATCACCTTTGTTACTACCCTAATTTTATTAACACCTAATTTTCTTGACTTGTATTACCAACCATTACCTGTTTGGTTAAAATAACCTTAACCAATTGTCTATTTTGTTTGACAAACTTAATGTAGACATACATACAAAATACCACATATGTATTTGTGATTGTACATCTAAGCGTGAATGAATTCGCCGCCGTAAAGAGACTCTTCTCTGATCTACGTGTTTTGTTTTCATTATTTCTACTCGCAATGTCGTTGATATTCCAAGAATCCTGGAACTGAGTCACTTCACACAAGTCTTGTTCACATTTTGAAAATAAAATTAATAAACTGACGTCAACAAGTTATTTGTTCATTAGGAATGTGAATTGATAGAATACCTCCTAAATTTGAGCATTTTTTTTTGAAAAAAAACTTAGTAAATTATAATTTATACACTGTTTGGCCTTTACGCATGACCTGACAGCATAAACAAACAAAATTCTCCCTATGGACAGCTATCAGTCAAAGGGTCATAATTGTTTATTGAAAAAAAAAATATTGTAAAAGACAAATAGGAGAGAAATGTTCCCCAGTGTTTTTGATAGCTCTCCTAAGGTCAAGTCTGTTGATGATAAAATCAACACGGAAATTAGTTAACCCTTCATCATGAGAAAAAATTGTAAACACTTGGACTGAATTCAGTTTACAGGATTCGTACTGAGTTTAGATCGAATTCCGTTGTTAGATGTTCATCAAGAATTAATATCAATAGCGGAGATCATTGAAATCCAGGGAGGCCTGGACATCTCTCTTACGTCCTTCTACTGGAATTCTTCATCATTACGAACGCATAATTCAAAGAGTGGTCTAAATCGGCACCTTAAGGTTGCGTCAAGAGGAGCAGTCAAACTAGCGGAGCATAAAAACCTACTAAAATCTAGATTAGATGACCCGAGAAAGATGGTGAATAGTGAATAGTTTAGCTATAGCACTCACTACATGCAATCACATACATACCTATACAATATAGAATGGGATGGGATAAGATGACAGTTCTGAAATCTAATATGACAGCGAGCTGGTAGAGATTTTGATAATGAAGACTTTATTTATCGAATCAACTGGAAATTCTTGTAATAGAAATGATTCAACACGTGTTCAGTCGGAATTAAGAACAAAAGTGCCATTCGAGGATAGAATACTGGGGGTAGAGCCATGCCTGACTTCCACAGTATTGAAATTCCAATGGAAAATATACAAACAAACTGAGGGATTTGCCATGGGGTCACCACTATCCCCGGTTGTGGCCGATATTTTCATGGATAGGTGAGAAAACATAGCTATTGAAACGTTCAGTCCCAATTCAAAATTATGGTGGAGGTATATAGATGACACATTCACCATACTTAGAACACAGGACATAAATAGACTTTTCACACACACATTAACTCAAAGGTGAAGGCAATTCAATTCACTTATGATTGGGAATGTCAGGAAGGGGAACTGCCAATGTTAGATTGCAGCGTAAAAAGGAAAGAAGATGGGAAGTTAAACACACTAGTGTGTGTTTACAGGAGACCCACACATTCAAACAGATATTTGGACTTCCGATCACTCCATCTTATGTCAGTAAAAATAGGATAGGTGGAAAGTTTAAGTGACAGAGCACAAAAACTGAGTAGTAACAAGGAAAATCTAAGACAGGAAGTTAGGTGTATAAGAGAAGCCTTGAAACTTAATAATTACCCTGAGGAATTAGTTAGAAACTATGTAAGGAAATGTAAAAATTAAATAATGAAAGCAGTGATAGTGATAATAATAATAATAATATTAATGACGATACCAACAATAAGGAATCTAAATCATCAATAGTACTACCATACAAAGGAGGAACCTCGGATACCTTACGCAGAATTCTTAACAAGGCGGGTAAGAGTAAAAGTGGCTGGTATTCGAACCCACAAACTCACTTAGAAACGTACTACATCAACAAAAGGATCCTGTGGAGCTAATCTATAAAAATAATTTAGTCAATGTAATACTCTGTGCAATTATGCCAGGTCAAAGTAGTTCAATAGGGGCATTCAAACTAGCGGAGCATAAAAACCTACTAAAATCTAGATTGGATGCCCCGAATAAGATGGTGAATAGTGAATAGTTTAGCTATAGCACTCACTACATGCAATCACATACATACCTATACAATATAGATTGGGATGGGATAAGATGACAGTTCTGAAATCTAATATGATAGAGTGCTGGGAAAGATTTTAATAATCGAAGCTTTATCAATCGAATTAACTGAAAATACGTGTAACTGGTGTGATTTAACACATGCTCAGTAAAACATGGAAAATTCTGCTACCCCTACAACACCGAATAGGAGAAAATAATGAAAAAGTCAAGTTTCGAAGTTGTGAGGTTATAATTGATGATATGATAATGAACAAGTAATAAATTGTGTCTGAAACTTCGTCATCCAGTAGACATTAATACAGTTCCACTGACCGTGCGATATATCTACTAAACAAATTATAATATGGAATGATATACTACCACACGTCACACAGTGGGAAACGAGAAGAAAGGGATATCCTGGACCGATGTGAGGAAACTAGAAGACCTGGATTTCGAGGATGATTTACGCTTGATGTCACACAAAATCGAAGACTAACAAGCGAAAACCGACAAACTAGTCGAAAAAGCAGCAAAGACAGGATTCCAGCTGAACATAGACAAGGTGGAGGTTGTGAAAATAACCAACCAACAACAACACCACAAACATCCGGCGTCAATCACCATCAACGAGAGGGATCTGAAAGAGGTTAATTCATTCACTTATCCTGGGAACATTGTCCCAACTACAGGCGGTCAGAACGGACGAGGATGTCAAATTGATAGAGAATCGGAAAGGCGAGAAACACGTTGTTCATCAACCTGAAACCAATCTGGAAATCTTCTTCACTCAGCATCAACAAGAAGAATCGATCGGTTTTACAATACAAACAACGTCAAGTCAGTCAGTTCTTCTATACGGATCAGAAACGTGGCTGGCGGGTCACAAAGAATATTTCCAACAGCCAGTTGCAGACCTTTACCAACAACAACTGTCTTCGCTGGCTCTATACTGAAGATCAGATGACCAGGTCGGAAAGAATCGCCAACAAGACACCATGGGAACAAAGGAAACAAAACAAGAACCAATCAATCTCCAGCCAACAAATATGCAGGAGAAAGTGGAGATGGATTGGACACTCGCTGAGGAGGCCGCTGGGTGACATCGCGCGCGCGTCAGGCCATTGCTCGAGTGAAACCCGAAAGGGAAGCTGCTAGTGAGTATTCAGTGTAGGGGTGACATGGAGGAGATGGTGTGAAGAGGAGTGGAAACAGTATGGACTAAGATGGATGCAGGTGAGAAGTACAGCAGAAGACAGAAGCAAGTGGAGACGTGCAGTTAAAGCCGTATGTTCCACTAGGAACCCAATGGAACAACAATAATATTACATGCTATCACAATGCCCAAATTTTGTGCGTATATTATTCTGACGAAGCATACCTAATTTTATTCGGTTGAGTAAACATTTGACGAATGTTTCAAGGGAAGAAATGGCTTTGAACAGTGCTATTGCCAGACATCTTATTGTCACAGTTCATGAAGTAAACATCGTGAAATCCTTCAAGATTGTTAATAAACAATATAATGCAACTCTCCTCAAATTTGCCGAAGCGTTCACTCACTATTAATAGTTTGAAACATGACTTCTATGTTCAAAAAGGTTCATTGATTAGTGTTCCTTTGCCTTGGTGACTCAATGTCTTGTCTCTTCATCTCAATTGACTACACAATCTTTTCTTTTCACTCCTCTTGCTACCTGCTTTAGTGTAATTCTGTTCCTTTTGTCTCAATAATTTGAGTTAACCCCCACCCACCCCCGTGGCACTAATACTCATTATCAGCTCCTTGTCTTCTTGTCTTCACTTTGCACTGGAGTATACTCAATGTATCCAGCAGATACATTTTGCATGTTTGTATTTTGCTTGAACTTTGACCCACCTCATAAGTTACATACGTAGAACCTCTAGGTTGCAAGCAGACGACGAGAATTCAACGACGAAATAAATAATGATGCCCTCATATTATTACTGAACAAGTATTTCGTTTTTTTTTAATATTTTTATTATTGTATTCCTTTACGTTCCCAGTGGAACATGGACGGGGGGGCCTTAAAGCTAGAGCTTTGAAGTTTCTGTAGCAGTAGTGTTTATTTTTACAGGATGAGGGTCCTAGCCTCATGCCTAACCTTCCTTATTTGCCAGTCATATTACTGGCTTATCGAGATGAAGGAGTGTACTGGTCGGGGACTGAACCCCGAACCAAAAGCGTACTCAACGAGCAATCTATCACTGTGCCACCCATCCTTCTCAGATCTCTGAGCTAAGGTCATGTGTAATTATCAGTGTAATATCTGGAAATGAAGTAAGGTTTGGACATCAAATCCTGTGAAATGTAACAATCAACACTGCTACAGAAACTTCATTCTCGTAAAAAGAGTTATCTTTCATAACACAGTCAGAGTATAATTAGTTGCATAACAGTGTTTCAAGTGTTGGTGTGCTGCGATTAGACATATATCAAGTTTTATCCCGAAATAATTGACTTCAGTTAGAGAATCATTGAAAACTACCAGAAAGTACTGGATAGCTAACTGTTTTGTCCTTGTTTAGGTCACTTTTGTAACACGCTCCTATGAATCCACCCACTAAGGATTGAACACAGTACCTTTAAGCTTGAAGATGAGCACATCGGTTACTCAAGATCGCTAGTCAGGTCACAGAAGTCTACCGGTAAAGAGACTCAGACAAGGAAAAAACACTTGTTTAGTTCGCCCTAAATTTCAGTGGTTCTTCTTTTTTTGTTTCTATTCCCTTACATTTCCAGTGGGACATAGGGCTTCAAGCTAGCTCTGATACTCAACCTTCCCTTCCTTATTAGTGTATTATTACTGGGCTTAGCGGGAATCGAACCCCGGACACCGGAGACATGGCTGATGAGTACTTTACCACTTAGATATGACAGATTGGAGATTGGTAGCTCAGGTGGATGATTTTGATGTGTTTGTGTTCTCTGAGCTGAATAGTTGGTCATTCGCGAATCTTTCATCGCCCTACTAGGCAGACAACATCTTCAGTGCATACTTCAGTTTGAATTGAAGTGAGCTTTTAGATTTCTCTCCTGGTGGGTCAGCTTGAAAGTGACTGATTTGTTTTTGTGTGTTTTCACACTTTCCAGGCGACTTGTATTGGAACTAGCTGTTTCTTTGACTTGAACTTTGACCCTTTGTGTGTGTGTGTGAGGTTTCTTTCTTATCAATTGATAAATTTTGTCTATCTCGATGTGTCTATTGATTGATGATTCACTGGAATACTAGTCAAGCTTCTAAAAATTCTCTAACATTCTTGATGTTTCCTCTGTCTAACATTTAAATGTTGGTTGTCCCAATAGAAGTGATGTCCGTGGTTGTCTGTATGTAGTGACATGAGGGAGTGAATGTCATGCCTTTTGATGGTTAGCTTAAGTTCGTGGATACGAAGACGAAGAGGACGTCCACTTTGGCCTATGTAGTGTTTTTCGCATTTGTTACAATTTATTTTGTAGATGATATTCGTTTTATCTTCTTTCGCTGTTGAGTCTTTTGGTTGATACAAAGGCAGCTGAGTGAAGTGACTTTGTTGGTTTGTGTACGATGTCAATTTCTAAAGGTTGGAAAAGTCTTGTAGTGATTTCTGAGATATTTTTATATATGATGGGGTGATTTTCTTTGTGCTTTCCTAAGGTGCCTTTGATTAAGTAGGTTGGTTTGAGGAGAGAAATATTTTGATGAAATTCTGTGGATATCCATTCTCTTGGAAGACGTCCATGAGATATTTTTCTTGAATTTTCCTTAAGGTGGGAGTGCTGCAATAAGTCATGGCTGGTCCTCTTGTGTAGTGTTTGTATGCAATTCTTTTTATCTGTTATTGGATTATTGCTGTTGTAATTCAGGATTTGGTCTGTGTGAGTTGATTTTGCTATAAATTTGAGTTTTTAAATTCCTCATGGTTGTTCGCTTGACTATGAAGTCCAAAACTTTACCACTGTTTTGCAACCGAAGCCATCACATTCTTGCTTTTTCCTTTGTATAAACTATATCCACTTTTGTTTGGTTGACTAAATAAACAGTTAACACAGAGTATGTAATTCTCCTTTCATTTTAGATTTGTCAATAAGTTTTTTTGGGTCATTCAACAAACTAATTAATGTATAATCATTAAAATTTAGGGCTTAAAAATATACTACTACTACTAATAATAAAAACAATAATAGTAGTATATATATATATGTGCAGTATTTGAATGGCTGATTAAATTTGGCCTAGTAATAACAAATTATCTATATATAAACACTTGAATAATTTCACTTTTATTCGCTAATCAGATTTCATTTCAACTTGCTTTATATTACTATTATTATTATTATTTTGACATTAAAAAAGGATTAACCGTCTGAGTTGTAAGAAGACGTAAATATACGAAGTTTAGCCAACTGACAGCCACAAAATCAATAATTGAAAAAAAAAACAGAACAATGAATGTATTTTATGCTGGAGTGTTTTGAAATTTTTATCCAATGATTTACTTTCTAAAGATTTGATATGTTTTTGAAGTTTTTACCACCATGTACAAATGTGAGTTAAAAACTCTTCCACAGTAGTATACACTTATGACCTTACCCACAAGGGTTCGAACCCAGGAACTACTAGTTACAAAGCAGGAGAGTTAAAGAATATTTAGCCTTGTGGAAATGACTCAGTCAACTAATCTGTGACTTTAGCTTGAGAGAACAAGCCACTTATGCCATCTGCGTGAGTATTTATACTCACTCCTGTTCACCGGATGGATCAACATTAGTCATGATTTTTTACTAGGTATCCAGTCACCTTCGTCATCTTATGGCCAGTTAATTAGAGATCCATTGGAAACCAGGATGGAAACATCTGCAGTAAGCACCTACAGGGTTTTTGAACTCACCACCTACCAGCTACAAGTCAAGTTCATTGCTACCCGATCCAATGACGAGTGGATCTTTTTTTAAAATTCCAAGAATTCAAGGCTATAGCATAAATTACAGTCAAATACTATTGACGTGAGTATTCATCCTCACGATAAACCTGGTAAATCTCATACTGAGTGATAGAAATTTGTATTCAAAGGTTGACAGTTGGAACTGATCTCAATGGGTGAATGCTCTCTGAATCTTCTATTGTTCTGAGTTGGAACGCTGGTGGCCACGGACTGATGAAGAGTCCAAAACTAGGACAAAACAACTCTGTGAAATACTTCCTGCTGGTTTTCAATGGTTCTGTAACTAATGTGAATTTGTGGTGAAACTTAATTCTCTAAAATCAATTCTATTTTTCCCATTTATCGGATGGAACCAAAGGCTCAGTCTCTATAGAAATGTTGGCTACTAAGACAGATACTTGGATGATGTCTGTTGATTGAGATGGTGTTATTCGATGTATGGTGAACAGCAGTGGAATCTCTCGAGGGATATTTGAAACTTTCGCCATCCCCATCAAGTGATGATGTTCTCCTTGAGATTAAAACTGAGTGCACCAACCATTTTCCGCGTGTATTTTACCTATTCTTCTTTACTGTTCACCCTTATTCTTTCCTGAATTGCTTAAAAACGACTATGTCATACTTCGTAGAACTTTGAAAACTGTCAGTAGGATGAGTGGTGTCCTATTGAGCCATATTGTTGACATTGTTACTGATAGGCACTTGATGACATGCAAGAAATTCGCCAAAGGAATTTTGTGCGACTCTGAACACCTAGTCTACCCGCAGCTCCAACCTTGTGTCTTCTCAAGTAAAACAAGGAGTTTTTCAAAAGACTTTATGCACGTACGTTTAAGTATAAAAATTCCACTATACCATATTTGACGACACGTACTTTATGGACGAAAATAGTCTTAGGCGTAAACTAATCAACCTTCTTTGCACTACTAAATAAACCATTTCCTCCACCCTTACAACATCAAACTTTATTGTTATTGTATTTCTTATATTTATAATCCTCTCAATTTTTCGTTTTTATTTTTTTCATAAGTGTGAACATCATTTAAGCTGTGTTATAACTGTGAATTTTGTATTTCCCCTCACTATACTACATCAACAGAACATTAGATTCATTACTCTATAGTAACATGCTAAAATTTTCAAAATGAGTCAACAATACTGTTTGAAACAAACTCACTGTTATTATTATTATTATTATTATTATTTTTAATATTCTCAATTCGTGCTTCGAATATTCTTGACTTTATATCGTAAACTTGGACAAATTCCTCTGGTTACTTTTGTTTTAATTTTAAATTTAACTTATATTTTAAGTAAATCAGATGCAAGGTGTTGTGATAAATGCTGAGAATTCCATTCTGTATTGTAAGTACTGTCTTCTTTTGGAATAAAGTAAATTATTATTATTATTATTATTATTATTATTAGACCATGTTTCGTCAAAAGTGTCATCTTTTAAGCACTGGGTATCATTTATAATTCTTCTAGGTGTCCCAAATAGTCCAGTGGATAACATTCTACGGTTTGAAACTGTAGGTGTAAGGTGTGACCACTCAATAGGCTTTGATGGGTATATCCAGTTGACGAGTACCAAATAGGACGAAATATGTCATTCTATTGGATTCCACTGCCTATCACTATCCACTAAATAACATGAGATGAAGTCTAGTTGCGTATGAAGAATTTGATCAGTAAATGTTTGGCTAAAAAGAATATATTACCACGCTTCTCTACAGATTACTTACTTTCGTCTATAAATACGTCTCGTCATCTGATAGTCAACCAACCAACGAACTAACTAACTAACTAACGAAATCAACATGCGCTGATATTTTTAGAATTTGTCCAATTACTGGGCAATTCTGACATTTTATTCTCTGTCTGAAAAAAAAAAATAAATCCGATTGTTTCTTCGGAATCGGAATGTAATTTTAAAGTGATTGTTGTCGATAGTAATTTGATTTCTAACTTTTGTTCATCATCATCATTATCGTCATACTGCTTTAGTCGTTGATTAAAATAGATTCGATTTCCGTAATTTTCTTTCATCATTCTGTCAATTCTGGGTGGCAAATTCAAAGTTGTTCATTTTTAAGTATTGGTTTTTTTTGTAGCGATTTCTTTTATTTTGATTGGTCGAAGTATTTCATCATGGTCTGACATCAGTTAGAGAACCATTGGAAGACCTGTCAGGCAGTACTGGACACCTGTTTTGTCTCTCTTTGAGACTCTTCATCAATACGCAGGAGTTCGAACCTAGGACCTTCTGGTTGCAGGGCTAACCAGCTCATGGATCATTTATTAGCCACTGGGACACGATCCAGTGGCCAGCCAGCGCATGAACTTCAACTTATGAGAATTCATAACATAGTGTGACCATTTGGTGATGTCTTCTTCTTCGATGAGTTATTGCTTCACTTTCAACTTGGTGCATCCTACTTGCCATGGCTTCCCATTAGAACCCCAGGTTAACTGCCCGAATAGGGCCAGTCGCTAGTGAGCATCAGATCATATTTTCTATTCATCATGAGCTGACATTAGTAAGAGAATCAGTGGAAAACCTGGGAGTACTGGACAGCTGTTTCGTTCTAGCTCAGGGCTCTTCAGTAGTTGCTAGGGGTCGCACTATGTCGTGAATTGACAGAAGTTAGAATTCATGGGCCGTTAGATCGGTTCGCAGTGGCTTAATGGTCTACGAGCTAGCTCGCCTTGTAACCAGAAGGTCCTGGGTTCGAATCCTGGTGGGTGCGTACTATGAAGAGTCTCAAACTAAGCTGAGGAAACAGGTGTCCAGTACTCCCTGACAGGTTTCCCAATGGTTCTCTAGCCAATGTCAGCTCATGATGAAGTCAAATCAAGTCAAGTCAAATCCTTGTAAACCAACACGTCAATATCAATCTGAGGCTTGCTAGTCACTGCCCCATTCGGGTACAGTATGGTGTCAAGTGTGAGGACGAATACTCCTCACAGATGACATTGGTTAGTGACAGTCGCAGTATATCGTGAATTGCCAGAATAAGGAGAAATTCATGGGCTTGGCAATGGATCGAATCCCAGTGGTTTAGTAGTCTACGAGCTTGCCTTGTAACCCGTAGGTCGTGAGTTCGACCATCTGTTGTGGTTAGTGTATACTGAGGAAGAGTCCCAAACTAGGCTGACGAAATAGCTGTCCAGTCCCCTCTAGCTGGTTTACTAATGGTTCTCTAACCTATATCAGTTCATGATGCAACCCTGTAAACAATCAATCCAATCCGTACAAATCAATAGTTAAAGAGAATTTCATTGATAAAATCAAATTACCATTATTTTTAGCATTATTGTTGTTCGCATAGGTTCCGAGGAGAACATAAGACTTCAATAACATCACATGTCCATTTTTCCTATTCTCTGAGGTCGACTTTACCTGGCCCCATGATTCCCATAAGCACTCCCCGCCTAAATCGTCACTCGCATGCTTTACAGGTTCCACTCGGGTGATGGCCTGGCCTGCCATGTTACTCAACCGTCACCTCAGCTTGTGCGTTCCATCTATCTCCACTTTCTTCTTAATATTTGTTGAGGAGTCAGTTCTTTATTGAATCATTCTAGTCTTCAGTATGCAGTCTGTGAATTGAGGTGGCTATTGGTAGAACTATTAGTGTAACAACAGAAGACAAGGGTCAGGCAACAGATCGTTAATTAAAGAAATCAACACATATTTGTAGATTGTCATGTACATAATATAGATTATTGTTAGCAGAGAAACACAGTCGTCTTCTGATTGGTTGTTTCTCACAGAAAGTTAGCCTTGCATCTCTTTGTGACTGTTTCTTGAATGTCAGATCATCTTTATGTTAACTGTATCCGCCTACGCGAAACCTTCGTTCTCATTTTCCTCACGACCAATATTGGCGACACAAACATTGACGTAAATTACTGTCCGCCAATTTTTAGTAACAGCCAGCTCTCACCACAGTAGTAGTAGTAGTAGTAGTAGTACTAGCCTCTTGGAAATGTTTTCGATGACTCACGTATCAAATCTCTGATCCATGTAGAAAAAGAATCCGACTGACTTAATCTTGATGTTGTAAATTCAGATTTTGTCCTTTTTCGATTTCCTTTTGCAGTTTCATTGAGCCCAGTACTTACTTAAATCGTCTTCTGAAGTATAGCCTATATAGAAATGACTCTAAAGCAGAAAAGAAAGAGGAGATATGTTTACCCTGTCTTGTTACTTTTATTTTTCAAGCAATTGTTTTGTCAAATGTTTGATGAAGAATGAAGCAGGTTTACTTTGATTTTCTTCTTTCTGCCCTATTCCCTTCCTTACTTTCTCTCTCTCTCTCTCTGTCCTCTTGCTTCATTTTCTTACCTTTCTCTTCTATTGATTAGTCAATCAGTTAGTAAGTAAGTTGCTGCTTGTGATGATCAGGATCAAGATAAGGATCATGTGATCATGAATATTGCTGCTGCTGCTGCTGTCAGTGCTATTGATACTGATACTATTGTTTTCCTTCTTTCCGTTGTTGTTGTTGTTGATTTTGCTGTTTGCTTGCTTTTTCTCGTCATTTTACTCATTCTTGTCAAATTGCCATCTTTGTTCTGATTATTGACCAATGTTTATTGATCTATACCTTATAGATGAACATGAAATTGTGTACATTGTGAACAGTATCGATTAAACTTTACTTCTTTAATTGTTTCTTTTAAAGTTCTCTGTCCACTTTCATATCCACTAGCTACCGATTGAAATTAACATTTTAAGACAATAATTGTCAAAGCGGTAGTAGTAGTAGTAGTAGTGTTTTTCTTCCCCAGCGAACCAGGATTTAGTTTACGTTGTGATCTGGAAATGAATAATATCATTGAATAATTCTGCATCTTGTTGTTTGGCCTTGGACCGATCACCAGCCAATGAGAATACTTTATTCTCTGTTAACCTTCTCGTCAACTGCGTACACCCTAAAAAATATTGAATTATAGGTTATGAAATTTCTGAAAATACTTTTTTTAACATTCAAACTTTTTAGGGAATTATAAAATCTTTTAACCAATCAAATCGAATCCCTACGAATCAATACTTGAATACCAATCTGGTGCTAACTAGCAACTAGCCCTATTCAGATAGGTAGCAACCTGGAATTCAAGTCGGAAGTCTTAACTAGTAGAGTACACCAGGTCGTCTGGTGTGAGGACAAATACTCGCCGAATACATTGGCTAGTGATCGTGGTATATTGTGAATTGGCAGAAATTGAAGTTCATGGATAGTCGGATCGGGTCACAGTAACTAATTGGTCTGCAAGCTTGTCTTGTAACCGAAAGATAGCGGGTTCAATCCCTTGTTGTTGTTGGTGTGTACTGTTGAAAAGTCCCAAACAACGCTGACAAAACATCTGTCTAGTATTACATGCTGGCTTACCAATGGTTTTCTAACTTTAATTTACATTAACTTGAAGTTACTGATAGAGAGTCACGGTTGAATGTTTATAGTATAATTAGAAAATGAATTGGGAGAAGGGTTTAGACTTGGCTTGAAAACAAGGCTGAACCAGAGACAAGATGAAAGATCGAAAGATTCACATTTTTGAACACCACTGTGAAGTCAGTTCTTGTATATGGATCAGAAACTTCCACCGTGTGTCTCAAAATTTAAAAAGGTTTCCAACAGCTGCCTTCGTTGGCTGCATACTGAATATCAAATGACCAGAAATAATAAGCAACAAGAATTTCTAACTGCAAAAAAAAACCAATCAATAGCTGATCGCTCAACAAATATGCTGTTGTGGGAGAAGGCAGAGATGGATCGGGCATATGTTGAGGAGGCTGCCGAATGACATTGAATGTCAAGCCGTTGCTCGAGTGGTATCCAAATGGAAAGTGACAATTGGGTCTTCGATGCTAGGATGACATGGAGGATATCGTTTTTGGGAAGATATGAGAGAATTTAGTCAGTCATGGAGCTAGCCAGCTGAAGAGGATGGCAGAAAATACAACAAAGTGGAAATAAGTTGTTGAAACCCTATGTTCCACTTGAAACGCAAGGGAATCATTGGTAATTATGACGAATTCAAGAGGGTTGGAGTGAATAGTAAAGTAAAATTATAACATAAACAAAATAATTTAATATAGATTTAGCAACTTAAATAGTGAATTCAACTCAGTAAGTGAAAATGAAAATCAAATAGAATGTTACCCAACAGATTCATTGTAAAATTTAATGAATCATAAACAATGACAATCAGTCCTACTTTCTAGATCTCAACATAAAATAGAAGAAACTATACGATGTTTGAAACATCAATCGATCAGTAGTTAAGTTATCACAGCTTTTACCCAACTGGCTACAAATTAAATCTGGTCAAAACCCTTTTTATTTAGAAAAGTTAGGGCGTTATTATTCAAAAGACGAGATCGATGAAAAGAAACTTGCAATTTCAAGATTTCATTATGAACTGACATCGGTTAGAGAAATATTAGAAAGCCATCTGAGAGTACTAGACAGTAGTCTGTTTCGTTAGCCTAGTTTCGAACTTTTCAGCAGTATTCACCCACTCACCACTATCGTTCAAACCTAGGACCTTCTGGTTACAAGGCTGACTGAAATACAATTTTTCCCCACAACAGACTTGTTGTACCTCACTGGTCACAAATCCTCACTAAGACCCACGTAACCGCGTTCTAGAATAGGATAGTCACCAGTGTTGGTTTACGGGAACTTCCAAATATTCAAGAAACCTATGTCAAGAATGGATGTTCCCAGAGGTTCATATTAAAATACTGAAGTGAAACCCAAATCAGCGACAAGTACAGCATAACAAGGACTGAGAGGAGAGCATCTTTTTTCGTTTTTCTCAGCATATCCTTAAAAGTCTTTGTATGAAAGTCAGCAAAGTGTTCTACATTGCAACTGCCAGACACACGTGATTGACACAGCACCTTCAGTGGGAATTAGTTGTGCTTTCAAAATAATCAATACACAAAGAAAATCATAGTGACTTTAGTCTTTGCAGAAGCTAAGACTAGCAAAAGACTCCTACCAAACCGTTGTATACAGAAAGATAGTGTGGCTAATCTTTCACTACCCTGATAACCGTCGATATTTTAGTTCGGGTGATTTCGCAGTTTATTCAGTAGTGTAACATTCCACTTAGTGAGTTGAATGAACCATTTAAGTTTCCAAATCTACTATTCAATGCCACCCTCCTGAACTCCCTCCGAATCATAATGCGTTTAAATTCACTCTGCTCTTTGATGTTGTATTTTTTCTTTAGTCTATCGTTGTTTGTAAGAAAATAATCAAGCCCATCCCCCCCAACCCTTTGTGCAATTAAACTAAACAATGAGATGCTGACTAGCGACTTGCCTTATTCAGATAGGTAGTAACCTGGGATTCTAATAGGAAATCGTCACCAGTAGGGTGCGGCAGGTCAGGTGTTAGGACAAATACTCACCGAAGACATTGGCTAGGGGTCAAGCTATGTCATGAATAGGCAGAAGTTAGAATTCATCAGCCATTGGGTTGAATTCCAGTGGCTAAATGGTATACGAGCGCGCCTGGGTTCAAACTGTGGTGGTGGGTGGTGTACTGATGAAGAGTTTCAAACTAGGGCGAAACAGCTGTCTAGTACTGTCAGGTTTTCCAATGGTTGTCTAACCAATGTCAGCTCATTATGAAATCCTCTAACCAATCTAATCCCTATAAACCAACACTTAAACTAAGCCTAGTTAGCTTTTGAACACTGAATCACGTTTCTTATACTACCTCCATATAACTCGATGTTAGTATAAGAAAAGTGTGTCCATAAAACGATTTTTTTAACTTGTAATCTGATAGCAATTAGGAGTGTGCTGAATTTGAAGTGGATCCAGGAAGAAAACAGGTTTTTTTGGGGATTTCATCATGAACTGACACTGGTTAGAGAACCAGTGGAAAACCAGTGGGGAGTACAGGACACTTGTTCCGTCAGCCTAATTTTAGACTCTTCAATAGTACACACCAAAAACACAAAGGGTTCAAATCTGGTTGGAAGACCGCCTCGTAGAATATTAGGGCCACCAGAACTCCGTCCATTGGCCAGCCCATGAATTTCTAATGGCTGGTAATTCACGATATAGAGCGACTTTCAGTAACCAATGTTATCTGTGGTGAGTATTTGTCCCCACACCCGACTTGATGTATCCCAGTAGCCACTACTTCCCTCTAGAAACGCGGTAACCACCTACCTGAATATAACCAGTCGCTAGTCAGTCAGCATCAGATAGATATTCAACTGTTGGTTTGCAGGGATTTGGTTTGATTGGTTTCAGGATTTCATCATGAGCTGATATCGGCAGGTAGACCATTGGAAAATCAACGGGGAGTACTAGACAGTCGTTTCGTCAGCCTAGTTTGAACTCTTTGACAAGACTCACCTACCATCACAGGAGTTTTAAATCAGGAGCTTCTAGTTATAAGGCGAGTGGCTTGTAGACCATTAAACCAGTGAGATCCAGTCTAATAGTGAGACTGTTACTAACCTGTGTTATCCATGAGGAGTACTTTTCCTCACACCCGACCTGTTATTGTACCTCACCGGTCACGAGTTACCACTAAAATTTGTGTAACCTCATACTCTGAATAGAGCCAAACACCAGTGAGCATCAGGTGGATATTCAAACGTTGGTTTTCAGGGATTTGATTCGATTAGTTCCATGACTTCATCATGAACATAAAGTTCAAACCCATTGCCATTACTTCCCCGTTTGTAAAGCTTATGGAAAAACTTGAACTACTTAAACTCGAGCCCTTCCTATACTGTATCTTTGCCTGTCAAATGTCAAAGTTAGACTGCTCCAAACTAAATGGCTTTTATCAGAAATTAGCCAGTGGTCCAAGGAAAACGTTCTAACCTTAAATCCCTACAAATGACAAACGGTCACTTTCACCTTTAGGCATGAATCTGACTGACCTCTAAACAAACTGGTTAGCACTCACACGAGGTGTGCAACATAAATGGCAATGAAATAGAAACCAAATCGGAAATTAAATACCTAGGCGTCATTCTATATGCTGATCTTTCCTTATTGCTCGTCTCATATCTTGATGATTTCTGAGAAAATATTCCATCTTACCTTTTACATCAAGAAGTTAAGACATTTTGGAATAACCCAACCCAACCAAACCCTTACTCCTACGATTCGTCAACTCTCGCATTCTGCCTATTATTCTCTATTGCTCCCCCTTAGCTTTTCCTGGGCTACTGAAGAAAGACTATACCTTATTACGTAGGGTGTTAAAGGTTGTCAGCAGAGTAAGTGACATGCCACCTAACCAACCAGCTTGTTAATATTCTAGTTGACAGGCACATGGACTCATGTGAAAAATGGGCTAAATCCATTCTATCTATCTATCTATCAAACTCACACCACCCTCTTCATTCACAACCCCCACTCCATTGTATCTCATCAGGCAGAACCAGAAACCTAACTATATAGAAAACTATATTCTCGCACTAGAAAGTACAGAAACTCATCCATACCCTACTTAGCTCGTGTTCTGTGTGATAAAGAAAGCATTAGCCGTGATACCTACAACTTATTCAATAATCAGTAGAACAACTGGATCTCGTCTTTCCAACTCATATCATTTATAGGTACAACGTTAACTTTCTTTCTTTTTTTCTGTTATGTGCTGCTTTGTTTCTCTCTTCCTTACAAACTCTGCTTAAAACCTTCTTCTTCGTTCTTTCACACTCTGTATATCTCAACCTTTTTTTACCGTTTACGCCAGTAAATATGCTAGTAGTATCTACTTTTCTAACACCTTCAAACACTCTGTTCAATTTTCGCCTTTGCTACTGACATGCCAATATGTTGATGTTATGATGAATTGAGATTACCGATAATCTATGTAGAATTTTATTTATTGTTAATTCACTAACTGAATGCAATACTGTATGAAGTGAAATGCTGAGAATTCCATTCTGTATCACAAGTACTGTTTTAGAATAAAGCATATTGTTATTATTATTATTATGAATTGACATTGGTTAGAGAACCATTGGTAAACCAGCTTGCAGTAATCAACAGCTGTTTTGTCCTGAACTTCAGTGGGTGGGTACTGTTGAAGAGGCGCAAACTAGGTTAACTAGGAAACAGCTGCCAAGTACTCACGGCTGGTTTTTCGAATGATTCTCCAACCGACACCAATTCATGATGAAATCCTGGCACCAATCAAATCAAATGAGTTCATATTATCCTGTCTGCATATATAGGTGTGTGTGTGTGTTCGCTATCTCTCGTTTGGCAGAAATAAACTTTCGTTAAGGAATGTCGTGTACTCGTATACTCAAATGTCTATCGTCTCTTAGACATCTATTCATTTAAACTAATAAATGAGCGTCGTTTATCGAAAAAGCGCATGAAAAATTATAATTCGAAGACAAAACAGTTATAAGTATGCAATTAATTATCTTTTTTGTCATTTTTACACTTCATTTATTCCTGTATAAATAAGGAATTTCTTTTACCAGTCATTTTAAACGTTTTACGGAGGAAAACATTCAATCGATTCATTTAAAGTCATCATTCTCTCTTACCCTTTACAATTTAGGCTTTGATCTTAACAGCTATCAGAGCGTTGTAGCATAGAAAGTAGTTATCATTATTATTATTTATTAATCGCTTGGGCTCCAATGTGGAATATAGAGCTTCAACAGAACATCTCCACACTTTTGTCCCTACTCCTAAGGTCCCCTTTAGCCTGCCACACAATAGGTCACCACCTCACAGGATCTCCTGAATGTTATCCTCTGACCCAATGCGAATTCATCGTTTTCATTTATGTCCCACTGAAGAGGGTCCATGACGTGCGATGTCATTCAAAGTGTTTGTGGAGAATTGAATTCTTAGCTGGTTTTCTTCCCATAGTTGTCTTTTGCTAATTTTCACTGGCCATTTGATCACTATTATAATAGAGCGGATATTTCTAAAATCTGTGACATGTTGTGAATCCTATTTGTGACACAAACGCCAAGTTTTTGATCCACTTAATATTGCTGTTGAAAATCCTAATCTTATTCTTTATCCTGAGTGACTTTTGTCTTTGACAGCTTCATCCATTCCGTCTGACTGTGGTTAAAACCATGCTTCCTAGCTGAATAAGCGAAGGAAGTACCCCTGTCAAATCTCTGCCATTGATAGTGATTGGTGCCGGCTATTGCCGGTGTCACTGTTGGCTGATTGTGCATATCACCTCCGTCTATTTTATGTTCACCTATAGCCCTGTTCTTGCTGCTTGCCTTTTCAGGTATTTTGTTGGCTTTCCTTGTGTCTGCAAGTCTTCGGGTTTGTATGACATTAAATACAGACCATCCACATGTGAAATCCAGATCTTCTAGAGTTTTCTTATTGGTCAGTCCAACGTATTCCTATCTTCTCATTTCCTAAGCAGTCTAACGCATAATCCAATCAGAACCAATCAGAAGACAAGTTTCCTGCCACACAGTTCGAGATTCATTCGACTTTATCGAGTCAATTGAAAACATCAACGTATCCAACAGGACCATGATCTCATTAGATGTCACATCACTATTCACAAATGTTCCACTGACTGAAACAATATGCTATGTATGCGAACTTATTGATTCCAAAGGAATAAACATCGGTATACCCACCGAGCGTCTTAAAGAACTCCTTCTGAGGTGTACCCTGAATGTTCAATTCTCTTTCAACAACGAAATATATCGCCAAAAGGATGGTATAGCTATGGGCTCACCACTACTAGGCCCATCACTTGCAGATTTCTTTATGGCAAAACTCGAAAACACATGCATGAAGAAAATGATCGATACCTTCGGAATTTACAAGAGATACGTCGACGACACTTTCATTATCGTCAACAATGAAGAGAATCTAGACGACATCCTGAAGTCGTTTAACAAGTGCCACCCCGCAATTCAGTTCACGCTGATCAATTATCTAATTTTGACAAACCTCATGTAAACACACACACACACACTCAAATAATTATATATAAATGCGATTGTACAGGCTATGTGAATGAATTCGCCGTCGAAAAGAGTCTCTTCGCTGAACGTCTTCTCTTTTTCATAATCCAATCAACCACAATTAAGACTATCATCGTGGGTGATAATAGGCAGCCAGCTTTGTTTTACTCTTGTATTCACTTCAAACACCTCGCTGAG
Organism: Trichobilharzia regenti; assembly: GCA_944472135.2. Lineage (NCBI taxonomy): Eukaryota > Metazoa > Platyhelminthes > Trematoda > Strigeidida > Schistosomatidae > Trichobilharzia > Trichobilharzia regenti. The sequence goes on from OX235268.1 coordinate 5,401,596, forward strand.
TTTTTCGTTGTAAATCATCTAAAATGTGGCACTGTCACATTGACATCTTTTCAATAATTTAATAATTCCCATTGTAGCATTAAGAACACAATTTTCAGCGAAGAGACTCTTTTCAACGAATTTATTATCAAGCTGTACAATCGTATGTGTATGGTTTTATAAAGAAATTATATCCGGTGAGGGAATTAGGTCAAAGGTGTAAATACATGAAATAATAATAGTATGAAATAAATTTAAAATATTTGTGATTAGGTTCATAGTTTAAGTCAAGTGGAACAATAATTAATGTCATATATAAGATAATACATCGGGTGTATAGATTTTGGGGAGAGGCATATAATTGTAAGATTAATAGACGAATGTAAAATGTTACGTAATATGGTGTGAAATTTGATAACAAAGAATTTAATATTGTAAAAATAAAGATAAAAAGTATACACATGAATAATTTTTGGTTTAAAATGTCAAGTAGATCAAGTGGAAAAGATTCAGAATGAGAGTCGTAATAATAATAATAATGATAATAATAATAATAATAATCGAAGTAATAAGGGAAAAGTACATAAAATAATAAAATAAATGTCTATCCCTCTACGGCCAAGGCAGCAGTAGGGATTGTACATACTTCTTTTGTACACAAAGGTCTGGCTTAAAGTCATGAATTGCCAAGGCCTCAGCTGTTTTTAGAAGTCTGTAACGAAGAAAACGCGGGAAGTTGGCATGAATTCTGTATATGACCTTGAAATCATGGTCAGGGTTGACCGAGTGACAGGAGTCGATGAGGTGTTCTAAGATAGAACTTCGCACACATTTCCTTTCTCCTTTGTAAAACCAAGCTGGAATATGTTCTCGTATCCGTGTGGAGAGCATTCTCTGACTACGGCCAATGTACCTTGCTCCACAAGAGCAGGTGAACTGGTAGATGCACATGGAGGCGGTCAGACGGGGGAGCTTATCTTTTACAGAGGTAGAGAACAGTTTGCGGCTCGTGAACGTCATATGTAATCTAGCTGCAGGGAACGTTTTACTAACTGATTTAGAAAGACGATTTTTGAGCATATCAGAAGCTTGATCTCCTTTGAATTCCAAGTTCACAAATAGGGTTTTCTTTGGAACTGAGTCAGTGACCAGTTTAGACTGCTTCTCTTTCATGTTTCTGTCATTGACATCTATTGAATGAAGTTAATAAAGACTTGAGCACTGCACGCCAATGTGTCGAAGCAATTTCCAAATTACTCCTCGGTCAACACTGTCTGTCGAAGGCCTTCTCAAAATTGATGAAGTGAAGTTAGAGGTTTAACTGCCATTTTATACTTTGTTTGACGATGATGCGTAGAGCTGTAATTTTGTCCGTACATGATTTACCTTTCCTGAATCCAGCCTGTTCCGTGATGGTGGAGTTCTGTATTCAATGCATCTTTTAGTCTCTCCAGGATGACACTACTTAGTATTTTACTTGGCGTGGACAAGAGCGTTATTCCACGCCAGTGAGTTCTTGCAAAGGAGTAGGCCACCCTTCTTTAATAGTTTGAAAAGGTAGCCATTCTTCCAATTAGTAGACAACTTTCTTTCCCTCCAAACAATTTACAATAGTAGAGTAAGCATATGTGAGTTATTAGCCTAAAACCTAACCTCCCGTCTTTTTCCGCATTATAAATGGCTAATAAGCTATTATTGAGTTTAGAAATCCGTTAACAGGTAGTCAAATTCACGTTTTATATGTGTTACAGGATGATTCTACAGGTGAATCACCAGCGGAATGATATTCAAAATATAAACTTTTCATGAACTTACGGCGAGTGATAACTCATTACAGGTTATGCTCTAGCTTGTCCCAGCTTGATTTTAAAAAAAACTGTATCCTGATATCATGTTTATCAGGGTCCATGAAATGAGAATAAAGTGAAGAACGAATGATTCCATATTAGTTTGTTTATTAGATGTATCACACAGTGGGTGAAACAGTATTATTTACTGGAAGACACAGTTTCGAACAAAATTTATTTTTCATAATCATATCAGTTTTAATTACACAACTTCAGAAAGTATGGAGGTAAATGCAAAAATAAAATAAATAACGATAGTAGTGATTTTGAGAATGATAATAATAGTAATGACAATAATAGTATTATATTATATATATATTATTGTATCCTTTAGTTCCTAGAGGAACATAGGGCTTCATCTGCGCACCTCCATTACCTTCTGTTTTTTGATTACTTTTTCACCCCGCTCCATGTCTGTCCACATGCTTTCGTCTCCTCCTCGTATGACCTCCTCCAAGTCACCCTTGGACGACTAACTCGCCGCCTCCCTTTCGAGTTCCGCTCGAGGGCTGGTCTAGTGATGTCATTTGATGGTTTCCTCAGAGTATGGCCAATCCATCTCCATTTCTTCCTGCCTATTTGTTTCACAATCGGTTCCTGATGGGTTCGCTCCCAGAGATCCGTGTTGCTGATCTTTTCTGGCCATCTGATCTTGAGGGAGGTATTGAGTAAAGACAGCTGCTGATAAAGGTCTGAAGTTTGTTTGAGATGCTCTTTATGACTCGCCAAGTCTCTGATCCATATAGCAAGTAGCACTGACTTCACATTGGATTTGAAAACCCGGATCTCATTTCTCATGGTGACTGATGAGTGTTGATTTCCACACAGAATTGAGAGAAATGAAAGCTTGTCTTGCTTTCCTTATTCTTGCTTTGATATCCTCATCAGTTGCGTCTACCTGTAGTTGAAATTATGCTTCCCAGGTTGGTGAGAAAAAGAGGTTGTTTCTTTCAGGTTCCTCCCATTTACGATGGCTGATTCTTGTCTGTTGTTGTTGCTGTTGGTGTTGGCCAGGAATTTTCATCACCTGCCTCTGTTTTCTCAATGTTCTCCTGAAGTCCTATCTTTGATGCCTTTTCTGTCGCCAACTTGTTACTTTTCACTTGGATATATATCTTCCAGATATGTATCGTCGGCGAAGTTCATATTCTTTAAGTTTTTTGTGTGGGTCCATTTTATGCCTGTTTCCTCGCTACCTTGCCCGCTGTCTATCGCATTATCCAATCCACTGCAATCAGGAAGATCATTGGCGATAGTACACAGGCTTTCCGGTCCTTGTGAGGCCAGCTAACTATAAATTAAGACAACAGAACAAATTGAAGAGGTGATGTTCCACTTGGAATCTAAAGGAATAACAACACTAAAAATGCTACATTTAGGAATGTCGTGACTTCGCTGAAAGATTTTCAAGGTTCGACAATCTAGTATCATTTATTTTGTGTTTCACTGATGTTTTGTTATACTGAATTACTAAGTCTTTGTTTGAATGACAGCCCCAGATGACTATCAGTAGAATCTACACTACACATTTCATCCTTTTGAGGGCTCATCAGATGTAGATGTTCCTAAATTTCCAGTTAGTAAGTAAGTAAGTGATAGTCTTTACTTTCAAATTCGAACCCAGCATATACACACACCATTCAGTTGATGAGTTTTACGCTGAGTGAAACACATCTTCAAAAGTTCACTGCTTACCTTCTTCAACCATGTTCTTTTTCCTTAATCTATGTATTGACAACTTTTTATTCATGACTGTAGTGAGCTATAAATTTCCTTCTTTTTTTATTCTCTCTTCTAGTTAATTGTAAATTTTCGTAAGAAATCGTCAAATGCCTCATCAGCGCAATCTTCAGCAGGTCCAGCAGCACTAACAGCGACAACAACAACAACAACACCAGTAGTACAAAATGAGGTACAACAAAAGACATCACAAGAAAACTACAATATCAGTGATGATATTAATGATGATGACGAAACAATCAACAAATCTAGACAGTCTTACTATCAACCAGCATACAGGAGTAATGATAAAGCGATCGATAGAAATCTAAATGCACCTCTCTCTGTAAAAAATATTGATTTCTGTCAATCACCAATAACCTGTGGTATTGGCAAAATTATATGCGATACTGGTGTCACTTATATCCATTCACATTCACCTCTGGCTGCGGCAGCGGCGGCGGCATCATCATCGTCACCGCATTCTCGACAATTTCAACAATCCCCAGAATTATCAACACTGACTGATACGATGAAACCTCCACCGCCACCGCTGAGGTATTTAGATCATCGACATAGGTCACCTACACTGAATACATCGTGTGATTGTTGTCAAAGTAATGCATGGACAACTGATGAAGACAGTCGAACAGGCAGAATAAATCGATATTATCAAAATGTTAATCCAATCATAGATTACCAGCATAATTCATCGTATCCTGTAACAACATATATTGGTGAGTGAAGAGTAAAAATATTTTCATTATACACTCACCTGTGTTTTGTGTTCATCAAATAATAATAATAATAATAATTTTTATGAAAGGTTTTATATCATGAGTTGACATCGGTTAGAGAACCGTTGGAAATCCAGCGAGGAGTAAGGGACGTCTTTTCCTTCAGCCTAGTGTGAGACTTTTCAGTAGTACAGACCAACCAATGGGGTTCGAATTCAAAACTTTCTGATTACAAGCGAGCTGGAAGACAATTCACTAGTCACTGGGACCCGATTCCATGACCAGCCTATAAATTCCAACTTCTGCCAATTCGCGGAATTGGGTGACCGTCACCAAACAATGTCATCTAGCGGGAGTATTCGTTCTCAGACTGAACTATCTGCTGTACTGTAGTGGTCAAGATCTCTCACTAGAAACCAAGTAACTACCTACCTGAATAGGGCCAGTCACTGGTGGGCATCAGATTTATATTCAAAAGTTGGTTTGAAGGGAATAAGTTGATTACTGAATTACGTCACGCCGTTTGAATATCTGGAAGTACTGGACAGCCGTTTCATCCTAGTTTGGGATTTTTCAACGGTACGTGGCCGTGGAAGGGAGAGTGAAAGACATGAAAAGATTAGCTGTCTTTGATCATAGGTGCCTGGACTGTATCTCACGTGTTAAGTGGTATGATAAGATGAGCAATATTGAGGTTATGCATCCGTCGAATTCTAGGTAAACAGGGGAAATCAATCGACGAGGCTGTGAAATTACATCGACTGAGATGGTCAGGACATGTGTTACGTATACCTAGTCATCGCCTTCCTCAACCGGCAGGCGATGTTAGTTGACATGGGGTCAGGCTGGAAAAGAGCTAGCGGCGGTCAAACCAAAACATGGCACCAGCCAATGAAATCCACAATAGTTAGTTTAGGCCACCTAGTCTCGTAGGAAGATGTAGACTTCCTGACTGGTTGGGGTCCTCGAGACGGTAAAATCCAGTGGCTGTAGACAACTGGTGATATGGCTCAAAATCGTTCTCAATAACTGGCGAAGATGCATCCACTACTTGTGACTTTTGATTTCCAATGAAACTATATTGTTCTTCGTTATTACTATTCCTTTGTCTCACACTACTGTTTACTGTCTCTATTATGCATTTCTTCCACTTTCTTCTCTTTCTTTGTGTTCTTTATGGAGGGAGTGTGGCGACTTGAACTGTCACACATCGGTGCAAAGTTCCATGTCGAAAGCAGACAGACAGACAGAGGCTACCGTGGGAGTTGTAAACCATGATCTGGGTTTTCCAAATGGTTCTCCAATTTAAATCAATCTGTGATCAAAAATGAATAAAAAAAGATCAAATCCCTACAAATTAAATCTTGAAAATTGGTCTGAAGCTCTCTAGTGACTGGCAACCGGGAAAACCTTGCCTTGAGTTCTAGCGAGAGGTCACCACCAGTCATCTCCACCAGGTCGTAAGTGAGGACAAATACTCCCGTCGATGAGACTGCTTGCTTGATGATTGCCCTAAAAATCACAAATCATTGGAAGTTAGAATTCACGGACTGGCCATTGAAAAAGGTCCCAGCGGCTTAATGGTCTACGAGCTCACCTTGTAACCAGAAGGTCCTGGGTTCAAACCCCTGTGGTTAGTTCGTATATTGCTGAAGAGCTCAACAGTTGGATTAGACAGCTGGCTCCCAGGCTTTCCAATAGTTCTCCAACTGCTGTCACCTCATGACAAAATCCAGTAACTAACCAAATCCCTGTTAACGAAGGCTTCAATATTTTTTTGGTTTCTCTCCTAGATTGTATATCACTGTTCTGACATTTGGATATCACTTGTTGACTTAAAACTTATTATATGCCTTTATTCCTGTTTATTCTCTAATTTTGATACATCTCTTTGTGGTTTTATGGTGACATTTTCTGGTGCGATTTTGTTTGAGTCAAGTGAAGGAAATTCTGTCTTTGGACTGTCTGCAGGAAGTGTTGGTGCGTGATTCTTGTGGACAGTGTGTTTTTGATTTCACCTTGTTGAGAGTATGCTACATTGATTCTAAGCGCTTCTTTTGCGCTTAGATTTCGGAGACAAACAATCGTCTTTTTATTTTGATATCTTTGCGATGCTTTATAACTTTGACAGCCATAGTTCAGGACACAAGCATCAGTTCTTTGCACTTTGACCACAATGTATCGATTTTTTTTTGTTCACTGCACACTGACATTGTTTGCCTCTTTTCATCTTGTCGTATAACGTATAATGTGATATCTCAGAGTAAGATTTTGATTCAAAGTCAACAAGTGTTAATTTCGAATCTTGAGCATCTGCGTGGTATCATAAGGCGACACAGAATAATTTGGCCTCATAGCCGGTATAATTATTATTATTGTTCCCTTGGATTCCTAGTGGAACATACGGCTTCAACAGCACCACGTCTCCACTTTGTTCTTTCTTCTGATGTCCTCTTCAGCTGACTAGCCCTTACGATTGTCGACAATCTCTCATCTCCTCATCCAACTCACATGACCCAGTCATCGCCTCCTGTTCGGATTCCAACTAGAGTTGTCATTCAACCGACGGTCTCCTTAACGTATACCCAAATCATCTCCATTTCCTTCCACAATATATGTGTTGAACAATCAGTTCTTGGTTGTCTTGTCAACACCCAGAGTTTCTTGAAGCTAATTCTTTCAAGTAATTTGGAAATTACTCGAGTACTATGGCGTGCAGCGCCCAAATATTCATCAACCTTATTCAACAGCTGTACGACAACGGCACCTGCCAAGTGATCCACAACGGAAGACTCAGCGAGGCGTTTGGAGGAGTAAACACAGGAGTCAGACAAGGGTGCTTACTATCGCCAATGATATTCCTAATTGTGGTGGACTGACTTGATTATGCGTCAAACAGTGGGAAACGAGAAGACAGGAATATCCTGGACCGACGTGAAGGACCTAGAAGACCTGGATTTCGCGGATGACTTATGTTTGATGTCACACACAATCGAAGACTTACAAGCGAAAACCGACCGACAAACTGGTCGAAGAAGCAGCCGGCGAAGACAGGACTCCAGGTAAACATAGACAAGAAGGAGGTTATAAAAATAACCAACCAACCAACAACAGCAACAACATCCAACGTCAATCACCATCAACGGGAGGGATTTGAAAGAGGCTACTTCATTCACTTATCTAGGGAGCATTGTCTCAACTACAGGAGGAGCGGACGAGGATGTCAAATCGAGCGAGAATCGGGAAGGCGAGAAACACATTCACTCATCAAACTGAAATCAATCTGGAAATCTTCGTCACTCAGCATCATCAACAAAATTCGGATTTTCAATACAAACGTAAAGTCAGTTCTTCTATACGGATCAGAAACTTGGCGGGTCACAAAGAATATTTCCAAAAGGCTGCAGACCTTTATTAACAACTGTCTTCGCTCAATACTGAAGATCAGATGGCCAGGCTGAAAGAATCACCAACAAGGAATTATGGGAACAAACAAAGCAAGAACCAATCGCCAACCAACAAATATGCAGGAGAAAGTGGAGATGGATCGGACACTCGCTGAGGAGACCGCTGGGTGACATCGCGCGCCAAGCCCTTGAGTGGAACTCGAAAGGGAAGCGGCGAGTGGGTCGTCAGTGCGAGGGTGACATGGAGGAGATCGTGTAAAGAGGAGTTGAAAGAATATGGATTAACATGAATGCAGGCGAAAAGTATAGCAGAAGACAGAAGAAAATGGAGACGTGCAGTTGAAGCCCTATGTTCCACTAGGAAACCAAGGGAGCAATAATAATAATAAAAATTCTTTCAAGCCCGCATGCCGGCTGACTATTTGATTTTCGGTAAGAAGCAGCTGCCGATAAAGGTTTGCGACTTCTTGGAAATGTTTTTCATGACACACACACACTGTGCAAGTTTCTGACCCATATAAAAGAACTGACTGATCGACTTTACACTGACACTGAAATACTAATCTTGTTCCCTATGTGGAGTCAGTACAGAAGGTTTCCAAAGTGGTTTCAGGTTAATGAAAGTGTATCGTGCCTTTCCGACCCTCTTTGGCTGGCTAGGACATCTTTATCCCATCCGCAAGCCATGGTTGTCTAGAAGGACGACGGAAGCTACGCAGTTTGAGTGAACCAACTCTAGCTAAGAGAACGCAGCTAATTCAAAATATCAGATTTTCGTTAACCCACAAATTATCACTGTGTCCATTTCAAGGCTTAGTCAAGAATAAGGAAGAATAACTCAACTGTTTCACAAATCAATATATATGTGGGTAACTCAGGCACTGTGGTAGTAAGTAATTTCACATTAGTTTGTTTATTAGATGTATCACACAGTCAGTGAAACAGTATTATTATTTACTGGATGACAAGGTTTCGAACACAATTCATTATTGTTCATAATCATTCCATCAATTATAATCACACAACTTTGAAACTTGAGTTTTATAGCTTTCTTTGTTATTTCCTATTAGTCGTCGTTGGGGTAGTAGAATTTTCCAGATATCTGGGTGTATAGGTGTGGAATCATTCCTGTTACATATATTTCCAGTTGATTCGATAAACAATGTTTCTGTTATCAATCTCTCCCTCCATCCATTCTGTGACATTAGATTTCAAAACTCTCATCTTATCCCATCCCATTCTACTGTATGGTTGTGTGTGTAACTACATGTAGTGAGTGGTATAGCTGAACTATTCTTTAGATTTCTTATCTTATTCAAGTCAATTAATCTAGATTTTGCTAAGTGTTTAATGTTCAGGTAGTCTGACTCACTGACCCTGTTCTAATAGTTCTAATTGAGTTTGTGGTTGGTTTGAATGCCAGCCACTTTTATTCCTGACTTGTTGAGAATTCTGTGTATGGTGTTTTCTGAGGTTCCTTCCTTTTATGGAATTAGCACTGATGATTTCGATTCCTTATTGTTGTTGTCGTCATTAATAATAATATTATTATTGTTACCATTATTATTATTATCATTATTATTGTTGTCATTATTATTATTATCACTGTCACTACTATTATTATTAATTTTATTTTTACATTTCCTTACATATTTCCTGGCTAGTTTATCAGGATAATTGTCAAGTATCAAGGCTCTTCTAATATGTCTCACTTCCTGTCTTAGATTTTCTTTCGTACTATTTAGTTTTTGTGTTCTGTCACTTGAAAATTTCACCAATCCTATTTCTACTGACAGAGGATGGGATAATCGCATTGTTTATCGAATCAACTGAGAAAGGATACATGTAATAGGAATGATTCAACACCTGTACACCTAGATATCTGGAAAATTCTACTCCGCCTACGACGACAAATAGGAGAAGACAAAGAAAACTATAAAACTCAAGTTTCGAAATCGTGTGATTATAATTGATGGCATGATTATGAACAATCAATTTTGTTTGAAACCTTGTCAACCAGTAAATAATAATACTGTTTCACTGACTGTGTGATACATCTCATAAACAAACTAATATGGAATTACTTACTACCACAGTACCCAAGTTTTACATATATATTAACAATAATGGTCGATTAGAAAACGCTATTCTCATAGATATAACAGGGAATGTCCTTTTTCGGGGACTATGAAATCCTTCTTTTTTTTTTCTCTGATGTCGGCAGATTAGTCACCTTTGAATTCCAAGTTCATGCACAGTATTTTCTATGCTTTCAAATTACACACTATGTTATGCAACATTTTTATTTTATTTGCCAACCCCTCTCAACATCAACATATTTTATGATTTGTTTATTATACATATGACATTATTTGATATTTAACTATGAATCTAATCACGTGCGTGAGTGGTACATCGGTATAGTGCCCGCCAACTACACCTCACTTTGTCCGGAGTTCGATCCCCGACCACCGACGCACTTCTTTACCTCGCAGAGCCAGTAATAATACGTTGGTAAAGAGGGAAGTTTGGACATGAGGCTAGCAACCCTACCGGTAAATATAAACACCACTGCTACCGGAACTTCAAGCCTTTAGCTTGAAAGCTCCCTGTGTTCCACTGGGAACGTAAAGGAGCAAAATAAACGTAGTATTAATAATAAAAAAATAATCACAAATACCTAAACTGCGTTCCACAGTACTATTAGTATTATTATTTCATGTATTCACACGTTTGTTATGATTGCAAGCAATAGTTTGTGCTCAAAACGTCATCAGCTAGGTATTACTGTACAACACCACTGTGTGATTTATCAAAATAAAATCTTATACTTTCATCAATTAATTTCATCCAAATTCATGCTTATTCAGTCCTATTGTGTGTTATTCTCTTCCAATACGACTGAGGAGTAGTACTTAAGTGGTTTGAAAAAGTAAAGCAAATTTTGGTACAGAAGTAGTAGTACTCAATTCTGTAATACACTTCACTGTCTCTTGGTTTATTTTGATACTCATTTTTTATGACTTTGTAATAATTCCCTCTCTTTTTCTCAGAATTCCTTTTGGTTTTGTGTGCGCGTGTGCGTGTGTGAATGAAACAATTATTTCACTTATCCTTTCTGTCTGTCTGTATGTCTATCTATCTATCCATCTGCCTGTCTGTCTACCTATCTATCTATCCATCTGCCTGTCTGTCTACCTATCTATCTATCCATCTGCCTGTCTGTCTACCTATCTATCTATCTATCCATCTACCTGTCTGTCTGTCTATCTATCAATCTATTTGTCCATCCATAGGCTGTCTGTACATCTAATCTCCCATCATTGAATTTCTATCTGTCATACTTGTTTAAAAGGAATTTATTTTGATTTAAGTTGATACTGCATGAAATGTACTCAAAATATTTGAGATCTAAATTTGATTGGATATGATTATTATTATTATTATTACTATCCTCAATAAAAACTTTAATCTAAAATATGTAGCTCTATAAAGGAAAAATTTTAAAAAAGTTTAGGTTTCATTGACATAATTCACTACTCTCCAGTAGTATCACAATGTCTTAAATCGAACTCTCCGCTAAATAATGATAATAATAATTAATAATAATTTTTGCTTTATTCCAAAAACAGTACTAATGATACAGCAAGAACTTTTCACCATTCCAGTACAATATTGCATCTAATTTACTCAAAAACGACAAAACAAATAAAAATAAACATTACATAATAATAATAAAACGTTGTTATAGCAGCTATTTAGCAAATTACAGTATGCAATATGGAGAAAAATATGCATAAAGTATAAAATTGTAGTAATAATAGTAATAACAACTAAAATCAAATAGCAAAGTTATAATTAAACGATGGAAAGTGTGACACCACAAAATTACAGAAAGATGAACAACGAAAGGGTCGATTCACTTTGCTAATTACATAGTAACTTTTTATATGTTTCACGTCTAACAGCGTCTCCATCACATAAAATACGAACCAAATAAGGTATTGTAGAATTTCTGTACTTAGTGGTACGAGCATATAACTTTTTATATTGACTTCTCGTCCTACCTGATGAGATGCAAGGGGATAGTTGTGAATAAAGGCGGGTGGTGCAGGTGGTCTGACAGTACGGTCTTTGCCAATTTTGTACAGGAATTTATGTGTCTCTCGAATATAGTATTGGCGACCTCACGCAGCGGCAGACCACAAATCCTACTCACAGAATTTAATACCCTTTTTGATATGATTTAATCTTTTTTGAGAAGCCCAGGAAAGGATCACTGGAGAGCAATTGAGTACAATAAGTAAAATACAGGAGTTTACAAACTGCAGAATTAAAGGTTGGTTGATACTTTATTGTCTTAACTTTTTAATCTAGAAGGTAAGACGCAACATTTTCTTAGAGATAGATAAGATGTGGGATGTGGACCATGAAAGGTCAGAGGAAAGAATTAATCCAAGGTATTTAATGCTTGACTTGGTTTCAATTTCCGTGCCATCTATACAACAGGCATTATGCGAACTAACTAGTTCATGTAAGTCACGTCTATGCTTGAAAGTAAAGTTAACTGCCTGACATTTGGAAGGATTTAACATAAGACCATTTGACTTAGACCACTTGCTGTAATGTCCAACAGAAAGCTATTAAGTTTGAAGCAGTCAGACTCAGAAGTGATAGACAGTGAGTGATACAGTCAGATCATCTGCATGTTTGACAAAGTTAGTTTCGTTTAAATCAGGCAGGTCGTGTAGGAAGAAAGAAAAAAACAAAAGGAGAGAGGACGGACGGCACCTTGAGGAACACGGGATTTTGTAAGCGAGGTAGAAGAAGATTTGCCATTATATACAGTATACTGCATTCTGTCGGAAAAAAAGAATGCAACCAACTCTTAGCCCAGGATACTCTTACCCACGGTGATATTGCTAATTGTGGTAGAATGGAATATTCGTCGTTCGCACAGTGGTGATGACTCTCCCTGACCATGCCCACGGTCAGAGTTTCGATCCCCTGCCAACGCACACCTGTTAACAATGGTCGGCCTGTGAAATTTGGGCTACCGATATCACATGCTGAAAATTCCATACTTGTACCAAAAATACGCTGTGGAATCAAGCTATAATAAAAAAAATTGTGTATGTGGGGAGCGATAACACAGGAATACGTTAAACTGACTGATAAGAAGGCTTTAGAAGATCTGAACTTTGTGACAGACGATTTATGTACAATGTCATCTAGGAATTATTAAATAGAAGACAGTGGCAGCAAAGAAAATTTTCTTATTGACGAAGTCACTATCAACTAGACAGTTGTACATTCGTGTGTATTTATAATAAATGGATGGGAAAGTTCCAGAATAATTTCCGGTTAAGAGTCAAATTAATAAGAATTACAATTAGGAATTAGAATGCCATAATAAACAAGGGGCTGGATGGATAAAGCTGAAACAAAGTAGCATCTATAATTACTGTGAAGATTGACACTGATTGTGGATATATATAGTGGGATCATAACTAATGTGACGAATAATTGTTTATGCAATCAGGGAATAAATATGTAGAAATAATAAAATGACAAATAATAGACAGGAAGTTCAGATACGAAAATATGGTAGTGTAAATAGTTGAGGGATTAAGAAAAACTTTAAAATAACATGAATAAACAGAAGGTTTGGATAAGAAAGTCAATGGGATAGTCACTATTAGAAGAATCGCCTGTTTATGATAGCCATGGTAGGGACAAGGGTTGAAAGTATTTCTTTTCGATAAGTAGCGTCGCTTTGAGCTTTTGGACAGCTAGTCCCTCGGCTGTACCCGCATGCCTTGATGTTAACACCTTTGATAGGTTTGATAGAATCTTGTATATTACTTTGAAGGATTTTTCGAATGGTCCTGAATGTCCTGAATTGACCAGATGTTCTGTCACTGAAGTATATACACATTTTCGATCTCGTCGATGGCACAGTGGTTAGGAATCTTGCCGTCCATGCACATACTCCGAGGTTTGATCCCCTGCCGACGCACACCCGATATCTATGGTCAGCCTGCAAAATTTGGGCTACCGATATGTGGAATCAAGCTGTACTCAGAAAAGAAACTTTTCAAAAAAAATAAAAATAAAATTTCCATTTACTAGCCAGGCTGGATAGTGTTTACGAGTGTGTTTTTCAAGTTGGCGCATGGTAAGGCCGATGTACTCAGCTCCTCACGAGCAAATAAACTGGTATGTGCACGTTGAAGTGAACGTAACGAAGACGGAGGCGATGCAGATAGAAAGCTTAGATCTCTATCAACTGGAGAAATTTGAAAGAGGTCACTATTAAATTAGTGTAAACACACAAAAATTCGGATTTACAACACCGATTTTAAGTCATATCATTTCTCCTACATGAGTCAGAAACGTGGCACATTTATCACAAAAAGGATTTTAATCAGGTTACTGCAGATATTTATCACATCCCTCGGTGTCTCCATACTGAAGGTCAGATGGTCAGCTGGAAAGAATAAGTAACAAGAAACTGTCAGAACGAACTACTCATAAAATATTCCGAAGAATGTAGAGATGGGTCGGAAACAGGCTGAGGAGGGTAACACTCTGTTCCATATCCGCAAGTATAAGCCGAAAGCAGAATGACAAGTTGAACATGAGTCAGAGGATGACAAAGAGAAGAATGTCTCAGTAATAAATGACAGCGTATAAGCGATCTTGGGGTCAAGTGAATAGGACCACAGAGCTAATGTGGTGATGTGTTGATGAAGAGGTATCGTCCATTCAGAACGTAAGGGAACAATAATAACTATAATAATAAGACCTTCAGCATGGAACGAAGGAATGAGTGAACGATCATCTGAAGTACCCTGCTGTTAATGATTTTCTTGATTAGTGTGACAGGTCTTTGAATCATGTAGAAGTACTGACTGACTGACTGAATCCTTTTCCTTCTGCTGGATGTAGTCGATTTCCATAGTGTACGTATGCCCCATTTTCTGCTACATATTTGTTGAGCAATCGGCTCTTGATTGGTTCGTCACCTTGCATAGTTTCTCTCCTGGCAATTCTCTTTCATCCGCCTGCCAACCATTTGGTCTTTTCGATCATCTCTGGCTTGTTGGCTTTGACACCTTTATCAATAAAAGCATTTCCAAACAGGCTGTCTCTCACTGGCTGTGTACTGAAAATCCGATAGCTCGGCACAAACAATTCAAGAACCTATTGATCAACAAAGATTTAGTAGAAAAAAAAAGAGATGTGTTGAACAAACGCTGAGTAAACCGTTTTTGGTGATATCACACACCAGCCAATCGATCAAACGGATCCAGATTCAGGAAATGAAAAGTCGGTTGTTCCATCCCCTGGTGATATGGAACACATCGTGTTCCCCTCGGAACCCGAGAGAATAATAATGATTTCTGAGGCAATATACTATTATGAGTACGATGGTGGAACGGCTGTACAGTGTTCGCCGACCACGCATCATGTGGTCCGGGGTTCGATCCCTGGCCGCCAACGCATTCCTTTATCTCGCTAAACCAGTAATAGGGAAGCTTGGACATAAGGTTGTCGACCCCATCCTGTAAAAATAAACCAATGAAACTTCAAGCATCAAGCTTGAAGTCCTATGTTCCACTTGGAACGTAAAGGATTGAAAAAATCCTAGTGTGAAACTATGGAGAATTCTGAAGCTCTTTGTGCCTAAAATATGACTATCAAAGAATATATACTTCTTTAAACTAAGGAAACATGTTCATTGAAAGACGTGAATTTAGAGGTATATGCCTTACCTAACATTACTCATTATTTGGTTACAGGATGTCATCATGAGCTGACATTGGTTAGAGAACTATTAGACAGCCTGTCACGGAGTACTGCACAGTTGTTTCGTCAGCCCATTTTGGGACTATTTATCAGTATCTACTCACCACAAGGGTTAGAACCCAGCACCTTCTGGTTACAAGGCTAGTGAGCTCGTAGACCATTCATCGGCCACTGGAGTTTTCATCTGAAGCAGGTGTGTCCGTCAAGGATGCCCATTATCCCCTTCTCTATTCAACTTCATCATAGATGTACTAATGGACTTAACCCCAACTCACTTCAGCGACTCAAGGATTGACTTCCTACCACCAGGGAATAATCTCGTTGACTTAGAATATGCAGGTAGTGATATAGTCCTTCTAGGCGAGGACGCTGACAAAATGCAGAGTCTTCTAAACACCTTGAGCTGCAATCTACGAAGGTTTGGCATACGATTCGCTCCCGCAAAATGCAAGATGCTGTTACAGGACTGGGCTGGACTACACTGACTCCTAGATTAGAAATAGAGAGTGAAGTGGTAAAGCACGTTTACCACTTAACTTATTTGGGAAGTATCATCAGGCAACGCCAACGGGTTGATCACAGCACGGATAGAGAGGGCTAGTTTCGCACATGCCATTTTACGCCGTCTCTGGCGTAGACGTGACACCCAGCTGGCTATCAACCAAAAGGCGTATGTACTCCTCAGCAGTCCACTCCTTCCTCCTTTATGGCTGTGAGACCTGGCCATTGAGAGTGGAAGACATGAAAAGATTATCTGTCTTTGATCATGGGTGCCTGGACTGTATCTCCCGTGTTAAGTGGTATGATAAGATGAGCAATATTGAGGTTATGCATCCGTCGAGTTCTAGGGGAAATCAATCGACGAGGCTGTGAAATTACATCGACTGAGATGGTCAGGACATGTATTACGTATACCTAGTCATCGCCTTCCTCAACCGGCAGGCGATGTTAGTTGACATGGGGTCAGGCTGGAAAAGAGCTAGCGGCGGTCAAACCAAAACATGGCACCAGCCAATGAAATCCACAATAGTTAGTTTAGGCCACCTAGTCTCGTAGGAAGATGTAGACTTCCTGACTGGTTGGGGTCCTCGAGACGGTAAAATCCAGTGGCTGTAGACAACTGGTGATATGGCTCAAAATCGTCGTTTTCAATGGTTAGTGCAGATGCATCCACTACTTGTGACTTTTGATTTCCGATGAAACTATATTGTTCTTCGTTATTACTATTCCTTTGTCTCACACCTCTGTTTACTGTCTCTATTATGCATTTCTTCTACTTTCTTTGCTTGCTTTATGTGCTACAAAGAGGGAGTGTTGCGATTTGAACTGTCGCATATCGGTGCAAAGTTTTATTTCGTAAACAGACAGACAGACAGACATGAGCCAGTATGACCCAATCGAATCCTGCAGCTAATCAATCAAATCCCTACAAACCGATACTTTAATATCAACGAAATTTTCACTAGTGACTGGCCCTGTTGAGGCTGGTATCTCCCTTGGGGTTGTAGTAGGAAGTCGCGACAATTAGGCTACAGCAGGTCGGATATGAAGCCAAATACTCGCCGAAGACGTTAGCTAACGGTCACGCTATGTCACTGGATGAATTGGCAGAAGTTAGAATTCATGGGTTGGCCATTGAATCAAGTCTCAGTGGCCAATGAATGGTTTACAAGCTAGCTCACCTTGTAACCAGAAGGTTCTGCGTTCGAACCCCCCTGGGGTGGTTGACTTCTCAAACTAGTCTGACAAAACAAATGTTCAGCACTCCCTAATGGTTTTCCAATTCTTCTCAAACCGATGTCAACTCATAACTAAAAATGCCTAAAAACCTACAACCTGATTACTCATTATTGCTTTAATTCAAAGCCATTCAGGGGAATTCATGTATGTGAGTGAATATAAAAACGTGAAGTGATTTATTCACCACTCTAACTCACATTAACAGGATTCTATCTTTTGGACAGTATAACTAATAAAGATTGAGAATATATATATATATATACATATATATATATATGTATACCTATGGTATACAACATATATGAGAGATAATTGTGTGAATAAACATTACAATAAAATTTGTCTGTCAATCAAAAAAAGAGAATTTTTCGGATTTTTACAAGTGTTACTGATAATCGTAGTACTAGTAGTAGTTGTTGTTAATTATCAATTTCCTTATTCACTTTTTATAATGACAAAAAATAATGTAGAAATTAGCTGCAATTAAAATAATAAGTCATCATACACTAACACTTATGTAAAAGTGTAGTTAATGTTCCATAATTTAATTTAAATACTGGTTTTTCGTTTACTGAAAACTGATACGTTAGTTATTCAGAGTATGCAGAAATCAGGCAGTGGTTCAAGGAAAAAATGGTCTTACCTTAAACCCCGTCTAAATGCTAAACAGTCAATTTCACATTTAGGCATAAATCTGACTGACATCTAAACAAACTGGTTAGTAATCACACGAGATGTGCAACATAGATGGCAGTGGAATAGAAACCAAGTCGGAAATTAAATATCTTGGCGTCATTCTATCTGCTGATCGTTCCTTCCTGGTCGCCTCATATCTTGATGATTTCTAAGAAAATATTCCATCTTACCTCTTCTACATCAAGAAGTTAAGACATTCTGAAATAACCCAACCCAACCAAACCCTTACTCCTACAATTCGTTAACTCTTGCATCCTGCCTATTATTCTCTATTGCTCCCCCTTAGTTTTTTCCAGGGCTACTGAAAAAAGACTATACCTCAATACGCTGGATGTTGAAGGTTTTCAGCAGGGCAAGCTTGTTAACATTCTCGCAGACAGGCACATGGACTCAAGTGAAAAATGGGCTAAATCCATTCTATTCATCTATCTATCTATCTAACTCACAACACCCTCTTCATTCACAACTCTCCCTCCCTTGTATCTCCTCAGACAGAACCAGAAGCCTGCCTATATAGAAAACTATATGCTCGAACTAGAAAGTACAAAAACTCAACTATAATTCCCTACTAAGCTCGTGTTCTTTGTGATAAAGAAAGCATTAGCCATGATACCTACAACTTATTCAATAGTCAGTAGAACAGTTGGATCTTGTCTTTCCAACTCATGTCATTTATAAGTACAACGTTTTCTTTTGTTTAAATTCCTTTGTTCTCTATTATGTGCTGCTTTGTTTCTTTCTTCTGCTTACGCCAGTAAATATGCTAGCATCTACTTTTTCTAACACCTTTAAACACTCTGTTCAATTTTTGCTTTGCTAACGACATGCCAATATGTTGTTGTCGAAATGAACCGAGATTATTGCTCTTAATCAACGTAGAATATTATTGATTGTTAATGTACTAACTGAATGCAATACTGTTTGTAGTAAAATGCTGAGAATTCCATTCTGTATCACAAGTACTGTTTTGGAATAAAGCAAATTGTTATTATTGTTATTATTATTATCGTGAAATACAATCAAGCTGCTGAACGCTAGCCCGAAGACATTGGCTAACGGTTACGCTATGTCGTGAGTTGGCAGAAGTTGGAATTTATGGGATTGAGTACCAGTTGCTTAATGGTCTACGAGCTGGATAGCTTTGCTGGGTTCAAACCCCTTTGGTGAGTGGGTACTTACTGATGAATAGTCTCAAATTAGAGCGACGAAACAGTACTCCAATGCTGGATTCTCAATGGTTCTCTAACCATCTATCCTCCAACCGAATCGATTTCCATCGAACTTATTTGAATAAAGCAAGAACAACAACGGTGTGGTTTGTGCAGAATAATATGATACCATCATTTATTTCGATCGAGAGGTCATTTGGAAACTACTTCGCTACTACGGGGTCCCATCGACAATTATACACCTCATCCAACAGTTATACGACAATGCTGCATGCCAAGTAATCCACAACGGGAAACTTACGGAAGCCTTCGAAGTGAGGACGGGAGTGAGGCAAGGCTGTCTACTATCACCAATGATCTTCCTGATTGCAATTGATTGGATAATGCGACAGACAACGGCAACCAACGAGGGAACAGACATAAAATGGACTGACACAAAAGACTTGGAGGATCTGGATTTCGCCGATGATATATGTCTGATTTCCCATAAACTGGAAGATATGCAAGTGAAAAGTAACAAGTTGGCAGAAGAAGCATCAAAGATAGGACTTCACGTGAACATAGATAAAACAGAGATAATGAAGATTCCTAGCCAACATCAACAGCAACAACAACAACAGACAACAATAAGCATAAATGGGAAGAACCTGAAAGAAACAACCTCCTTCACCTACCTGGGAAGCATCGTCTCAACTACAGGCGGAACTGACGAGGACATCAAAGCCAGAATCGGAAAAGCAAGACAAGCTTTCATTACTCTCAAATCTGTGTGGAGGTCAACAGCAATCAGCATCAAAAATAAGATCCGGATTTTCAACTCCAATGTGAAGTCAGTGCTACTATACGGATCAGAGACTTAGCGAGTCACAAAGAGCATCTCAAACAAACTTCAAACCTTCATTAACAGTTGTCTCCGCTCAATACTCAAGATCAGATGGCCAGAAAAGATCAGCAACAGGGATCTCTGGGAGCGAACCAATCAGGAACCGATTGTGAAACAAATAGGCAGAAAGAAATGGAGATGGATTGGCCATACGCTGAGGAAACCATCAAGTGACATCACTAGACAAGCCCTCGAGTGGAACCCGAAAGGGAGGCAGTGAGTTGGTCGTCAGTGAGAGGGTGACTTGGAGGAGGTCATGCGAGGAGGAGATGAAAGCATGTGGACAGACCTGGAGCAGGTTGAAAAAGTTGTCAGAAAACCGAAGTCAATGGAGGTGCGCAGCTGAAGCCCTATGTTCCTCTAGGAACTAAAGGATACAATAATAATAATAATTTATTTCGTTGGCTTCTCATCAGCTGCTTACAGCCTAAATAAATTATGAGGTTTATGTACAGAAAAGCCTTAACATACTTGCAAATTTTACATGTTGTCAGTTGACAGAAAGTTCCACAATTAGTAAACAGTGCTCAGAAAATTGCGTTTATATAGTTTTTACACAGGCAGTTCAAGTTAAAACAAAATAAATGTATGCAGAAAATGGTAAAGGAGTTACATAATAAAGATGAGATGTGCGTCAGATGCATAGTGACTCATAAGTTAGGTAACAATGTACTGAGTTGAACTCAAATCATAGAAACAAGAGACAAGCAAAATTACAGATTATAAAAGGAGGGTCAGGTTAAAGACAAAGATTACGTAATCAGATGAGAGAAAGAGGACATCCAGTTACCACGATGGGTAAGGAAAGACTAATAACTGCCTCTTTATGAATACATAAATCTGCTTTCAAGAGTTTAATAGAAATTGCTTCGGCAAACTTGAGGAGAATCGAGGTCTTTTGTCCATTGATAATTGTAAAGGATTTCTCGATTTCCACCTCATGACTCGTGTCGATGAGATGTCTGGTAATAGCACCACTATAAGAGTTTGTTCCCTTGAGACGTCGTAGGCTTTTCGGCACGTGTTCAGAAAATCTTAGGTGTGCCATTTTTTCTGTTCTCCCAATGTAACTGCTCCCATAGATACACGTAAATTTGTATACACAGTTGGAGTTAACATGAGAAGGATATCTATCGACTTTTGACTACACCAAAAAGCATGTTATTCGATGGACGGGAACCAACTTAACTGCAGGATTGGCTGTGGGTAGTGACGTTAACTGACAACATGTAAAATTTGCAAGTATGTTAAACTATTTCTGTAAATAAACCTCATAATTTATTTAGGCTGTAAGCAGGCAGCTGAGCTGATGAGAAGCCAACGAAATAAACAATGATGGTACCATCTTCTTATACTGCACAAACCACACCGTTGTTGTTCTTGCTTTATTCAAAATCATCAAGCGGAATAAATGCATAAACATACTTATTCATGAAAGCTCTACTTATGCCTCTTATTGTTATTTCTACTTTACACCATTTTCTAGACACAGTCTACTATTTTTTTTCAAATATTATTATTATTTTTCGTCGTCCAGGTAGCGTAATTCTACCAGAATATGATAAGAATAACAACAGAATTTGTTTTTAAATGTCTCTACTAGCATTAGCAAATAATGTCTGATAGGATATAAGTGGTGAATACGACTCGTTTATTCCACGTGTGTGTGTGTGTGTGTGTGCGTGTGCGTGTGCGTGTGCGTGTGTGTTTGTCTGTGACTTCTTCACTGATATAGACAAAAATTGGGATAGTTACAAACAAAATAAAAAAAAGATGAAATCTCTTCTCAGCTTCTCTCTTCTCCTGACTGTGTATTTCCTCTCCCTCCAGTTATCACCTCTTCAAATTCTTATGGATGCTTCCGTTATTAATCGGTATGAAAAGTAGTTATAAACCTTACAAGGCAAGGGGGGAAAGGGATACACACTTGCACACACACAAACACACTTACAGGATATACTCATGAGTGTTCGTTAATATGTTCCTACGAGAATATCAGTACTTACCATCATATTCCAAATGATGTTGTCCAAAACTGTTGTCAATCATTGGTATTGTAGGGGTTTTGTTTAATTGAGGTTGGAGGATATCATTATGAGATGATATCAGTTAGAGAACCATAGGGAAACCTTTCAAGGATTACTGAATAACTATTTTGTTTCGGTGTGTACGATACCACTGACGTCGTCCCAATCTAACTGTTTTAAATACAGAAAAATTGGATAATGCGACAGACATACATACAGACAGACAGACAGCGGGCAATGAGGAAACAGGCATAAAATGGACTCACACAGAAAACACTTGGAGGATCTGAACTTCGCTGATGTGATATATATGTCTGATTTCCCACAAACACTGGAATATATGCAAGCAAAAAGCAACAAGTTGGCGAAAAAAGAGGCATCAAAGATAGGACATTCTTCAAGTGAACATTGAGAAAACAGAGGTGGTGAAGATTGCTGGCCAACAACAACAACAAACAACAATCAGCACCAATGGGAGGAACCTGAAAGAAACAACCTGCTTTACCTACCTACCTAGGAGGCATCGTTTCAACTACAGGCGCATAAGACTGACGACGATGTCAAAGCAAGGATTGGGAAAGCAAGACAAGCTTTCATTGCTCTCAAGTCTGTGTGGTGATCAACACTCAGCATGAAAAATAAGATCCGGATTTTCAACTCCAATATGAATTCAGTGCTACTCGCTATACGGATCAGAGACTTAGCCAGCGCGTCATAAAGAGCACCTCAAACAAACCACAAACCTTCATCAACAGTTGTCTTCGCTCAATACTCAAGATTAGATGGCCAGCCAGAAAAGATCAGCAACAGGAATATCCAACAATGGGCGAACCAACTGATCAGGAACCGATTTTGAAACAAACAGGCAGGAAGAAATGGAGATGGATTGGCTGGCCATACTCTGAGGAAACCATCAAGTGAATGACATCACTAGACAAGCCATTGCTCGAGTGGAACCCGAAAGGGAGGCAGTGAGTTGGTCGTCAGTGAGAGGGTGACTTGGAGGAGGTCATGTGAAGAGGAGATGAAAGCAAGCGGACAGACTTGGAGCAAGGTAAAAACTCTAGCAGAGAACCGAACGTAATGGAGACGGGCGGTTACAGCCCTATGTTTCTATAGGAATCAAAGGAAATAATAACAAAAAATAATAATGATAAAACTAGGACAGAGTAGTTTTAAATAGAACGTTCGGCTTTTTTTCTTCAAAAAAGTGTTTGGTCATCTATATTCAGTATCTGGTTCCAGGGAAGTGACGAGAGGTTATCAGTTAATTATTCCTTCGAATATTAAAAAAATCTCCATGTAAACATTGGGCATTGAACCGCTCACGTCTCCATTGCGTTCGGTCCTTTGCTAAGATTTTCAACTGGCTCCACGTCTGCCCACATGCTTTCATCTTCTCTTCACATGATCCTCCTTCAAGTCACCCTCGCACTGACGACCAACCCACCCCTTCCTATTCGGCAGGTTCAACTCGAGCAATGGCTTGTCTAGTGATGTCACTTGATGGTTTTTTCAGAGTTTGGCCAATCCAATCCACCACTGTTTCTTCCTGCTTATTTGTTTCACAATCGGTTCCTGCTGATCTTTTCCGACCATGTGATCTTGAGTAGTATTAAGCGGAGACAGCTGTCGATTGATGAAGGTGTGTAGTTTGTTTGAGGTGCTCTTTATGACCTGCTGGCCAAGTCTCTGGTCCGTATAGTAGCACTGACTGACTTCACATTAGAGTTGAAAATCCGGATCTTATTTTTGATGCTGAGTGCTGTTCATCTGCTCCACACAGACTTCAGTGTAGTGAAAGCTTGTCTTGCTTTCCTGATCCTCGATTTGATATCATCAGTTCTGTCCACCTACAGATGAAACGATGCTTTCCAGGTATGTAGGTGAGTAGGTAAAGCAGGTTGTTTCTTTCAGGTTCCTCCCATCGGTGCTGATTCTTGTCTGTTGTTGTTGTTGCTGTTGGTGTTGCCCAAGAATATTCATCACCTACCTCTGTTTTCTCAATGTTCACTTGAAGGAAGTCCTATCTTTGATGCTTCTTCTGCCAGCTTGTTGCTTTTCACTTGGATATCTTCCGGTTTGTGGGAAATCAGACATATACCAGATCAGCGAAGTTCAGATCCTCCAAGTTAGAGAAGACAAAATGACTGATCGAATACTCTCAACTTTGACTACGGGATTGCACTATATTGAACCGAAAACTTGCAAATACAACGAAATTCTCATTTCATGACTTCACAATTGCTAGTCAGGTGTTAAACAGTCGTTAACATTGAGTGCCACCCGCCAGCGATGACACTGATAGGGTACCAAGAGTGCTAAAATCATGGATTGGAGGTAGTTAGAATTCATACGCTGGTCATTTGACTTGATTACCAGTGACTGTCCTGTCTACGAACTTGTTTGTTTGATTGGTTGGTCGGAGGATTTCATTATAGGCTGACATCAGCTAGAGAAACTTTAGAAAATCAGCAATGAAGTACTTACTGGAAAGCCAGCAGTTTTGTCACCCTAGTTCAAGACTCTTCACCCACTGTTTATACAATTTACATTTTATGAAGATGTTTTGCTCACCACTTTTTTAATATTCACTTTAAATTCCAGGCTTCCTCAGGTTGTTCCTTTCATCTTTCCCATTTATGAGTTATTCATCATAAGCCAGACTAAGCACTAACGAGGTGTGCAACATAGATGGCAATGAAATAGAGACAAAGTCGGAAATCAAATATCTTGGCGTCATTCTATCTGCTGAACGTTCCTTCCTGGTCGCCTCATATCTTGATGATTTCTAAGAAAATATTCCATCTTACCTCTTCTACATCAAGAAGTTAAGACATTCTGAAATAACCAAACCCAACCAAACCCTTACTCCTACAATTCGTTAACTCTTGCATCCTGCCTATTATTCTCTATTGCTCCCCCTTAGTTTTTCCTGGGCTACTGAAGAAAGACTATACCTTATTACGTAGGGTGTTAAAGGTTGTCAGCAGAGTAAGCGACATGCCACCTAACCAACCAGCTTGTTAATATTCTAGTTGACAGGCACATGGACTCATGTGAAAAATGGGCTAAATCCATTCTATCTATCTATCAAACTCACACCACCCTCTTCATTCACAACCCCCACTCCATTGTATCTCATCAGGCAGAACCAGAAACCTAACTATATAGAAAACTATATTCTCGCACTAGAAAGTACAAAAACTCAACCATAACCTACTTAGCTCGTGTTCTGTGCGTTAAAGAAAGCATTAGGCGTGTTACCTACAATTTATTCAATAGTCAGTAGACCAATCGATGTTGTCTTTCCAACTCATATCGTTTATAGGTACTACGTTAACTTTCTTTCTTTTCTTCTGTTATGTGCTGCTTTGTTTCTCTCTTCCCTACAAACTCTGCTTAAAACATTCTTCTTCGTTCTTTCACACTCTGTATATCTCGACCTTTTTGTTACCGTTTACGCCAGTAAAAATATGCTAGCATCTGCTTTTCTAACACTTTGAAACACTCTGTTCAATTCTGGCTTTTTTGACATGCTAATAAGTTGTTGCCATAATGAACTGAGATCACCTTTAATGTATGTAGAATTTTATTTATCGATAATGTACTACCTGGATGCAATACTGTATGAAGTGAAATGCTGAGAATCCCATTCTGTATCACAAGTACTGTTTTAGAATAAAGCAAATTATTATTATTATTAGTGTAATAATGATAACTACTGTTATTGTTACTCTCTATTATGTAAGTACATACCAGTAAACACATACTAAAATACCACCCTATGACTATTGATTTTAAATACTATGTTAAAAACTTTCTTTATATCAAGGGATGTCGTTGGAATATTGAGACAGGAAGTTATAATTACTACTATTATTATGCACAAATGTATACAAACTAACATATGAAAAAGATACACTGAGGCACACGTAGACACACTGAAATATATTCAATTTCAGAAGTTGTTATGTCTTTCCGTTAATCACAATGAATGCTGACTTATACGCATATATATATGAATACATGCAAAACGCAGGTGATGAGGATTCCCGGCCAACAGACAACAGTCAGTATAAATGATAGAAATCTGAAAAATTTTTCAATGGTTCTCTAAATGATGTTAGCTCATGATGGAATTCTCCGACTAATTAATCAAAATCCCTACAAAACCAATCCTTGAAAATTTGAAAGAAGCAACCTCCTTCACCTACCTACCTACCTTTCTGGAAAGCACCGTTTTAACTACAGGATGGAAGGAACTGATGAGCATATCAAGGTATCGAGGATCATCAGGAAATCAAAGTAAGCTCTTATTACTCTCACGTTTGTGTGGAGATCAACACTCAGCAATCAGTATGAAAAATAAGATCCGTATGGCTATACAGATCAGAGACTTGGCGCCACGCCGTATCACAAAGGGTATTTTAAACAAACTGCAGACCTTTATCAATCAACAGCTGTCTTCTTTCAATACTTCGCACATAATCAGATGGCCGGCGAGAAAAGATCAGCAACAGGGAGGGATCTCTGGTAATTAAAGCACCAACCAACCCAGCGGGAACCAGGTGTAGAACAAATTTACAGGAGAAAATGGAGGTAGATTGGATTGGTCATACTCTGAGAAAACAAACCATCAAGGGACTGACATCACACGCCAGTCGATTGCTCAATTCGAACCCACCGAATCGGAAGCGGTGAGTTGATCGCCTAAAAGTGACATTGAAGAGGTCAGTCATGTGAAGAGGAGATGAAAGCATGTGGGCAGACGTAGAGTCAGGTGAAAACGTTGGTGGAGAACCGAAGGTAATAGAGATGTATGGCATGTGTCACGCAAAGCATATTCAAGAAAGGCTATTGCAAATAATAATCAACAGGCATCATACTGAAGATCAGATGACTCGCCGGTCAGAAAGAATCAACATAAAGAAGCTCTAGGAAAGGAGCAGATATCCTTTGAGACACAACATCCGCCAGGTGGTTATTTGAGTGAAAGATATATACAGGAAACAATCAATGAACAGGGGCTTGCATATGAGGGTGACATGGAGGCAAGAGCTTATGGTGAGTCATGAAGCCAGAACAGGCCAAAATTGGGTCATTTATTGTTCTCTAAGAAAAACAAAGTTCAGAGAAGAGTCTCTTTTTGAAGGTGGCGAATCCATTCACCTAGCTGTACAATCGCATTTATAGATAGTTATTTTGTGTGTTTCTGTGTGTATTTGTGTACATTAGGACTGTCAAACAAAAATTAGTTAGGGTTACTGCTTATGTCACCAAAATGTCTCTAAACTGTGGTAAATAATCAAAATAGTAACTAAGGATGGGGTGAATACTGGTAGGTATTGACGAGGGTTGCGTAATATGTAGTAGGATGTTAATGGACATTCATAGGTAGGGGTATTTCTGAAATACCCCTACTTATGAATTATCAAAACACCTGCCTCTAATATTAAACCCCATTAGAAATCGTTCAAACTCTAGACTAACTAACTAACTAATTCATATGAGATGAAAAATAAACTAAGTGACATTCAACTAGAGAATGATGAAAGAATGGTTAGTTTTGATATAACTAGTCTTTATACTAATATACCAGTCAATATGGCGGCCATAGAAGCAGTTAAAAAAGAACTAACTGCTGATCCTGAACTCAAACATAGGACACAGCTGCCCATTGAGGAAATTATCTCAGGAATTCAGTTATGCTTCACATCTACTATCTTTAAATTCCAAAGCAAAATATATAGACAAACAGAAGATGTACCAATGGGATAGATCACCAATATCTTTTATCGTAGCAGATATATTTATGGACAGCTGGGAAAGTAATGCTCTTAATACGTTTACTCCTACTCCAAAAATATGCTGAAGATATGTGGATGACACTTTCACACACAGTGTTGAAAACAGAACATATCTCTCTCTAGCTTCTTGACACATATAAACTCACTTGTAGAGGGAATGAAATTCACATTTGAATCAGAAAATGAACAAGGAGAATTAGCTATGCTGTTAGATTGTAAAATAAAACGAACAGAAAAAGGTTGATTGCACACTAGCCTTTATAAAAAACCAACGCATTCTAATAGATATTTAAACTTTAATTCATCTCATCCATTATCTGTCTGTGAAGGCAGGCTTAGTTAAGTGTCTAACAAACCGAGCCATAGCACTAAGTACTACGATCAAAAACCTAAATGACGAAATAACACAGATACAAGAGGCGTTGGTATCAAATAACTATCCTATAAAATTCATTAGGAGGATCAGTAAAGGCCAAAACCAAAATAAAAATAACTGTGGAACTAATAATGATAACACAAATAGCAGAGAATGTAAGTCATCTACAGTTATAACATATAAAGAAGGGACATGTGAGACCCTACGTAGGATTCTCAATAAAGCAGGAATTAGGGTGGCATTCAAAGTAACAAACTCACTGAGGTAGGACAAGCTCTGTAGGCTAAAAGACCCGGTGGATCCAATTAAACAAAGTAATATAATACACAAAATACCCTGTAATGACTGTGAGTTAAGTCAACTACATAGGTCAAACTAGTAGATTGGGCAGGGATAATCAGAAGGTAAGAATGGTTGACCCCGAGAATATGAGTAATTTAGAAAAAAAGCTCAGCAATTGCACTTCACGGATTAACACACAACCAAACAATAGGGTGGTGAGAGAGGGTTAAAATTCTAAAAAGTAATCTAGATAGGTGGAGAGCAAGAGAGGTTGGTCACTGAATCCTTGTTCATCGAGTCTACACCTAACACATGCAACGTTAGTGGGGACACGTGTCCAAAAATAAATTATGCAATAAGTAGAAAGAGTAAATAAAGGCTTAGTTCAAAAGAAGATGTTACTCAGATGCCATACAAAAATTCAAAAAACAAAACATCATAAACAAATTCGTAGAACTTAGAATTATACCCAAGGTAGAAGGAGGGAATAGACAAGTTTCTTCTGCGTACGCATAAATCAGGTTTTTCTATCCTGTTCGCTAAGTCATCACTCAGCAACTCAAAGTAAACGGAAGCTTACTGTTTCCAGTACCCCCCCTTTCACCCTGTAGATGACTTTGAATGAATTCTTTCCTTGAATATTGAGTGACGACCAGTGTTGATTATCTCTATGTTCAATTATAGAACTCCTTATTGTTCCACTGTCACCTTTTCGTAGGCAAGCGGGACAATGTTCTTTCAGTGTTTTAGATAAGACACGTATCAAACGACCTATATATATATATATCTGTCTCTTTCCATATGAGCAAGTAAATTCGTAGATATGCATATAAGTGATCAAATATGATAGTTTATCTTTAGAGTTGTTGAAGTAAGTTGCGAGGTAAATGAGCACTAATCGTAGTGTAGCAGCAGGGCGTTAGATATTCTTCTCTTTATGGTGTCGGCTAGAAGGTAACCTTTGAATGCTACGTTCACATGTATAGCATCTTCTTCGGCAAAGAGACGGGTTGTTGTTTGTTGACTTTCTGCTTTATGTGTTTATATCATTAAAGCGTGTCGGGGGAAGCGCGATTCCCAAGTGGTGTCTTCTACTGATTTAGAGCTGCAGATTCTACGGATTCTATTATTGATATAATCATAAACCTTGGTCACTTTGGTAGAGTATAACACCACTATAGATAAGATTTTATTCTGATAAGTCACACAGTGTACTGTTATGCAGTAATATTAACTGATGACCACCTTTCGAAGACAAACTATTGTCACTCATAATCATATCAAGTCACTCACTCACTCACTCATAAAACTGTTTTCCTTCATTTTTATACATGTGTGGAATTGAACATTAGACATTAGAATAAAATCAGTAATATTGGATAATGTACATTCAGAAATAATAATTATATTAATATGAGTATTACTGATCAATTACAATCAGATGGGAAATAAGACGAGTGTTTTTACAGTCATAATAAGTAACTTGTTGGAATGTTGTGATGTACGTGAATTGAAATGGAATTTTGAGATTATTTATAATCCTACTCTGATTTGACTGACTGACTGGTGGTAATAATATCTTCCATACATATCTCTGGTATTTGCATTGAGTCATTTCTGTTGCATGTGTTGTGTTGGGTGTAGACTGAATGAACCAGGATTCATTAATCAAGCTCACTCTCCAGCTACATAGATTACTTCTTAGAATTTTAACCCTCTACCTCCCAACCTATTGTGTGATTGTGTGTTTAATGCATTCAGTACAACCGCTGCTGAGCATTTTTCTAAATTACTTATCTTCTCGGGGTCAATCATTCTTGCCTTAGCTAAATTCTTATGTTCTGATAATCTGACCACTTCCGCCCGACCTACTAGTTTGACCTATGTAGTTGACCTAACTCACAGTCACTGAAGCGTATTTTTTAAATTGTTATTTTGTCTGATTGGGTCAACAGGGTCCTTCAACTTTCAGAGCTTGTCCTACCTGATTGAGTTTGTAGGTTTGAATGCCGCCATCCTAATTCCTGCTTTATTCAGAATCCTATGTAGGGGCTTGTCTCAGATGTTCCCTCCTTATGTGGTATAACTGTAGATGACTTATATTCTCTCTTATTTATGTTATCATTACTAGTTTCACAATTATTTTTATTCTGTTTTTGGTCTTTACTGATCTTCCTAATGAATTTTATAGGATAGTTATTCAACACCAACGGCTCTTCTTCAATCTGTTTTATTTCATCATTTAGGTCTTTTCTTGTACCACTTAGTGCTACTGCTCGGTTTGTTAGACACTTAACTAAGCCGCCTGCCTTAACAGTTAACGGATGAGATGAATTAATGTGAATTTCATTCCCACTACTGGTGAGTTTATGTGTATCAAGAAGCTAGAGACATCCTATGGATTCCAGTCGCAAGATATATTGCCAGATTGCGCTTTTGACTGATAGATATCCAACTGTAAAGGTTTGTCAGCTGGTTGTTTCACATACCTCTTCGATACATATTCATCTCTTCAGAGTCGGATCAGTAGTCTTTGTTAGTCGGAAGTTCAGAAATGAGATTGTCTCTCCGGAACTCTGCTTTTACTTGTCAATATGATGGCTGGTTGACAGCTACTAAAAATCTAAAGGACATTCATTCATTATTCAGGTCGCATTTGTTCTCTTTCTACTCTCCTACCTATTTGATAGATAATACAATCTGAAACTTTCAGATAACGAATAGGTTTCAATTCTATTTCTTTTTTTTTTTGGTTTCTTTTATTTGTTCATAAACTACCTAAATTAAATTGATTAAATTTCTGTTTCTTTATGTGTGTGTGTGTTTTTCTTCGCATTTCGCTCTAATCTCTGCTCTCCATTTTTTCGAATGGTTAAAAGGATAAAAAAGTATAAGGCTACTGGATGGCAGTGGCGGCAGTTGATGGAGGCGGAGTGCTGTGTGTGTGTGTGCGTATGTGTGCGTGCGTGTGTGGAAATCATGCATTTGTATTCCGTCTTTCGTGTGTGTGTGTGTGAGTGAGTGAGTGATTCTATTTTCTCCTCTAGCCAACTTTTCAATCATTGCTCCACTTTCTTTCTTATCCTATGATACCTCATACTCATTCACTCACTCACTGCTTATCTACTTACTTAGTACTTAGGCGAAGACTTACATTTAGGGTTATTCATACTGGTTGGTAGTCAGAAAAAATCGGTATCGAATTGATATAAGTAACCATCTTTGACAATAAAGAAGAATGCAGGATAATCATCTCATAGGAGATAGACGAATGGTAAATCTCGTTTATTTCTGCCTTTTTCCCTCATATGTGAACAGCATTCACTCCTTATTATTATTGCTATGATTATTGTTATTTTCATTTTCATTTGTATGGTGTATGTTTTTGTTGTTATTTAACGGGGAAGATCGATGATGAAAGCCAGAAAAAAGAAGCATAAAATGCATAAAATCAAATTTAGTTTCTCTTGTTAACTAAACAATTTAAGATTACTGAAAGTTTATTATTATTATTATTATTATTATTATTATTATTCTCATTGGGTTTAGAGTGAAACAAACAGCTTCAACAACACCACATCTTTGGTTTGTTTTCTTCTCTGCAAGCCTCTTTAATTAGCCACCCTTTGGTGACTGACTACAGCCGTTCATCTCCTCTCCATCACACGGTCTTCTTCCCTTCACACTTGAATACAGACAAGAAAAACTCAACTCTGCCTTCCCCTGTATTCAAAAACAATACTTCTATTACAGAATGGAATTCTCAGCATTTTACTACACTATTACATCCAGTTTGTACGTTAACAATTCATAAAATTCTACATAGATTAAGGGTAATCTCACTTAGTTTTGATAACAACATATTGGTATGTCGGTAGCAAAGGCAAAAAGTGAACGGAGTGTTTAAAGGTGTTAGAAAAAGTAGATACTACTAGCATATTTACTGGAGTAAACAGAAGAAAGAAACAAAGCAGCACATAATAGAAAAAAAGAAAAAAGATAGAAAAGGGAAAGAAAGAAAACGTTGTACCGATAAATGACATGAGTTAGAAAGACTAGATCCAGTTGTTCTACTGACTATTGAATAAGTTGTATTGAGCAAGTTGTACTTGCTAGTGCGAGCATATAGTTTTCTATATAGATAGGCTTCTGGTTTCGCCTGATGAGATACAATGGAGGGAGAGTTGTGAATGAAGAGGGTGGTGTGAGTTTGATAGATAGATAGATAGATAGAATGGATTTAGCCCATTTTTCACATGAGTCCATGTGCCTGTCAACTAGAATATTAACAAGCTGGTTGGTTAGGTGGCATGTCGCTTACTCTGCTGACAACCTTGAACACCCTACGTAATAAGCTATAGTCTTTCTTCAGTAGCCCTGGGAAAACTAAGGGGGAGCAATAGAGAATAATAGGCAGGATGCGAGAATTAACGAATTGTAGGAGTAAGGGTTGGGTTGGGTTGGGTTATTCCAGAATGTCTTAACTTCTTGATGTAGAAGAGGTAAGATGGAATATTTTCTTAGAAATCATCAAGATATGAGACGACCAGGAAGGAACGTTCAGCAGATAGAATGACGCCAAGATATTTGATTTCCGACTTTGTCTCTATTTCATTGCCATCTATGTTGCACACCTCGTGTGAGTGCTAACCAGTTTGTTTAGAGGTCAGTCAGATTTATGCCTAAGGGTGAAATTGACTGTTTGACATTTAGAGGGATTTAAGGTTAGACCGTTTTCCTCGGACCACTGGCTGATTTCTTATAAAAAGCCACCCATGTGATAGCTTCCACTGACCGCAGTGTCACCCGATGGCCCAGTAGTTTCTGCTGAATATCTGTTGACTAACGGGCTCTTGACTTTTTTGTCTCTAGAGTCTCTTGCTGATGATTCTTAATGCTCAGCCGGTCATCTGATCTTCAGTATTGAGCCAGAAAGCGAGGCGGTTATTAATGAAAGACTGAAGTAGTCTGCCTGAAATGTTTTTCGTGACGCAGATATCAAGTTTCTGATCTATAGAGAACAACTGATTGATTCACTTAATACTGGTGTTGAAAATCTGAAACGTGTTGCCTACAATGAGTACAATACTGATTTCAAACTGATTGTGTAAGAATGGAGGTTTGTCTTGGTTTTATGGTCCCGAGTGGCTTTAATATTCTCCTTCATGCAGCCTAAAGTTGAAATGATGCACACGAGGGGGTTAAGTGGAAGAGGTGTCTTTCTTTACATCCTTGTGGTTAGTTAGTTAGTTAGTGCGTCGGTGCGTCGGTGGCACAGTGGTTAGGACTCTCGACGACCATGCACATGGTCCAGGGTTCGAGCCCACGCCGGCTCACACCTGATATCTATGGTTGGCCTGCAAAATTTGGGCTACCGATATCCATGCTGAAAATTCCATACTTGTACCGAAAATACAGTGTGGAATCAAGCTGTAAATCAAAAAATTAACACTGTCTTCACTATGTTCATTGGAAGTCCTTTCTTTGCTGGCTGCTTCTTCTGCCAACTCTCTAAGATGCAACAATAATAATATCAACCTTCTTACGGCATCATAAATTATTGAAGCTATGAAGTGCTACTTTGTATTCTTTTTTCATTAATTATATTTTATTCATTATAAATTATTTAAATTAACCCCAGCGCGTTAAGAAAATCAAAACAAGATCTGTTTTCCGAACGTTTCGCCGTGTAAGCCACAGCTTCTTCAGTAGATTTATTCGGATTATAATTAATCATCAAAATATATAGTCAAACATTTTTACATAAAATGAAGTCAGTTTATTTGAAGGTCATTTGTCCATGGACATTTTTTACCACGGCGAAACCTTCAGAAAAATCTTGTTTTGATTTTCTTAACACGCTGGGATTAATTTAAATAATTTATAATGAATCAATCTGACTCGGCGCTCAAATTATTCCAGGAAATTCGTAACACCTAGGGTCTGGAAACCTATAATTATATATCATATTATTATATCCTTCAATTCCTAGAGGAACATAGGGATGCAGCCGCGCGTCTCCATTGCCTTCGGTTTTCTGGCAACGTTTTCACCCCGCTCCAAGTCTGCCCACATGCTTTCATCTCCTACTCACATGACCTCCTCCAAGTCACCCTTGCACTGACGACCAACCCGCCACTTCCCTTTTGGGTTCCACTCGAGTGATGGCTTGTCTAGTGATGTTACTTGATGGTTTCCTCAGAGTATAACTTGGATAACTTGGCATGCAGCATTGTCGTACAACTGTTGAATGAGATGTATAATTGTCGATGGCACCCCTTGGTAGTAGCGAAGTAGTTGTCAAATGACCTCTCGATCAACGCTGTCAAAGACCTTTTCAAAGTCGATGAAGTTGAGATAGAGAGGTGACTGCTATTCCAAGCTTTGTTCAATGATGATCCCTAGTGTGGCGATTTGATCAATACATGACTTGTTTCTCCTGAATCCAACTTGTTCCGGACGAAGTTTTTCATCCAGGTTGGCTTGTTTTATTCTCTCCAGGAGGATGCGGATTAGTGTTTTGCTTGGGATGAACAGAAGCATAATTTCGCGCCAGTTTTTGCATTGACTTAAGTCTCCTTCTTTAGTGGTTTGAATAATTAGGCATTCCTCTCAATTCATACGCTTGTAATTCTGTTGTGAGCAAAACTAATATTGTTATTATTCCATTGAGAGCCAAGTGGAAAATGGAGCTTACGCAACACATTTCCGCTCTGTTCTATTCTCTTCTGTCCTCTTCAGCTGGCTAACCCCTCGATAGTCCATAATCTCACATGATCTCCTCTGTCACACTCTCACTGATGCCCCGGTCGTCACTTCCCATTTATACTCCACATGAGCAATGGCCTGCATTAAGCGCGATGTCGTTCAACGGCCTCCTCACCGTATACCATATCCATTTCCGTTTTCTCCTAAATATTTGTTTAGCGATCGGCTCTTAATTGATTCGTCACTTCCCAGCGGGCCTTTTTGTTAATTCTTCCCAGCCGGCCATTTGGTCTTCAGTAGGGAACTAGCAAAATGTGCAACTGTTAATAAGGGTGTAGTACTTGTTGAAAATCGTCTCCGTGCCGCACGCGCAGTGCAAGTTTCTGACCTGTATGAAACAACTGACTGACTAGCTTCACATTTCTGTTGAACACAAGCTGAATCTTGTTCTACATGCTGAGTAAGTGAAGCAGAAGATTTTCAAACTGGTTTCGGATTGATGAAGGTGTATCTTGCCTTTCCGATCATCTCTGACTAGCTTTGACATCACATCCGTTCCGTCTGTAGTTGAAACGAAAATTCTTAGATAAGTGCAGGGGAAGTAATCTGTGTCAAATCTCTCTCCCATTGATTGTGGCTGGTGCTGCTTAATTGTTGCTGTCGTTTTTTCGCTGATTATCTTCATCACCTCCGTGTCTTCTCCCCTATGTTCACCTGAAGTCCTGACTTTACTGTCTGCTTCATCAGCCAGTTTTTTGGTTGTTTCACCTGTCAGCAGGTCTTTGACTTTGTGTGACATTAGACATATACATCATCTGTGAAATCCAGATCTTTTACAGTCTTCTTATTGGTCAGTTAAACATTTTCCTGTCTTCTCACTTCCTACAGTCTCTAGAGCATAATCCAGCCGACAATATTTAAGAATATCATCGGTAGCGCTGTTTCGACTTATTTCGGAACTCTTTGGCAATAATCATTCACCGAGGTTAGAACCCAGAACCTTCTGGCTCCAGGTCAAGTTTTAAGGCGACTGGCACCATCCAATGTCATCACTGGTGAGTATTTGTCCTCAGACCTAGATTAATCGACCTCACTGGTTTTAACTTCTCACTGGAACTCCAGAAAGCCTCGCTTTGTAGCTAGCCACTTAGCTAGATTAATTTTCGAGAGTCAGTTTGAAAAGATTTTATATGTTTCATGTTTAACCACGAATTGATATTATTTAGAGAAGTCGTTAGACAACCGCTGAAAAAAAAGAGGGAGCACTTGATACCCGTTTCGTCCCAGTTTGGGACTCTTAATCAGTGCTGACCCACTGGAGTTTAAGTTCAAAGTTTCTTTTTGTGAGCTAATTTCTTACCATTTCTAGAAATAATAAAATTACAAAGCATTTTCAGAGTTCCATTAACGTTATTTATTGAAAATCTCAATTATAGATAATGACTATTATTGATTTGGAATCTAAGTTTCACATTACGTCCTACTTGGAACTCGTCAATTGGACGTACCTACAATTACCGTTGAGAAACGACATTTCCATTAAGAGCCAAGTAGTGTAGCGTATAATTCTTTAATATTTGAAACAATGAGTGAAAAGGATTCGAGTTTCAGTAGGAACACACTATCACTTACTGAGGATTGTAGGTACATCCAGCTGACAAGTCTCAAACAGGACGATTCACGATGGTCTTCTCAACGTGTGTTTGATCCACTTCTATTTTCTTCTACATATTTGATGAATCACAGGGTTCTTAGTTGGTTTGTCTCCAGAGTCTCTTGTTGATAATTCTGGCCAGCCATGTGACCTTCAGTGAGGAAGGATAAAAATCTGTTGATGAAAATCTTCAATAGCCTGTCGGATGTATCATGTTTCTAACCCATACAGAAAACCTGACCAACGTGACATTGCTGTTGAAAATTCGAATTTCGCTAGCTAAGCTGAGTGCAGAAGATTAAATAAAAGACTTCAGAATAATGAATCTCTGTCTTACCTTTCCGTGTACTTTGCAGCTGAGACAATGCTTCCAACATAACAGAAGGCATGTGGCTCCTTTCAAATTTCTCCTTTTAATCATGATAAGTGTCTGTTTGTGTTTCAATTGGTTGTTTAGTTATCTTCATGACGTCTGCCTTTTCAATGCTCAACTTGAGAACCGATCTTTATCATCCACTTCTTCCTCCAATTTGTTGATTTTCACGTGTAACTCTTCGAGTTTATGTGACATCAAACATAAGTCGTCCACTGAGCAGCAATATTTTCCAACCACATGTAGTCAATACTGCTGAAGATATCAAAAACAGATGGAATACGAAAGGCGAGTCACATCTTTATCGCTTTGAAATGAGTCCGATAAGTCTGTTCCTTTTAGTTGTCTTTATCAGCTTCTTACTAAAGATCAAATGGTCGATCAGCGAGAAATAAAAAAAAAGTAACAAGAAACTTTGAAAGTGAAGAATCAAGAAACGATTGTACAACAAGAGAATATTCCGAAGAAAATGAAGATGGATTGGGCATACTCGTTGAGGAAACCGTTGGGTAACGTTACGCCCCATACCATTGTTTCAGTGGAACGCAAATGGGATAGGATGATATGGGCATCACTCTGAAGGTGATATGTAGGATGTGAGACATTTTGAGCATTCGTGATGCACAGAACAGAGTTAAGGCGCTAGCATTATAACTACTATCAATAATTTTAATAAACGATTCGTAGATTATGAAGTAGAATGACTCAAGTGCAAAAAAAACACTACTGTATAGATTGTACATTCAATTATAATGATGTAACTAGTTACAGGATTTCATTATGAGCTGATATCGGTGCGAAAAATACCACTAGAATACCAGCAGGGACTACTGCACATCTATGTCGTCAGACCAGTTTCGGACTGTTCAGCAATCATCACCCACAGCTTGAGTTCCAAATCACTACTCCCGAGTTACAAGGCTAGCTTTTAGACCATTAAGCCACTGGGAGTGGATCAAATCATCAGTTCATGAATTCCAACTTGTGCTAATTCACGACATAGCGCTACCACAAGCCAATGTCTTTGGCAGATAGAGCATGAGTATAAATACTAGCCGAAGACATTGACTAGCGCCAGTCGGTCTATGCCACGAATCTGCAAAAGTTGGGATTCATAGGTTGGCCATCGGGTCCAGTCCCAATGGCTGATAAATGGTTAACAAGCAGCTCAACTTGGTACCAGAAGGTCCTGAGTTCACACAACAATGGCGGTGGCTGCAAACCGCTGAATAGACTCCAAAATAGATTAATGACACAGCTGACCTAGACTCCCTGCTGACTTTCCAATTGTTCTCTAACCGACGCCAGCTCATGACAAAATGCGCTAACCAATCAATCAAATCCCTACACATCAATCAATACTTGAATAATGCTAATAATAATTCATGTCACGGAAAATACCCACTGAGTCATGAAGAAAATAAAAGACAAATTCAGAGAAGAAAATTTTCTTTACCGACTAAATCATCTCCCTTCAGGGGCTGCCGTACAGTCGTATTTATCCTTACAAAAACATATAGTGGTCTATTATTGAGTAATAGGGGTTGACATAATTGATACACTTATTCATAAGTGGCTCTAGAAATGAAAATTAAAAGTTGTAAATTACATGGTACTCAACGGAACAAAGATAGAAGTTTGATAAGGTTAAAATTGCTCTTGAGTGAGAGAGAATAAAGGTGGTATTTGAGTGTCAATTTAACAAGTGTGAAGAGGGTGTGAAAATATTCAAAAGGAGTATATGAAACTGATAATAGTGAATTAATTATTAAAGCAAATGCAAACTGAAAGTAAAATTAAAAATTAAAAACAAAAGAAAAAACCAAATATTTTACAGGGAACGAATGGTAAAGAGGTTATGACCAGGGTAAACTCTGTATACAGAGTTCAGCGTTGTATTGATGAATTGCCAGCGCCTCCGCCATACACAAAAGCCGAAATCTGACTCCCTTTGTACCATTCGGTTTCACTTTGTAGATGATGTCGAAAGACGACTCTGGTGGAGCTACGTGGCCTGAGTTGTTCACCAAATGCTCGAGAATTGAGCTAGTAATTGTCTTGCATTGTCCTTTTGCTAACTATGCCGGATAATGTTCAGAGATGCGTTCGGAAAGCGTGCGCTTTGTTCGGATGGCCAAAATAACTAGCTCCACACGATCAGGTGAATTTATAAACACACATTGAGGTGGCCAGTCGAAATCGGCAGTTTATCCTTCACACATCCGTAGAAATTGATACGTAGCTCAGCCATAAAGAAGGCTTTCCTCAGTGATCTCTGCATAAGTAGCGATTCTTCAGGATCTCAGCTGCGGTATCACCTTTAAATTCAACACTCATAAATAGCAGTTTCTTCGGCACCGTCTGGATTCTTTCAGGCTTTTCCCTTAATTTCATGCTTTTCTCGATAAATATCGGAGGATATCTATTCTCTATGGTGACTTGTCTGAGTCACCCCAGTTCCCCATCGATTGTATCACTTGAACATATCCTCCTTATTCTTGAAGATAAGGAATGGATCAGATTTCTCTTTCTTCATAGAGGGACCCAGCCATAGAA
The DNA here is from genome assembly GCA_944472135.2 of Trichobilharzia regenti. Classification (NCBI taxonomy): domain Eukaryota; kingdom Metazoa; phylum Platyhelminthes; class Trematoda; order Strigeidida; family Schistosomatidae; genus Trichobilharzia; species Trichobilharzia regenti. Next base: position 5,441,371 of record OX235268.1, read on the forward strand.
ATTTGTATGCTGGCCATTCCATGGTTTCCTGTGGATCAATCTTTGAAGAGAACCATCAGATCTCCTCTTTAAAAAAACATCCAAAAAAGGGAATTCTGAGTTAATCTCTGATTCCAACGTGAACTTGATGACATAATGGCAGCTGTTGAACTCCTTAGTTATCAATTCGATGTCGGTATTCTCGTCCGATATGATGAAAGTATTATCCATGTATCTTTGGTACAGATGGAAACTGTCGATAGTAGGCCGTAAATTACTATTCTCCAAACTAGCCAAGAAGCAGTCTGCAAATAAAGGACCCAATGGTGACCCCATTGCTACTCCATCTCTTTGTCTATAAATCGTGTTGTTGAACTTGAATTGGAGATTTAGAGTGCACCTCAGAAGTAGTTCCTTTAAGTACATATACGTCTATATTATTATCCTCAATGAATTTGCATATAAAGTAGATAGTTTCAGTGAGGGGAACCGTTGGTGAAAAGCGAAGTAACATCCATAGATATCATTATCTTCCCAGAAAGCACCAGGACCAGATGGAATCCCAGCAGAAGCTTTGAAAATAGACCCAGAGACAACAGCGGACTTCATGACGCCACTGCTGGAGAAGGTGTGGAAAGAGGGCAAAGTACCCGAGGATTGGAAGAACGGATACTTATTCAAACTACCAAAGAAAGGAGACATAAGTCAATGCGAAAACTGGCGTGGAATTATGCTTCTGTCCATCACAAGCAAGATGCTAAGCCTCATCATCCTGGAGAGAATCAAACAAGCCAAAATGGATGAAAAACTTTGACCGGAACAGGATAGATTCAGGAGAAACAAATCATGCTTTGATCAAATCGCCACACTACGGATCATCAATGAACAAAGCTTAGAATGGCAGTCACCCCTCTATCTCAACTTCATCGACTTAGAAAAAACCTTCGATAGCTCAGCGTCGATCAAGAGGTCATTTGGCAACTACTTAGCTACTACGGGGTACCATCGACAATTATGCATCTCATCCAACAGTTGTACGACAATGCTGCATGCCAATTAATCCACAACGGGAAACTTACGGAAGCCTTCGAAGTGAGGACGGGAGTGAGGCAAGGCTGTCTACTATCACCAATGAACTTCCTGATTGCAATTGATTGGATAATGCGACAGACAACGGCAACCAACGAGGGAACAGGCATAAAATGGACTGACACAAAAGACATGGAGGATCTGGATTTCGCCGATGGTATATGTCTGATTTCCCACAAACTGGAAAATATGCAAATAGAAAGCAACAAGTTAGCAAAAGAAGAAACATCAGATATAGGAAGGACTTCAGGTGAACATTGAGAAAATAGAGGTAGTTGATGAAGATTCCTGGCCAGCAGCAACACCAATAACAACAACAACAGACAACAATCAGCCAGCATAAATGGGATGAACCTGAAAGAAACAACCTCCTTCACCTACACAACTACCTGGGAAGCATCGTTTCAACTACAGGCGAACGGAACTGACGAGGATATCAAATGGCGAGGATCGGAAAAGCAAGACAAGCTTTCAGTACTCTCAAATCTGTGCGGAGGTCAACATCACTCAGCATCAAAAATAAGATCCGGATTTTCAACTCCAATGTGAAGCCAGTCAGTGCTACTATACGGGTCAGAGACTTGGCGAGTCATAAAGAGCATCTCAAACAAACTTCAGACCTTCATTAACAGTTGTCTTCGCTCAATAATCAAGATCAGATGGTTGGACAGAAAACATCAGCAACAGGGATCTCTGGCAATGGGCGAACCAACTGATCAGGAACCGATTGTGAAACAAATAGGCAGGAAGAAATGGAGATGGATTGGTCATACTCTGAGGGAACCATCAAGTGACATCACTAGACAAGCTTTCGAGTGGAAGCCGAAAGGGGGGAGTCGAGTTGGTCGTCAGTGCAAGGGGGACTTGGAGGAGGTCATGCGAGGAGGAGATGAAAGCATGTGGACAGACCTGGAGTAGGGTGAAAAAGTTGTCAGAAAACTGAAGGTAATGGAGGTTCGCAGCTGAAGCCCTATGTTCCTCTAGGAACTAAAGGATACAATAATAATGATAATTGAATCAACGAATTCAAACGAATCAGAAACACTATGCTTGTAGAGGTTATTTTTGATACATTTTTTTGTAAGTACAAATACGACTGTACAGCCTCTGAAAGAAAGATGATTTCGTCGATAAGTAAAATTTTCTTCACTGAATAATGCATGTCTAAAATTATCACATTTTTTTTGTTCAAGTGGTCTACTTAAAAATTATAATTTATTTCAAGTGTTGGTTTATAGGGATTTCTATCAGAGAAATCAAGTGAAAAGAAAACCAGTATTTGTAAAGTTTGATAAGTAGAGAAGAAATGACACGGGATTGTATTGATCCATCTCATACTATTTGTAACGGTTACAGGAAATGCTTACTCAACAACACCAGTAACACCATCACCGCCAACAACAACAACAACAAGTGATCAGTTTTTCCTTACTCCTCGCAATTCTTCTTTCTCATTACTACTAATAATAATAATAATAATAATAATAATAATTACATACAGGTCTATTCTAATTAAAATGGGACAGAGTATAGTCAGTGAGTGAGAAAAGGCCAGTTGAGAGGGAGAAGGGAAAGAGGTAGGAGCTCCTACTCACTCACTCACCCACTCACTCACACGCACACATACACATGAAGAGACAAAGGCAGGATAGAACCGTGAAAACCCTTTTCAAATTAAGAAGTTTTCTGTATGCCTAGGAGTTTTACTGTATGAGCTATTGCTAGTGTGTGTGTTTGTGGAGGAAGGTTTATTGTCACGACTATGTCCTACTTATAAGTAGCAGTACTAGCAATCATACTAGTTTTATTATTATTATCATTATTTCCTTTAATTCCTAGAGGAACATAGGGCTTCAGACACGCTTCTCCGTTGCATTCGGTTTTCTACCAACTTTTTCACCCAACTCCAAGTCTGACCACATCCTTTCATCTACTCTTCACATAACTTCCTTCAAGTCATCCTCACTCTGACAACCGACTCGCTGCCTCCCTTTCGGGTTCGTCTCGAGTGATGGCTTGTCTAGTGATGTCACTTGATGGTTTCCTCAGAGTATGGCCAGCCAATCCATCTCCATTTCTTCCTGCCTATTTGTTTCACAACTGGTTCCTGCTGGGTTGGTTTGCTCCCAGAGATCCCTGTTTCTGATCTTCTCATGCTGGCCATCTGATCTCGGGCGAAGTATTGAGCGAAGACAACTCTTAATGAAGGTCCGTAGTTTGTTTGAGGTGCTCTTCATGACGCGCTGGCCAAGTCTCTCATCGGTACAGTGGCACTGACTGACTTCACATTAGAGTTGAAAATCCTCATCTTACTTTTCATGCTGAGTGCTGAGAGTTGACCTCCACACAGACTTGAGTGTAATGAAAGCTTGTCTTGCTTTCCAGTTGATCCTCGCGATTTGATATCCTCGTCAGTTCCGTTCGCCTGTAGTTGAAACGATGCTTCCCAGGTAGTTGTGTAGGTGAAGGAGGTTGTTTCTTTCAGGTTCATCCCATTTATGCTGGCTGATTGTTGTCTGTTGTTGTTGTTATTGGTGTTGCTGCTGGCCAGGAATCTTCATCAACTACCTCTATTTTCTCAATGTTCACCTGAAGTCCTTCCTATATCTGATGTTTCTTCTTTTGCTAACTTGTTGCTTTCTACTTGCATATCTTCCAGTTGGAACACTATTTTTATTACTACTTATAATAATAACATCAGTAACAATAATATTAATAGTGATAATAATCAATAATATTAGTTAGATTGAACCTTCATTCTAAAATTGGATTTGCTAAGTCAGGTTCAGTACAATAACAAAGTAATTTAGGACTTGACCACAAAATTGTCTTGAGCCTTGTGTCTTATACATATATCCAGAGGCTATATGTCCTTAATTTGAACCTGCCTTGATAATCTGATTTTTTTTCAATCAAGTTTCAATTTACTACTTAATAATATTTTTCTTTTATTTCTTATCCCACACCTTGCCACCCCTCCCTGTTTTGTGACCTTAACCTGTAAACATTTTGACCTGTATTTAAGTGTTGGTTTGCAGGGACTTGGTTGATTGGTTACAGGATTTCATCATGAGCTGACATTCGTTAGAGAACCATTGGGAAGCCTGTCAGTGAGTACTGGTCAGCTATTTCGTCCAAGTTTGGGACTCTTCAGAAGCACGCACCCCCACAAGGTTTGAAACCGGTACCTTTTGGTTACAAAGCTGGCGAACTTGCAGACCATTCGTCAGCCACTGGAACACGATCCAATGGCCCATGAATTCTAACTTGTGCCAATTAATAATAATAACATGACATAGTGCGACCCCTAGTCAATGTCTTCGGCAAGTATTTGTCCTCACACCGAACCTCCTGCATCCTACTGGTCACGACGTCTCACGCTAACCTGTATTGTTTAATAATTCATGCTGTCTTGCCTTCTATATAAACGTGTATGACAAGTCTGTCTGTCTCTTTTCCACATAGAACTTTGCACCGAAGTGCGACAGTTCAAGTCGCCACACGCCATGTAGCACACAAAGAGAGAGAAGAAAGTAAAGAGAAATGCATATTAGAGACAGCAAACAGAGGTGTGAGACAAAGGAATAGTAATATGAAGAACAATACTGTTTCATTGGAAATCATAAGTCGCAAAAAGTGGATGCATCTGCGTTGGCCATAGAGAATGATTTTGAGCCATGTCACCAATTGTTTCCAACCACTGGTTTTTACCGTCCCGAGGACCCCAACCAGGAAGATTACACCTTCCTAAGTGGCTGGATCAAACTAACTGTTGTGGATTTCATTGACTGATGAGGCCATATTTTGGTTTGATCGCCGCTAGCCCTTTTCCAGCCTGACCCTATATCAGCTAACATTGCCCATTGTCGAGGAAGGCGATCACTAGCCATACGTAACACATGTCCTAGCCATCTCAGTCTATGTAACTTCACAACCTCGTCGATTGATTGATTTCCCCTGCTTACCTAGAACTCGACGCCTAACCCCAATATTGCTCACCTTATTATACCACCATATCACACAGGAGATAGAACGCAGGCACCTATGATCGAAGACAGCTAATCTTTTCATGTCTTCCACTCTCAACGGCCACGTCTCACAGCTGGCCATAAAGGAGGACGTAGGGGACTGATGAGCAGTACACCCACCCTTTGGTCGATAGTTGGATATCTGGTCTACGCCAGAGATGTGTATGACAAGTACACGAGTGTGTGTGTGTTGTGTTTATATGTTGAAATGTCCAATATTTGTTCCTCAATTTTAACAGATTACACCTCTTCTTATTATCGTGTCGACATAAGACAAGAATACATTGGAAAAAATAGGAAGACTCTAGAATACCTGACTGTGGCTGATGAGACAGGCAGCGAAGACAGAACTGCTGGTTTACATAGAGGGGAAGACGAAGGTGATAAGGATAACCAACGAACCACAGCAACAACCACAACAAGCACCAGTTACCGTCAACGGGATTGATTTAACAGAGGTTACGTCACGCCTTCACTTATCTGGCCGAGAAGTATCGTTTCAACTATAGGCAGTCACACAGTATGGATGAAGATGTCAAATTCAGTCAGAATCGGAAAGGTGAGATACGCCTTCATCAACCTAAAATCAGTTTTTACATCTCTTCTACAATTCGCCTCAGAATAAGGAACAAGATTCGCATTTTAAACACCAATGTCAAGTGGGTCAGTGTATCTATACAGGTCAAAAACTTGGTCAATGTTTAACTGAAAGGATTTCCAAATGGTTGCAGACTTTTAACAACATCCATCCACCCCCTATTCGCCAGGTTCATACTGAAGATCAAATTGCCAGAGAGAATTAGTAACAAGAGAGTCTGGGAGGTGATGAACCAACCAAGAGTCGACCGTCCAACAAATTTGTAGGAGATGAATAGGGCACACGTTGAGAAAACAGTCGAATGACATCATGAGCCAGGCCATCACCCGATTGGAATCCAAACAGGAAGCAACCAGTGGGTTGTCACTTCGATGGTGACATAGAGGAGATAGTGTGAGTTGGGGGAAGAGACAAGAGATTCTGGGCGATCGTGAAGCTAGCCGGCTGGAGAGGATGGAAGAAAATAGAGTAAACAAGGAGATGTGTTGTTAAAGCCCTATGTTCCCCTCAGAACCCAAGGGAACAATAATAACAATCATAGAATACCTGGATGTCACGGTGAATGACTTATGTCTAATGTTACATAAATCTCGAGGTATTCATCTGAAAACCAATAAGTTGGAAGGTAAGACTGGCAATGAGGACACGACTTCAAGTGAACATAGAGAACATAAAGGTGATGAAGATGACCAACCAACCAACCAACCAACCAACCAAAAACATCAAGAATTAATGTCAACGGAAGAGATATATAACATAACCTAACAATTTCGCTTTTATTCCAGAAACAGTACTTGTGGTACAGTGTGGAATTTTCAACACATATCTACAATATTGCATCTAATTTCATCGTACATTTAAAAGGAGTATTACAAAAAAAATAAAATATATAAAAAAACACAACAAAAAAACCAAAAAAGAAACACAGAAATAACAAAAAAACAAAAGAAAAAATGCAAATAAAAAATACCAAGTAGAAAGGAAGATAAACACCAATAATGAATAATATTTCAGTATTGGGTAACGGACGCTATGATATGTGTATGCGTGGGGAAAGGTAACAGCTAAAATCATACAAGAAATTATGAGATGTTCTTAAGAATGTTAATAGCTAAGATGATCACTTGATTTGATTGAACTACACTAAACAATCATAAAATAAACATTTCAGGTTGTGTGTTTTATTATTGTCAGCACTAATGCAGTGTTAGTCGTGGTAGTGTGAGTAATGATGCATAATACAAAATTTTTTAAGATGGTGATAATGGCGTTCATAAACAAGATTGTCAGTTAAATAGTGCCGAGCAAAGAACAACCACAAAACTAATATTTCATGATGGTTAATGACGGGACAATTTTGTAATAATCATAGTGATAATATAGTCGGACCCAATAGACATACACTGTGCGTCGGTGGCACAGTGGTTAGGACTCTCGTCGACCACGCACATGGTCCGGGGTTCGAGCCCGCACCGACGCACATCTGATATCTATGGTCGGCCTGCAAAATTTGGGCTACAGATATCGATGCTGAAAATTCCATACTTGTACCGAAAATACAGTGTGGAATCAAGCTGTAAAACAAAAAAAAAGTACAAAAAAGTAAGCCAATGATAATAATATTAAGTAGCTAAGTATGTTTAGGAAGGTTGTTCACTATAGAGTACACATAGGAGAGTATAAGGGGGAAATAACAAGGGCCAAAATTGTTATTAACAACAAAGCAAGTCATAGGTTTCACGCTTAACATTGTCTCTGTCACTTAGAACACGGGTTGGCCAAATATGGTATCGTTGATTTCCTATACTTGGTTGTACGAGCATACAACCAAGATATTAAAGAGGTTACTTTCTTCATTTATGTAGCCACTATTATTTCATCTACAGTCAGTCGTGACGGATGACAGTGTCCAAACCATCCTGGTTGGTAAAAGCAAAGCACACCTTCACCACTTTGAAATCAGTCTGAAGATCAGTTACAGTGAACTGCTTTCGTTGTTTCCATAATAAAGATCGGATGGTTGGCGAGAAATAATTAACAGCGAGTGTCTCGGCGAATAAATCAGTCAAAATTCGATTCCTTAACAACTGTTTAGAAGGGGACAGGACTACATCATGAGCTAAAATCGGTTAGAGAACCATTAGGAATCCAGCAGAGACTAGTGGACAGATGTTTCGTCACACTTTTGAATTCCTTACCCACTTCCCCGGTTCACACCAAGGACCTTCCAGTTACAAGGTGAGCTCATAGACTATTAGGCCGCTGAGACTAGATCTAGTGGCCAACCCGTGAATTCCAACTTCTGCTAATTCACACGATAGCATGATTGGCACTAGCCAGTGTCATCGCCGAGTACTTGTCCTCAAACCCGGCCCCATTGGTGTACCTCAGTGGTCAGTACTACCAGGTTTTCTTATGGTTCTCCAACCGATTTCAGCTCATGACGAAATCCTGTAACCGATTAAATCACAAGAAAACGGAGATAGATCAAACATGCATCGCTAGAATGAAACGGGAGTGGGAAACGATGAGTGAGAAGTCCAACAGTAACATGGAGGCGATTGTATCAAAAAGAAATGAGAATCTACGAGAAATCGTGGAGTTAACTAACTAACTAACTAGCCGAAGACACTGACTAGTGCCAGTCGTGCTATGTCATGAATTGGCAGAAGTTAGAACTCATGGGTTCGCCATTGGATAGGGTCCCACTGGCTGATGAATGGTCTGCGACCTCGCTAGCCTTGTAACCAAAAGGTCCTGGGTTCGAATCCCGTGGCGTGGGTGTGTACTGCTGAAGCAGAGTCCCAAACTAGGCTGACGAAACAGCCAGCTGTCCAGTACTCCCTGACAGGTGTTCCAATGGTTCTGTAACCAACGTCAGCTCATGATAGAATGCTGTATCTAAAAATTCGTGTAACCAAGTGGCGTGGAAATGTGGCGCTGCTGAAGCCGTATACTGCTCCGATCCGACAGTCATCACAATAATAAGATACGCTTCACAACAGCACTAATATCATTGCTGGTATTTATAGTTTCAACAAATGATTCTTAAATTTAATGAAGTAGAATAACTCAAGTACCAAGAGAAACACTCTTCTATACACTGCCCATCTAATAATAATACTAATGCTAATAATAATTTTTAAAATGTCTCAAATTATCACACTTCTTCTTCAAGTAATCTACTTATAAGGCCGTTTCCTTTATCAGAGAAAAACTTAAGCTGAAAGAGTAATCAGAGTAATTAGAAAGTTTGATAAGTAGGCAAGGCAAGGCAAGGCAACAGGCAACACAACACAGGATTATATCGATCCATCCTATACCATTTTTTTAGCGGTAACAGGAAGCGGTTACCCAACAACACCACCAACACCACCGCCAACAACAACAAGTGATCAGTTTTTTTTCCAACACTCCTCGCAGTTTACCTTATCAACAATAGTAGTTATATACAGAGGCCTATTCTAATTAAAAGTGAGAAAAAGTATAGTTAATGAATGCATGAATGAGAAAGGGTTAGTAGAAGAGGAAGAGGAGGGCGCACCTACTCACTTCCTCACTCACTCACTACCTCCCTCCCTCCCTCCCTCCCTCCCTCACTCACTCACTCACTGACTCTCATACACACACACACACAAACACTTAGAGGCAAGATAACACTACAAAACCCGCTCAAATTAAGAAGTTTGCTGTATGTGCAGAAGTTCTTTTTTCTGTGAGGCTTTGTTTGTGCATGTGTGCGTGTATGTACTTCTGGAAGTTAATAAACGCCATTATGTCTTACTTATGAATAGTATTATTAGCGATACTACTACTACTACTTTTATTACTACTACTTATAAGAATAAGAGTAGTATCAATAATTATGATTATTCCTATTCCCCTACCCTCTATCCTCCCAGTATTAATATTATTATTATTATTATTATTATTACTACAATAGTTCTCAAAAGTTGTTCAACACACCTTTCCTTTGTTTTGCTACAAGAACTTGTCATTTATCGTAGTTTTTAGGGTCATACAACGGATGCAATACTACTATAATAATATTAATTATGTATTCTACCGTTACTTGAATAAAATGCTGTCACACCCACCTTTGTACGATATATTTAAACGTATATATTCAACAGGATTAAAGGGTTAGGAATTATTTTTTGATGTTCTAATATTAGAGAAGTATGTTAATGTATATATAAATTTAAATATTACGATATTTTAACTGATTAAAAATGCCCATTAAAGATTTTTTTCAAAAGAACGGATACTGAACAAAGAGTATACTATTTTCGATAACCCCTTCATCATCAGGCTCCACAGTTATACATGTACATTATAGTGAATGAATGAATGAATGAATTAGTGTTATGAACAACATCAATGTTGCTGTTTAAATAACATCGAATTAATAATAATATTGATAGATTACAGCTCAATAGCATCAACATAAAATAAGCTGAATGTCAGAAAAATTAGGAAAGATAATATTATAAATTCATGAAGGCTGGCAGAAGAAGCATCAAAGATAGGAAGGACTTCAGGTGAACATTGAGAAAATAGAGGTAGTTGATGAAGATTCCTGGCCAACACCAACAGCAGCAACAACAACAACAGACAACAATCAGCCAGCATAAATGGGAGGAACCTGAAAGAAACAACCTCCTTCACCTACACACCTACCTGGGAACCATCGTTTCAACTACAGGCGAATGGAACTGACGAGGATATCAAATCGCGAGGATCAACTGGAAAGCAAGACAAGCTTTCATTACACTCAAGTCTGTGTGGAGGTCAACTCTCAGCACTCAGCATGAAAAGTAAGATGAGGATTTTCAACTCTAATGTGAAGTCAGTCAGTGCCACTGTACCGATGAGAGACTTGGCCAGCGCGTCATGAAGAGCACCTCAAACAAACTACGGACCTTCATTAAGAGTTGTCTTCGCTCAATACTTCGCCCGAGATCAGATGGCCAGTATGAGAAGATCAGCAACAGGGATCTCTGGGAGCAAACCAACCCAGCAGGAACCAGTTGTGAAACAAATAGGCAGGAAGAAATGGAGATGGATTGGCTGGCCATACTGTGAGAAAACAAACCATCAAGTGAATGACATCACTAAACAAGCCATTGCTCGAGTGGAACCCGAAAGGGAGGCAGTGAGTTGGTCGTCAGTGCAAGGGTGACTTGGAGGAAGTTATGTGAAGAGTAGATGAAAGCATGTGGTCAGACTTGGAGTGGGGTGAAAACTCCAGCAGAAAACCGAATGCAACGGAGAAGCGTGTCTGAAGCCCTATGTTCCTCTAGGAATTAAAGGATATAATAATAATAACTGTAGGTCAGCCAGGGCAGCAGTAGAGGCCATCTGAACTTGCTTCTTTTGAACACAGAGCACTGGTTGTTTGAGGCTAATTGAAATAGCCTCCGCTGTTTGGAGCATTCGGTGCTTCGATGATGATTTTGGCAATTTATTAGACACCCGGTAGATGATAGAGAAGGATTCTTCTACGCTGGCTGGCTTTGTGGCAGGCCGCTTTGCATCAGATGGTCCAATATCACACTGTTAACGGTTTTCAGTACAACTTTACTTAGCCATATTTGGAGATGTTCTCGAGTGAACACGAAAAATCCAGTTCCTAGAGCAACAACGGCCAATATAACTTGCCCAACCATGTAGTTCTCCAGCATTTTAAAGTTCTTTGAACTGATTTTCTTAATTTCCTCGTAATTATCTCATTTGGTATATCGCCCTTGAATTGTAGTCGTATATAAAGTGGCTTCTTGTTTACGGATGGATAGTGAGTAGTCCTTCTCCTCCTCTTTCTTTGTCATGTGTTTCTTGATACATTTTTTAGGATAGCTAGATATTTTCGATCAATCAAAGTATCATATACAATGCTGAATTCATCTTCACTAACTTTTTCTGAGCATATAACTCTAACTAACTCTGTGTGGCTGAGGATCTTCACTAAATTTCTTTGTTTGATAACCGCCTACTTACTTTATTCTGAGTTGTTGTTGTTGTTATCGATTGATTTGAGTAGAACGAAACGAGAACAATAGTTGGTTCTTTGGTGTGTTTGTCTTTTTTCTCTCGCAGAATAACCTTAATACCATCATTGTTCATTTTGTCGAGGATCTTTCTTCTCAACTCTACTGTAGTTAATGTCAGTTAATGAAAGGAAAATCCAAAATCTATAAATAAACAGCGCTCATAAAATGACACACTTACAGACTTATATAACTTATATACACAGAAATAAGAGGCGGACAAGAGTAACAGCATAGTGAGTACAACTCAAATCAAAGCAAATAAGAGACAAGAGACAGTTACATTATATCAAAAGGGAAGAGATATATGATAAAAGCTAAATATTACGCAGTGAAATAAAAGAGGGAGAGTGATGAAGACATTTAATTACTAGGATGGGCAAGGAAACTTTGATTGGACACTAGTAACTAATGGCATGTGTCTAATCCCCCCTATTCAATCAGTCAGTCAGGTGTGAAATGTGGCCACCATTCTAGCTGGCCAGGGATCATGGCACACTTTGAATTGTGGATGTTAGATTTATTATTGTTATTGCTCCCTTGGGTTCCTAGTGAAAAATAGGGTTTTAACTGCAGACTTCCGCTTGCTTCTGTCTTCATTCTGCTGTACTTTTCACCTCCATCCATGTTCGTCCATACTCTTTCGACTCCTCTTCACACGATCTTCTACATGTCACCCAATACACTGACATCCCACTTGCCGCTTCTCTTCCGGCTTCCACTCGAGCAATGGCCTGACGCGCGCTCGATGTCACCCAACGCGATGCCTCTTCAGCGAGTGTCCAATCCATCTTTCTTCACTTTCTCCTGCATATTTGTTAGTTGGCGATTGATTGGTTCTTGTTTTGTTTTGTTTGTTCCCATAGTTTCTTGTTGTTGATTCTTTCCGGCCTGGCCATCTGACCTTCAGCATAGAGCTATAGTTGACAGTTGTTGATGAAGGTCTACAACTGGCTGTTGGAAATATTCTTTGTGACCCACCCGCCCGCCAAGTTTCTGATCCCTATAGAAGAGCTGACTGACTTGACGTTGTTTGTATTGAACATCCGACTGAATTTTGTTGTCGATGCTGAGTGACGAAGACTTCCAGATTGGTTTCAGGTTGATGAATGTGTTTCTCGCCTTCCCGAGTTGATGTTAGATGGTTGGAGGCGATCGATTTGTGCTAGTTGGCACTTACCAGTCAGCAAGGCGTATCTTCAACATTGATGGAACTCATGTCCATTCTGATAAAATTTAGTTTGCACCATACAACGAAAGGACACACTAGTTACTAGTGTCCAATCAAAGTATCCACTACAGTTCTACAGGAAGTCAGTCGCGAGCCCCAATAGCTCAATGGTAACATCTCTAACTGCAGGCAGCACTGGGTGACACGGGTTCGAATCCCAGAAGGAATATAAGTTCCTGCAAGGTGATTGAAGATACACCTTACTGACTAATGAGTGCCAACTAGCACGAAACCTAGGTCCAAGACTTCTTGCTGATTATCTCCAGCCATCTAATCTCATCAAATTGGCAAGGTAAGACTGATAAGAACTTCTTTAACACACATTATTATATTATTATTATTGTATCCTTTAGTTCCTAGAGGAACATAGGGCTTCAGCTGCGCACCTCCATTGACTTCGGTTTTTTGACAACTTTTTCACCCTGCTCCAGGTCTGCCCACATGCTTTCATCTCCTCTTCACATGACCTCCTCCAAGTCACCCTTGGACGACCAACTCGCCGCCTCCCTTTCGGGTTCCACTCGAGGGCTTGTCTAGTGATGTCACTTGTTGGTTTCCTCAGCGTATGGCCAATCCATCTCCATTTCTTTCTGCCTATTTGTTTAACAATCGGTTCCTGATTGGTTCGCTCCCAGAGATCCCTGTTGCTGATCTTTTCTGGCCATCTGATCTTGAGTATTGAGCGAAGACAGCTGTTAATGAAGGTCTGAAGTTTGTTTGAGATGCTCTTTATGACTCGCCAAGTCTCTGATCCGTATAGTAGCACTGACTTCACATTGGAGTTGAAAATCCGGATCTTATTTTTGATGCTGAATGCTGTTGACCTGTTAACACACATACACACACATAAATCAGGTTTCAGGCGTTCGATAGTTATTCTTTCGGCAAACTTGAGAAGCACTGAACTGTTTTGTTTATTGATAGTTTTTGGTAGATTTCGTGATTTTCACCTCATCACCCGTGTTCGACAGTGCTACTATCCTAAACGTTTTATCTCTTGAGACGAAGTAGAGTTTTTAGTGCATACTCGTAAAATTAGAGGTGTTTCGTACTTCTTTCTGTTCTCGACCATTGATCGCATCAGAGACCATCTTTTTTCTGATAAACAAGAACCAAATGACCTGAAGGATAGATAAGTTCTTGTTAGTGAGATATTTAATCTTTTATTGACTATTCCTGTAATAGTGTCACCTTTAAAATTCAGTTGAATGAAGATAAGCTGCTTTTCTATTATGATTAGTGCGACATGTAAGCCTTCACAAAATCCAAATTAATTTATTAATGAACGTTTTAGGGTAGGCATTGCTTTTCATCTTTCCGACAATGAGAAATTTTCAAATATTGGTTTTGTAGAGATCGTTGTTTGATTGGATGGAAGATTTCATCATGAGCTGATATCAATTACAGAACCATTGGAAAACCTGCCAGGAAGTACTGGACAGCTGTTTCATCAGCCTATTTTGGAACTCTTCATCACTACGCAACCATCACTGGGGTTAGAACCTAGGACCTTCTGGTTACAAAGCTAGCGAGCCCGTAGACCATTGTGCCACTGGGACCCGATCGAATGGTCTACGAGCTCCCCTTGTAACCAGAAGGTCGTGGGTTTGAACCCCTGTGGTCGGTGCGTAGTAATGAAGAGTCCCAAACTAGGCTGGCGAAACAGCTGTCCAGTACTTCCTGACAGGTTTTCCTATGGTTCTCTAACTAATGTCAGCTCATGATGAAATCCTCCATTCAATGGGAAATTTCTCCTGGCTTTATTAAAAAAGAGTTTTAATAAAAGGTCGATCATAGTTGTCTGAATATATAAGTTATTAAAATGTAAGTATTGTCAATTCCATGTGGTAGGCTTTCCGTGAATTCATCTCATACGCATAAGAAATGATATCAGTTCAAACATATTTTACAGAGATCACATAATTTTTCATCCCGTTCCCTTTATCTTATTTGAAAGATTTATTACTTCTATGTACTAACAATGTTAGGTTTACATTTGAAGTTCATTGTTTCCATCAGGTTGATGGTATTGCTATCAATAGTCTGTTAGGGGCCCTTTTAACAGGATTCAACTGAAAATATGCCACTTTTTAGTAGGTATGTAGATGACATTGCAATCATAAGTGTTAAGTCTTGTTCTGCCGGCACAATTTTAAAACGAATGACTTCACTTATGATCGAACTTAGAAATGTAAGCACTTAGACCATTCAGCTACTCAGACCCTATCCGGCGACTAATGACTCCTAACCAATCTAACCATCAGCCAATGTCATAGGCTACATTCAGTGGGCTCTACTGATCATAACTTGTCACTAAATCTCCAGGTTCCATGAGTAAACTGTTGTAGATCTCCATACTAAGCAGAAGGTAAAAGGAAGGAACAAGTATGTGTGGTCATTGTATGCGGGCTCATAATCCAGCCTAGTCACAAATTAAGGAATAAAGCTCACGACGAAGGCTTGAACTCAGCGCCTATTACCCTTAAGTCGGACATCTTAAATTATAATTGATATAAATTAATAACCAAATAACGCATTGATAGAAGTTAGAATTCAGGGGGTTGACCATTGACTTGAATCCAAGTGGCTGAATGGTCTTCTAGCTTACCTTGTAACTAGAAGATCCTACTGTCGAAGAGTCCCAAACTAGAGCGAAACAGCTGTGTGTAGTACTTACTCCACGCTGGTTTTTAATCGGTTCTCTAATTCATATCAGTCCGTGGGTAAACGTGAAACAATATCCTACATTTGTACATATCCCATCCAATGTAGTCATATATATGAGTGTGTATATTTATGTGTGTGTGTGTGGGTGGGTGTAAGGGTGCCAGGGATAGAATATCTAAAAGATCATAAAAGTGTTTCATAGAATTTTCTTTTACCAACAGAAAAGATGAAAATATGACGTAACTATCAATTTAGGCATGTGTGTGTGTGCGTTGAAAAGTTATCCATACAAATTGCTTTTCCTGAACTGCTGTCATTGAACAGTTGTCATTTGTGAATACCTCTTATTTTTTCTATTTTCACACATATATAAATATGATAGTTATATTAACATTTACAATAGTAATCTTTATTACGTCTTGGGAAAATTCAAGTTTTTTTTCTCCTATTCAGTGTCTGAATATTACAGGATTTCATTATGAGATGACACTAGTAAGAGAACCATTTGAAAACCTGCCAAGGAGTACTGGACAGCTGTTTCGTCAGCCTAGTTTGGGACTCTTAAACAGTACGCACCCACCACCAGGGTTCGAACCCAGGACCTTCTGGTGTGTGACAACAAATACTCGCCGAAGACATTGGCTAGGGGTCGCGCTATGTCATGAATTGGCTAAAGTTAGAATTCATGAGCCATTGGATCAGGTTCAGGATCAATGGTGAACTCTTCGCAGACTTCTGTGCCTTCAATGATCTCGTGATTGGCGGTAGTGTGTTCAAACACAAGGATATACACAAGACGACATGGATTTCACCAGATGGAAACACCAAGAACCAAATAGACTTCATCTCAATTTCAAGAAAGTGGAGACGGAGCCTACTGGACACAAGGTCAAGGAGAGGAGCAGATGTGGGTTCAGACCACTATCTAGTACAGGGGACTTTCAAGGTGAAACTAAAAGCCTCGAGGATAGCTGGGGATAGGCCACAATGCAAGTTCAACACTCAATTACTGAAGGACACAACCACAAAAGACACCTTCACTGCAACTGTCAGAGCAAAGCAGGAAACACTACGCGACAGCACTGAAGAATCATGCGTGGAAGAACATTGGAAGTCTCTGAAGGCGATTCTCAACGAAACGTGTTCAACGGTTCTAGGAAGAAAGAAGAGACAAGACAAGGAATGGCTCTCAACGGACACTTGGAAATTAATAGAAGAGAGGAGAATGGTGAAAGAGAAAATGATTCAATGCAAGGACGGACAGGAGAAGGAGACGATGAGCTCAACTTACAAAGCATTGGACAAAGAAGTGAAGAAAAGTGCTAGGAAGGACAAAAGACGATTCTACGACAATCTAGCTACTGAAGCTGAAAAGGCAGCAGGCAAAAGGGACCTGAGGACACTATATCAGATAACCAAATCTCTATCCGGGAAGAGACCAACACAAGCGAAACCTATAAAAGACAGCCAAGGGAACCCAATTACCAAGGAAGAAAAACAGATTAAACAATGGGCGGATCACTTCAAAGGACTCTTGAACCGACCATCACCTGCAACCCGTCCAGAAATACCAACAACAGCGCGCACACAACTGCAAGTTGACACCAATCCTCCAACGAGAGCTGAAGTCTTGAACGCAATCAAGCTTCTGAAAGCTGGAAAAACAGCCGGACCAGATGGAATACCCCCTGAAGCACTGAAAGCAGACCCAGAGACGACAGCAGACATGCTGACTCCATTATTGCAAAAGGTCTGGAAGGAGGGAAAGGTGCCTACTGACTGGAGGAAAGGTTACCTCGTGAAACTACCAAAGAAGGGCGACTTAGGACTCTGCAAGAACTGGCGAGGAATCATGCTCCTATCGACGCCAAGTAAAATCCTGAGTCGCATCATCCTGGAGAGATTAAAGGACGCACTGGAGACAGAACTCCGACCAGAACAAGCTGGATTCAGGAAAGGCAAATCATGTACTGACCAAATTGCAACTCTACGCATCATCATCGAACAAAGCATGGAATGGCAATCAAACCTCTACCTCAACTTTATAGACTTTGAGAAGGCCTTCGACAGCGTTGATCGTGAAGTAATTTGGAAATTACTCGAGTACTATGGCGTACCCCAAATATTCATCAACCTTATTCAACAGCTGTACGACAACGGCACCTGCCAAGTGATCCACAACGGAAGACTCAGCGAGGCGTTTGGAGTAAACACAGGAGTCAGACAAGGGTGCTTACTATCACCAATGATATTCCTAATTGTGGTGGACTGACTGATTATGCGTCAGACAGTGGGAAACGAGAAGACAGGAATATCCTGGACCGACGTGAAGAACCTAGAAGACCTGGATTTCGCGCTGGATGATTTATGTTTGATGTCACACACAATCGAAGACTTACAAGCGAAAACCGACAAACTGGTCGAAGAAGCAGCCAGCGAAGACAGGACTCCAGGTAAACATAGACAAGACGGAGGTTATGAAAATAACCAACCAACAACAGCAACAACATCCAACGTCAATCACCATCAACGGGAGGGATTTGAAAGAGGTTACTTCATTCACTTATCTAGGGAGCATTGTCTCAACTACAGGAGGAGCGGACGAGGATGTCAAATCGAGCGAGAATCGGGAAGGCGAGAAACACATTCATCAGCCTGAAATCAATCTGGAAATCTTCGTCACTCAGCATCACCAACAAAATTCGGATTTTCAATACAAACGTAAAGTCAGTTCTTCTATACGGATCAGAAACTTGGCGGGTCACAAAGAATATTTCCAAAAGGCTGCAGACCTTTATTAACAACTGTCTTCGCTCAATACTGAAGATCAGATGGCCGGAAAGAATCACCAACAAGGAATTATGGGAACAAACAAAGCAAGAACCAATCGCCCAACAAATATGCAGGAGAAAGTGGAGATGGATCGGACACTCGCTGAGGAGACCGCTGGGTGACATCGCGCGCCAAGCCCTCGAGTGGAACCCGAAAGGGAAGCGGCGTGTGGGACGTCCAAGGGTGACATGGAGGAGATCGTGTGAAGAGGAGTTGAAAGAATATGGATTAACATGGATGCAGGCGAAAAGTATAGCAGAAGACAGAAGAAAATGGAGACGTGCAGTTGAAGCCCTATGTTCCACTAGGAACCCAAGGGAACAATAATAATAAATAATAATAATAAATTGGATCAGGTCCCAGTGGCTTAATGGCATACGAGCTCGCTAGCCCTGTAACCAGAAGGTCCTAGGTTCGAATGCCCGTCCGTGTTGGGTGTGTACTGATGAAGAGTTCCAAACTAGGACGAAACAGTTGTCCAGTACTCCTTGGCAGGTTTTCCAATGGTTCTCTGACCAATATCAGCTCATGATGAAATCCTGTAACCAATGAAATTCCTAGAAAGCAACACTTGAAGATCTGAAAATTAATTTGATTCTTCTGTGTTAAGGGGAAGTAACTTATCATAATAATTCACTTAAGCTTTGAGTAAGACAACTTAGGACTTCAATAACACACATGAATTTCGATTTGTTCTCTGCTGTCCTCTTTATCTGATTCCACGATTTCCCATAGGCTCTCATCTCCTCCATATAACTGTCCGAAACACCCCTTAAGTCCATTCCCATTCGGGATACACTGGAGTGACTGCCTAGCAGGCCGTCTTACCAAGCGGTTTCCTCAGCCAGTATAAGGGATCCGTCTCCACTCTCTTCAACATATTCCCTTGCTGACCAATATCTTCTTGATATTCAAGTATTGGTTTGTAGGGATTTAACTGATTGGTTACAGGATTTCATCATGAGCTGACATTGGTTAGAGAACCATTGGAATACCTGTCAGGAAGTACTGGACAGCTGTTTCGTCAGCCTAGTTTGGGACTCTTTAGTGGTACGCAATCACCACAGGTGTTCGAACCCAGGACCTTTTGGTTACAAAGCCACTGGGACCTACTGCTGAAGATTCCCAAACTAGGACGAGACAGCTGTCCAGTACTTCCTGACAGGTTTTCCAATTGTTTTTCTTACCAATGTCAGCTCATGATGAAATCCTTTAACCAATATATTTTTGATTGGTTCGTCTTCAGAGTATAGTGTTGCTAATTCTTTCTGGCTATCTAATCTTCAGTATCGAAAAGAGGCAACTGTTGATAAAAAGTATACAAAGCAAGAACTACAGTTTTAGCAGAATAAAATGGTACCATCTTTTATTTCGTTGCCTTCTCGTCAGCTGCTTACATGCCAAAGTCATTATTAAATATATCTACAACAACAATTTTAACATACTTGCCCACACAGAGTTCATTTTAAACAAAAATCAATCGATCAATATACTCATACACTAAAAATATATACATATATAAATATGCAATATTAACCACTATTCCGAACAACAATAATAATCAAACACAATGAAAACTTTTAGCATTTCGCATTCGGAGGAAAGAGAGGTGAAAATATCCAGTTACCAGGGCGGCAAAGAAAGACTGATAACCGCTTCTTTCTGGACGCATAAATCAGGTTTCAGGCGCTTGATGGAAATGGCCTCAGCAAACTTATGGAGAATTGAGCTATTTTGCTTATTGACTTTTCGACGTCCATCTCACTAATCATGTCAAGGAGATGCCTGGCGACGGTACTGTTTAAAACATTTGTTCACTTTAGATATAAGCTTTTTGATGCATGTTCAGAAAATCGTAGATATACCGTTCTTCCCTCTGTCCTTCCAATGTAACTGCTCCCGCAGATACATGTAAATTTAAACAGTGCCGTCGCATCCAAAAGGCTATTGAAGATTTTCATCAACAGATCCCTTTTCGCCCCATTGAAGATCACATGGTTGGCCAGAAACTATTGTTCAGAAAATATGTAGAAGAGAATGGAGGTGGATCAGATACTCAAATAGGAGGCCATTGAGGGACTCCCCACTCCAGGTCATCACTCAAGTAGAATTCAACAGAATGCCTAAAAAGGAGGAACCAAACGGAGGGAGAATAAAAAGTAGCACTTATTAGATCCTATACTTTATCATTATTATTATTATTATTATTCCATTCAAGGGAGTTGGCAGAAGAGGCAGCCAGTGAAGGCAGGACTTCCAGAGAACATTTAGATGATGGTGGTGATGCTTATATCTGACTAATAACAACAAGCGTCTAGAGAAAGACACTTCCATTTTGGTTTGTTTATCAGATGTATTACACAGTGAAACAGTATTAGTATTTACTGGATGAAGACGCCTTTCGAACAAAATTTATTGTTCATAATCATGCCATCAATTATAATCACACGACTTTGAAACTTGAGTTTTATAGTTTTCTTTGTCCTCTCCTATTTTTCATCGTTAGGGTAGTAGAATTTTCCAGATATCTGGGTGGGCAGGTGTTGAATCATTCCTATTACATGTATTCTCAGCCAGTTGATTCGATAAACAAAGCTTCCGTTATCAATCTCTCCCTCCATTCACCCTGTTATATTCGATTTTAAAACTGTCATGCTATCCCATCCAGTCTATTGTATGGTTGTGTGTAACTGCATGTAGTGAGTGTTATAGCTGAAATATTCTCTAGATTTCTTATCTTATTCGGGTCAGCCAATCTAGATTTCGCTAAGTTCTTATGTTTGGCTAGTCTGACTGCCCCTGTTCTTTTAGTTTGACTTATGTATTTCACCTGACAATCATCGCAGGTGGGGTATTAGATAAACTAAATTGTTTTGTTTTAAAGGCTCTACAGTATTGCTCCTGTAACCCATAAAGCCTGTTTCGAATTGAGTTTGTGGTTGGTTTGAATGCCAGCCACCTTTATTTCTGCCTTGTTAAGAATTCTGCGTTAAGTGGTTTCCGAAGTTTCTTCCTTGTATGGAATTACTATTGATGATTTAGATTCATTATTGTTGGTGTCGTCATTAATATCATTATTATTATCACTATCGCTACTATCATTATTCATATTATTTTTAGATTTCCTTACATATTTCCTGACTAATTTATCCGGGTAATTATTAAGTTTCAAGGCTTCTTTTATGTGTATCACTTCCTATCTTAGATTTTCCTTGGTACTACTTAGTTTTTGTGCTCTCTCACTTAAAAACTTCACCAATCCTAATTTTACTGACATGGGATGATCGTTTTTTTATCGAATCAACTGCAAATACATGTAACAGGAATGATTCAACACCTGTCCACGCAGACATCTGGAAAATTCGACCACCCCAACGACAGCAAATAGGAGAGAACAAAGAAAGCTATAAAACTCAAGTTTCAAAGTTGTGTGATTACAATTGATGATATGATTATGAACAATAATGAATTTTGTTCGAAACTGTGTCATCCAGTAAATAATACTGTTTCACCGATTGTGTCGTACATCAAATAAACAAACTAATATGAAATTACTTAGTACCATAGTGCCCAAGTTTTACACATATATTAACAGTTATGGTCGATTAGAAAACGCTATTCTTAAAGATGTGCGTCGGTGGTATAGCGGTTAGGACGCTCGCCGACCATGCACATGGTCCGGGGTTCGATCCCCGGCCGACAAGGCACTCCTTTACCTCTCTAGGCCAGAAATAATGCTGGCAAGGGAGAAAGGTTGGGCATGAGGCTAGCAACCCCATCCTGTAAAATAAACACTGCTACAGAATCTTCGAGCCACTAGCTTGAAGCCCTATGTTCCACTGAGGAACGTGAAGGAAAAAAAATTCTTAAAGATGTAATAGGGAATGTCCTTTTCAAGGACTATGGGATCCTTCTTTTTTTGTTTCACTGACAGCTAAGCCACCTTTGAATTCCAAGTTCATGCACAATATTTTCTATGCTTTCGAATTTCACACTATGTTATGCAACATTTTTATTTTATTTGCCAACCCCTCCCAACATCTATATATCTTGTGAATCGTTTACGTGGTCCGGGGTCAGATCCGCGGCCGCCAGCGCAATTCTTCACCCTGCTAAGCCAGTAATAATACGTTGGTAAAGAGGGAAGGTTGGGCATAAGGCATGATGCTAGCAACCCTATCCCTTAAGAATATAAACATTACTGCTACCGAAACTTCAAGCCTCTTGATTGAAGCCCCCTCCATGTTCCACTGGACAGGTAAAGGAATAAAATAAATGTAGTAGTAGTAATAATAATAATAATAATAGTAATGAAATAATCACAAATACTTAAATTCTGTTCCATACTACTATTAGTATTATGTTATGTATTCACATGTTTGTGTTAGTTACCGCCAAGATACAGTTTCCTAACGAAAAACACCATGTGTATACAGTGTCGTCAGGCTCACCAATTTGTTGTATGCATTATTTGACTAAACTTGCGTACACGTTTATTCTAGTACTTCTTCACGTTTATCAATGTGCATAGACATTGTGGCTACTCGACGTTCATAACATAAATCAAAAAGCACTGGCGAAGAGTACATATGTGTATTTTAACCGTAGTCAAATTTTGAAATTGTGTCAAGGTAATGTTCAACAGTAAATTCACAAATGTCTGCGAAGTACATATAAAATACGTCTATGTACACATATATAATACAAGTATACAAATTAGATTAATAAGCATGTTTACAGTTGGTATAGGGGTACTACAACAGTTGTATAGCTTGATAAAATAAATTCGTTGTTGAAAAGAATCTTTACACACAGAATTATTATTATTATTATTCTCTTAAGTTCCGAGTAGAACATTGGGCTTCAACAACTCATCTCCACAATCTTCTATTTTCTGCTGTTTTCTTCAGCCTGCTAGCTCCACGGTAGCGCATAATCTCTCATCTTCCCCTCCACCACACAATCTCCCCTATGTCACCCTCGCCACAACGATTCACTCGTTGCTTCCCATCTGGATTCCACTCGAGGGTCTAGGGCACGATATCATTCGATAGTTTCCTCCAATGTGTGTGCCTGATTTATTTACATTTTCTCCTAGAAATTTGCTGAGCAATCGGCTCTTGGTCGGTTCGTGACCCCCCCCCAGAGTTTCTTGTTACTTATTCTTTCTGGCCATTCGATCTTCAGTTTGGCGCCAACGAAGACAGCTGTTGATGAAAGTCTGTAACAGGCTGTTAGAAATCCTTTTCATTTGTTTCTTCACTGAATAACTTGTTTTAAATTTCTTATTCTGCAGTTAAAAAGATGAAATTATATTTTGTATAGTTTGGTTTGTAAGGATTAGTTATGTTTTACGGGTTGATCACGGATTGATATCAGTTAGAGAACCATTGAAAACCAGGGAGTACTGGACAGCTGCTGTTTCATCAGCCTAGTTTGGGAATCATCGGCAGTACGCACCCACTGGGTTTCGAACCCGGGACCTTCCGGTTACAAGGCAAGCTCGTATACCATTCAGCCACTGGGACCCGATTCAATGGCTCGTGAATTCTAACTTCTACCAATTCGTGATTTAGCGCGACCCCAACCATTGTCGTTGGTGGGACATCCATCCATACACGTGACATCTAATTGGACCTCACTGGTCACGACTTCTCACTAGAACTCAGGAAACTCCAACCTGTAGCAAGTCACTAGCGAGCATCAGATTAACTTTGTATAGTTTGGTTTGTAAGGGGTCGCGCTAAATCACGAATTAGTAGAAGTTAGAATTCACGAGCCATTGAATCGGGTCCCAGTGGCTGAATGGTATACGAGCTTGCCTTGTAACCGGAAGGTCCTGGGTTCGAAACCCAGTGGGTGCGTACTGACGATGATTCCCAAACTAGGATGAAACAGCAGCTGTCCAGTACTCCCTGGTTTTCAATGGTTCTCTAACTGATATCAATCCGTGATCAACCCGTGAAATTATATTGTTTTATATTTATGTCTGCATTTATATCATAAAACTCCTTTTTTTTCCTGGTTCACATTTCAAGTAGGTGGTCATTGTACTAATTACAAATTTTATGATTTAAATCCCAGTATATTCAAATTCATCTTTTCCCCATACAATGTTTAAACCAACCCCCTAAACTATTAATACTAATGTCCGTAATTAAAAACAGAGCACCCATGTTTAATTGCTTGCTGTTCACCAGTTATTTCTATTCTTCACTTCGGCCTGTTAATGATGCAGCTATCTAATTAGTCTGATATTTAAGGCATATGTATATCACCTATTGTTGATGTATGTATAATAAAAATGTTACCATAATTATTAAGGATTAATTATAATCCGAATAAATCTGCTGAAGAAGCTGTGGCTTACACGGCGAAACGTTCAGAAAACAGATCTTGTTTTGATTTTCTTAGCACGCTGGGATTAATTTAAATAATTTATAATGAATCAATCTGACTCGGTGCTCAAATTATTCCAGGAAATTCGTAACACCTACGATCTGGAAACCTGGAAGGTTTATTGTGATGACGAATTGTTACTTTGAACTCATTAAGATGTATCAAACCTCCTAGGGCATCCACAAACTTCAGGATAGGGTCCAAACAGATTTTATAGATAAGTTTTAAGGATGTGTTAACGCCAATTCTATGTTCTGTCTCTATAATATGTTTCGCAATAGAGGAGCTAGGTGGTCGTCCGTTCTTATCATTAATGGGTTCTGAAGATTCTTTCCAGACAATTTCATCAGGAGATAAAAATTAGTCAGAACACCAAGATCGACTCTTTAACCTGCCCCTAAAAAAGACATGTACATCAAGCTGCCCACCCTATAAGGGGCATCATATCAGCTTGATAACTAGACAAAGATTGAAAGCTACTGTTAAAAAGACTTTATTATGCAGCTAATATCATATTAATAATTGAGAATGTGAAGCAAATATATCCATCCATCTAAGCCCTTTGAACATGTGAAAAATAAGGTCAGATCCCACTGTATTTACCAATTTGAATATAGGTGTTGACACACATACATAATTTTCTATAGTTTGCTTT
This sequence comes from Trichobilharzia regenti, assembly GCA_944472135.2. Classification (NCBI taxonomy): domain Eukaryota; kingdom Metazoa; phylum Platyhelminthes; class Trematoda; order Strigeidida; family Schistosomatidae; genus Trichobilharzia; species Trichobilharzia regenti. The sequence goes on from OX235268.1 coordinate 5,466,896, forward strand.
GTAAGGGTTAGTTATGTTTTGTTTTTACGAGTTGATCACGGATTGATATCAGTTAGAGAACCATTGAAAACCTGCAGGGAGTACTGGTCAGCTGCTGTTTCATCAGCCTAGTTTGGGAATCATCGGCAGTAGGTACCCGCTGGGATTCGAACCCAGGACCTTCTGGTTACCAGGCAAGCTCGTGTACCATTCAGCCACTGGGACCCGATTCAATGGCTCATGAATTCTAACTTCTAAATCATGATAAAGTCAACCAAATTTCAATTTCACTCCGCGCGCACGCAAATACACATACATAGACACGCAGACCTCATCTGTATGTTCATTGATATCATGTAAATTAGTCATCCTCAATGTCCTTTGACAAAACTATAAGAAAACTTATTCACAGTTTACGAATTGATGAAATTTCCTCGTAGTTTCAATTTGGATTAAATAGTATGCAAACTATTCATATCCGTTCGTTAGTAGTATATCGTTTCATGCGAATATGTTTTTATTCTTGATTGCCATCTATGGTATCACATATGGATCACATATTGTGATGTATATATATATAGGCAAAATAAGCACAGGTTTCAAGGATGACAGAGATGAAAACCATAGTCTGTTCTTCCTGGACGACCTCCTTCATCAAGAAGACAGACGTGTGTTTCAATCATAAAATAGAACTGATGCTCAGTTTATCGATTAAACCAGTACTCACACAACGAATCAAGGATAAATCACCAATGATGGTCACATGAATTAGCATCTATGAATTCAACGACTGACGTGAAGCTAGTTACATTGGAAGTACTCAGAGGGTTTTATCCATGAGTAAACATGGGTAAAGGGGAAACCAGATGCATCGTAAATAGTGCAGTCTCAGCCTACTTGGTAGACGCTGTACACTCAATAGAACTAGGATAGGTGTCCTTGATTACCTACTGCATTCCTGGTAATCTATCTAGAGTAGGTCAACTACGTCTTCTTCTTTCTCAATGACTGAATAGTCAGTGAGCTCACCAGCATAATCTGAAGGTACTGGATTCGATACTTGCCTGACAGGGTCACCGCTGCTTGCTTATTAAGAGTACCCAACTATGACAAAACTGTTGTAATTATTTGTTATCGTAGTATTAGTATTTCGAGATGACCGAATTACAAGAATCCAACCAAAACACAGAGAGGACGGAATTCAGGAATTTGTATTTAGCGGAGTAATAATGCAATTAACATAAGAAACATATCAACAATCAACGGTAAGCATTTAAACAATACAGAGATAGAAATAGTCAGTCACCACAGAAACGTTTCCAACGATTCTTCAACTGATGTTAGATAGTCTTGATCAACCTTGAAATTAACCAACCCTTTACCCATCAAACTAACACCTGGAAAATAATCCATTGCTCCCTAAAGACTGACTACTAGATGACGACGTCACCTGAATTTCTAGCAGTAGGTCATGACAATGCGGGTTCACCAGTAGTAAATGAATGAGAACAAATACTTAGCAACCATATTGACTGGCGGTTTTCGCTTAAAATCGCTAATTGACAGCAGTTAGAATTTTTGATTCATCGGATTGTTCCTATGCGGCTGAATGCCCAATGGGCTGGCATCGTAAAGTGATTATCGCTAGGGTAGGACTATTATTGAAGGAAAGATTGATAGCGGAAGCATTATACATCGAATTAACTGAGAATATATGTATATATATATGACAAATCTGAAAGAAGAATTGGACCTAGAACAAACAATTTTCGGAGTTGACTACAATAAACATTAAATCATTAAATTCAACTTGAACTTCCCCGTTGATGGATTGGACTAAAGTGTTCTGCCACTGTGTTGACATATCGACCCTATGTGTAGATTCTTCGATGTTGCCTGGGATTACCTTGAAGTAATTTGAAGGGTGTATGGTGACTCGTTGCAGTGAAATCCATCAGGATGCGCACTTCGTCTTATTTGAGACCTGTCAGCCAGTGGATGTAACTACCACATTAGGAACATCATCTTTCACAGGTACATCCAGTAGACCAGTCCAAAATAGGATGAAATGCTTATCCTGATGGATTTACCTGGAGATAGTCACCATCCACCTACTAAATTACTTCAAGTCACAAACTGTGTTCAAAACTGCATTATGCAGTAAGTCTTACTGTTTCACTCATCATGTTTGACCGCACACAGATTGATATCACTTAGAAAATCAGTGGACAAGAAACACAGGGAGTACTCAAGTGTTCGTTTGTAGGGATTTCACTGGTTACAGGATTTCATCATGAGCTGACATTCGTTGGAGAGCCATTGAAAAACCATCTGGGAGTACTGGACAGCTGTTTCGTCAGCCTAGTTTGGAACTCTTCATCAGTACGCACCCAACACGGGCCGGCGTTCGAACCCAGGACCTTCTGCTCACAAGGCTAGCGAGCTCGTATGCCAATGAGCCACTGGGACCTGATCCGATGGCCAATGAATTCTAACTTCAGCCAATTCACGACATATCACGACCACTAGCCAATGTCTTCGGCTAGTATTTGTCGTCACACGCGACCTGCTTCACCCTACTGGTCACGACTTCTCAGTAGAACCCTGTAATCCTGTAACCAATCAAATCCCTACAAACCAACACTTGAATATCAATGAGATGCTCACTGGTGACTGGCCCTATTCAGATAGGTAGTCACTTGGAATTCTAGTGGGAAGTCGTGGCCAGTAGGATGCAGAAGATTGGGTGTGAGGAAAAACACGCGTCGAAGATATTGGCTAGCGGTTGCGCTATGTCTTGAATTGGCAGAAGTTAGAAATCATAGGTTGACCATTGAATCGGATCCCAGTGGCTTAATGGTATACGAGCTCGCTAGCCTTGTAACTAGAAGGTCCTGCGTTCGAACCCCTTTGGTGGGTGCGTACTGCTGAAGAGTCCTAAACTAGGACGAAACGGCTGGCTGTCCAGTACTCCCTGGTAGCTGTTCAATGGTTCTGTAACCAATGTCAGCTCATGGTGAAATCCTGAACACAAGGAGTCTTGAACGGATGTTGAAGAGTCACAAACTAGGACGAAACAATTATAGATTTTATTTGTAACTAGAGTGTTGATTCCTACTCACTGTTTAAATAATTTTATCTCATACATTTGCGGTAGATTAGATAATTAAATTGAGTGAAATGTTGTTGTTGTTTTTTGTTGTTTTTTTTCATCATCTTTTCTCCTACAGGTGGCTTAGAATACGAATTGTTGACATCACAGACACCAGCTGCTGCATTCAGACCACCCACTTGTTGTTGTTGTATATCGACGTCAGTAGCAACAACAACAACACTGTCCACAGTGAATAACAGACAGACATCTGTCCTGTGCACACCAACAACGACAACATCCTCATCATCCCCATCATTAGCAAATAGAGGTAATCGACCGGCTCCACCACCACCGGCTTCACTTCCATCATCTACATCACAACAGACCTCGAGCATCTCATTACCGCCTTTAGCACAACCCTCTATGCGAATATGCGCTAATCGATCCAGTCAGCCGACAACAGAGGATATCAACGCTAATCGACGACAACCACAACAACCAGTAATTATGAATAATTCACAAATGAATTTATCAAAACCAAAAATGGTTAGTAAAAAAAAAAATTATTTTTATTATTATTTTTGGCTTTTATTTTTCTACTTTTTTTCGTCTGGTTGTCTATTTCAATTTTTGGTTAATTGGAAAATATTGTTTTTGCGTTTTTCTCTGCCTAATACGTTGATAAAAATTAACCATTTTAATATTTTTCATGCGTCAGATAACGAAATGGGAGGTGGGAGGTTGGGCGAGGTGATTTGCATTTTGCTGTCAATATTAATCTCCTATAATGAGTGACACTACTACTACTACTACTACTACTACAGGGTGCCACCGACAATTATACATCTCATCCAACAGCTGGACAACAATGCTGCATGCCAAGTAATCCACAACGGGAAACTGACGGAATCCTTCGAAGAAGTGAAGACGGGAGTAAGACATGGCTGGCTGCTTACTATCTCCAATGATTAATTTCCTGACTGCAATAGATTGGATAATGCGACAGACAGTGGTGGGCAGCGAGGAAACAGACAAAAAATGGACCTGCACAAAAAACTTGGAGGATCTGGACTTGACCGATTATGATATATGTCTGATTTCCCACAGACTGAAAGATATGCAAGTGAAAAGCAACAAGTTGGCAGAAGAAGCATCAAAGATGGGCCTTCAGGTGAACACTGGGAAAAAAGGGGCAGGTGATGAAGATTCTTGGGCAACACCAACAGCGAGAACAATCAGCCAGCATAAATAGGAGGAACCTGAAAGAAACAACCTCCTTCACCTACACACCTACCTGGGAAGCATCGTTTCAAGTACAGGCGAAACTGACGAGGATATCAAAGCCAGAATCGGAAAAGCAAGACAAGCTTTCATTACTCTCAAATCTGTGTGGAGGTCAACATCACTCAGCATCAAAAATAAGATCCGGATTTTCAACTCCAATGTGAAGCCAGTCAGTACTACTATACGGATCAGAGACTCGGCGTGTCATAAAGAGCATCTCAAACAAACTTCAGACTTTCATTAACAGTTGTCTTCGCTCAATACCACTCAAGATCAGATGGCCGGCCAGAAAGAATCAGCAACAGTGGGAGATCTCTGGGAGCGAACCAACTAGGAACCGATTGTGCAACAAACAAGCAGGAAGAAATGAAAATGGATTGGCCATACTCTGAGAAAACAAACCACCAAGTGACATCACTAGACAAGCCATTGCTCGAGTGGAACCCGAAAGGGAAGCGGCGAGTTGGTCGTCAGTGAGAGGGTGACATGGAGGAGGTGATGTGAAGAGGAGATGAAAGCATGTTGTGGGCAGACTTGGAGCCAGGTGAAAACTCTAGCAGAGAACCAACCGCAGTGGAGACTTGCGGCTGAACCCCCATGTTCCCCTAGGAATTAAAGGAAATAATAATAAGGAGTGACAGAGTGGATCAACGCATAGGCTTTCAATAGTATCATATCTTCATACATTTATTCCCCTTAATGAATTTGAACAATGCAAGAACTACAGTTTTAGCAGAATAAAATGGTACCATCTTTTATTTCGTTGCCTTCTCGTCAGCTGCTTACATGGCAAAGACATTATTAAATATATCTACAACAACAATTTTAACATACTTGCACAGAGTTCAGTTTAAACAAAAAATCAATCGATCAATATACGCATACACTAAAAATATACATATATAAATATGCAATATTAACCACTATTCCGAACAATAATAATCAAACACAATGGAAACTTTTAGCATTTCACATTCGGAGGAAAGAGAGGTGAAATTATCCAGTTACCAGGGCAAAGAAAGGCTGATAACCGCTTCTTTCTGGACGCATAAATCAGGTTTCATGCGCTTGATGGAAATGGCTTCAGCAAACTTAAGGAGAATGGAGCTATTTTGCTTATTGATAATTTTGAACGATTTTTCAACGTCCACCTCATGACCCGTGTCGAGAAGATGCCTGGTGATGGCACTATTTAAAGCATTTGTTCCCTTTAGACGTAAGCTTTTTGGTACATGTTCGGAAAATCGTAGATATGCCCTTCTTTCTGTCCGTCCAATGTAACTGCTCCCGCAGATACATGTAAATTTGTATACACAGTTGGAGGTAACATGAGAAGGATATCTATCGATTTTCGATTGCACCAAAGAGTAAGTTGTTCGATAGACGGGAACGAGCTTAGCTGCAGGATACGCTATGGCTAGTGATGTACTCAGCCTTCTGTTGATAATCGCTGCAATATTTTCACCTTTGTAATCAAGCTGAAGGTAGACTGGCTATCATATCTCTACTTTGTCCTGTTGTCATTTACAGTCGTCTTTAGCAGGCCCCACGATGGATCACAGGCTGTCAATTCCTACCCGCTAACCATGCAATCTCCTTCATGTTACCCTAAGATCCCCACATCAAAAACTTATGGTTTTGGAATAATAGGTGACGAAGTTGTATTCATTGAGATGGCTAGTTGATTTAGATTACGAAGCTTTCCTTGTTGACCTTCTAGACAAGATCACTTCAGCGAAAACTTTAATATAAAATTGCCTTATTGTCTTCTTTTGCTGATGGTGTCTAGACAATATTAAATGAGGTGGCTGTGTTGCCTAGAATAATAAGACCCACTTGGAACGGTCAACAAACATATTTCTACAGCTGAGTACCTATTGAGAGGAAACGAAATCTAATTAAATCTCTTTCCACTAGGATCTAACACATCTGTTAGCCTGATGCCCTGCAAGCAGAATGGGATATTCTGAAAGAAACCGTCAACACCAAAATGAATACCTGCCAAGAATATTAAACCAAAGGTTCAGAGGAACGAGACATCACTTCTTTCAAAAAAGAAACATAAATCTGGATTTCAAGGGGGACTTAACTTGTGATACCGTCAAGAGAGGAGTTTAAGCATCTTTGAAACGAACATTCTTTGCAGCAACGTTAAGAGTATGGTTCTCCAGTCATCCACTGATCTGCAGAAGGTTTAATGACAAGATCTCACATCTGGCCACTTCTGTGTGCATATATATCTGTTCATCTGTTACTGCAAAGCCAAGTTCATTGGTTGTTTAACACGTATCCTGTCCAGAAAGGTTCAAGAACATTACCTCACAGCATGGCTACAAAAAAAGGTAGTAGTGGCAATCATCGAAAATCTTGTCAACGCTAGTCATTCTATCTCACAACAAACTACTCCTCCTTCTTCAAAGTGATCTAAAAAGTAAAGAAGAATGACCAGCCTGCCGAAGTCAATACGCTTTCGTCTCGTTTGTGCATTGCTAAATTCCTAGCGATCCATACAGAAAAACCAGAGTTTTCTATACAAAAGAAAAGCATCCAAAAACTTCCACTATCAGGATAACAACCGTGTTGACTTCTAATGAAGTGATGTTTGTTTGCTTGTCTTCTTTTATTCCTTACTCCATGGAGATCAATTCAAGTGGGACAATGAACGTTCAAATATTAGATAGAAGAAACAACAAGAATGCTAGAGAAATTTTATAAACCTGGCATTCCAGTGAATCACCAATTCAATAGACACCTCGAGATAGACAAAACTTATCAACTGATAAGAAAGAAACCTCACACACAAAGGGTCGAAGTTCAAGTCAAAGAAACAATCAGTTCCAATACAAGTATTCATGAGTTGACATTAGTTTGAAAACCATTGGAAAACCTGGGAGTAGTGGACAGCTGTGTAGTTAGCCTAGTTTGGGACTCTTCAGCAATACGCACCCACATCATGGAGTTCGAGCCCAGGACCTTCTAGTTACAAGGCTAGCGAGCTCGTTTACCAATAAGCCACTGGGACCCGATCTAATGGCTTATGAATTCTAACTTCTGTCAATTCATAACATAGCGCGACCCCTAGCCATTGTCTTCGTAGCAAGTAGGATGCAGCAGGTCGGCTGTGAGGACAAATACTTGCCGAAGATATTGGTTGGGGGTGGCGCTATGTCATGATTTGGCAGAAGTTAGAATTCATAGGCCATTAGATCGGGTCCCAGTGGCCTATTGGTATACGAGCTCGCTAGCCTTGTAACTAGAAGGTCCTGGGTTCGAACGCCCGCCCGTGTTGGGTGCGTACTGCTGAAGAGTCCCAAACTCGGCTGACGACCCAGCTGTCCAGTACTCCCAGGCTTTCCAATGGTTCTCTAACAAATCCTTCCTGAGACCTGAATTCTAGTGGCTAGATTCAGTGTGAGAAGTACTAATCACCACACTCCAATGCTTGAAACTGTTCCTAGTTACGCATTATTTTGAACAAAGCATGGAATAGCAGTCAAATCTTACTCTAGCTTAGATTTATCGACTTTGAAGTAGCCTTCGACAGCGTTGACCAAACAGCAATTTGCCAATCACTTCAACACAATGGAGTGCAGTGCCTCGAAATCTTTATGAACTTTATTCAATAGCTATAATACAGTGTCAGACGTCAAGTGATCAATACTGGGAAACTTAGCTAAGTCACCGAAGAAAAGACACAAGTAAGACAAGTCCACCTGCCTGCTATCACTCAAGATGATATTCCTAATTATGGTGGACTGGATTATGCAAAAGTCTGTGTGAGGAGGAAAAAGGCAGGAATACTTTGGACTAATCGATAAGGTGACTCCAAAAGACCTGGATTTCTCACGTTGATGATTTATGCCTAATGTCACATAAACTCGAAGACTTACTGGAGAAAAGCAGAAAACCGGCTGAAAAAGGAAGCGGAGACAGGAAGTCAAATGAACATAGAGAAGACGGAAGTGATGAAGATAGTCAAACAACAATCGATGGAATAAATATGAAAGAGGTCAGTTCCTCTGCGTATCTCTACCCACCATCGTTTAAACTACAGACAGTCGGTAGACATAGATAGCTTCATCGGTCTGAAATCAGTTTGACAGTCTTCTGAACTCCAAAGCGTAATCAGTCTGCGTGAGTCAGTCAGAAACTCGAAACACACATCATGAAATGCATTTCCATCAAACTACTGCATACCTCTATCAACAACTATCTCAAAGAATAACAATAATAATAATAATGATTTACTTTATTCCAAAAACAGTACTTGTGATACAGAATGGAATTTTCAGCATTAATCACACAGAAAATTTTCCACATTTAAAACCCAGGTAGTGTCAAAAACATGCAGCATATAAACTGGAAATAGCAATAATAATGATAACAGCTAAGGTAATAATAATAATAAGAATACAAGTGAAAATTGCCGTGAGCTTGTTTCACACAGTATTGTCAAAACGGTATAGAAACCCTAACATGTTTAAAAATATTGAATATAATGTTCTCTTTACATGATATGGTGATGGTGAAGGGAAAAACAAAGATCACAGCCGTCATGGAGATAAGTTGGTGTTTGCAATTATGAGAGTAAAACAAACAAAGAAGCAACAGGACTGACCATAAATATAATAGAAATAATAAAAGTAAAACTTGAAGGTACATGAGGATGGATGGAGGAAATTGTTTATTGACTAGATGAAAAAAGTTTGGTTAGTTAATTCTTGCCTGACACTATTTTCACTATCACATAAAATACGTGCCAAGTATGGTATCATAGAATTCTTATACTTAGACGTGCGAGCATACAGTTTTCTGAAATTACTTCTTGTTCTACCTGAACAACGAGATGCAAGGTGAAAGCTGAGGGAGGTTAAAGTGGATGTGGTCCAAGTCAGACAAAATCCCTTTAGCAAATTTATTGCACGAAGTCAAGTAGGCCTATCGACAACGACGTAAACTATGTGGTGATCCACTAGGATACCACTCACCCTAATGACTGACTGTCTTCAGTATTCTACGAATTGTGACATGGTCCTTTTTAAGCAAACCAGGAAAGAATAAGGATGAACAATAAAGAAGAATAGGTAGGATGGAAGAGTTTATGAACTGTAAGAGGAAGGGTGGGTTGAGTTATACCCAAGTGTCTTAACTTCTTAATGTAAAATGTCAGGCGGAATATTTTACTGGAGATCGCTAAGACATGGGAAGACCAGGAGAGATCAGAAGGGAGAATGAGTCCAAGATACTTAATTTCTGATTTGATTCCTATATCATTGTCGTCAATCTTACAATTGTGATGGGAATCGATGACTTCTTTTAGCTGTCTTTTACATCTAAACTGAAATTAGCAGTTTGACATTTAGAAGGATTCAGTTTAAGACCGTTAGACTCAGACCACTTACTGACTCTCCCGACAGAAAGCTATTTATTTTGATACAATCTATCTGGGAGTTAACAGTCATTGAAACTGTTAAGTTATCAGCGTACTTCACAAAGTTTTTTTCATCAGAATGAGGCAAGTCATGTAAGAAGAAAGAAAAAAGAAAAGGAGAAAGGACAGAGCCTTGAGGGACACCAGCTCCAGTAGGCAATAAAGTGGAGATGAATGGGATATATTCTGAGGAAACAACAGGATGACATCGCTCACCAGCACATTTCGAATGAGAAACGATGAGGTGGGTTTGGGTCCGAAGGTGACCTGGAGGAGATCGTGTGAAGCGGAGGAAATCAAAGATCATGAACGATCACACGGGAATCCAAGGGAACAATACTACTAATGTAATCATTCTCAGAGTAAATAGAGAAGATTCGTGGCTCAGGTGGATGATTTTGATATGGTTGTTTTCTTTGAGCTGGATAGGTAATTTGCGAAGCTTTCATGGCCCTACTAGGAGACATCTTCAGTGCATGCTTCAATACGAGGAAGTGAGCTTCTAGATTTTTCCACGAGTTTATTAATCATCTCTCCTGGTCAGTGACCTTGAACGTGATTGGTTGTTTTCGTGTATTTTAACACCTTCTAGGAGGCTACTTGTGGTATTGGAACTGATTGTTTCTTTGACTTGAACTTTGACCCTTTGTGTGTGTCAGGGTTCCTTTCTTATCGGTTGATAAATTGTGTCTATCTCGATGTGTCTATTGATTGATGATTGACTGGAATACCAGTCAGGCTTCTAAAAATTCTCTTGTATTCTTCGTGTTGTTTCTTCTATCTAATATTTGAACGTCGGTTGTCCCAGTCGAATTCATGTCCGTGGTTGTCTGTATGTAGTGGTATGAGCGAGGGAGTGGATATCATGCCTTTTGACGGCTAGCTTATGTTCGTGGATACGAAGACGAAGGAAAGTGGCATCCACTTTGGTCAATGTAGTGTATTTCGCAGTTGTTACCATATATTTTGCAGATGATGTTTGTTTTAATCTTCTTTCTCTGTTGAGTCTTTTGGTTGACACAGAATTGAGTGAAGTGATTTTGTTGTTATGTGTGCGTCATCAATTCGTAAAGGTTTGAAGAGTCTTGTAATGATTTCTGAGATATCCTTTATATTTTGATTTGACACTAGTAACTAGTGTGATGTGTCTAGTCCTCTCATTGGTGCAGACTGAATCCAATCAGTCAGGTATGCAATGTGGCCACCATTTTAGGTAGCTCACCATCACGGTGTACATTGATTCGATGATATTTAGATGGTTGGAGGCAATCGCCAAGAAGATGCCTTGGAACTAGGTTTCGTGCTAGTTGGCATTCGTCAGCAAAGCGTATCTGCAACCTTAAAGGACGAAACCTAGGTGCAAGGCTTCCTCTTGTCGATTGCCTCCAACTATTTAATATCAGCAAATCAATGTGCACCGTGATGGTGAGCTACCTCAATTGGTGACCACATTGCAAAACCTGACCGACTGATAGAATTCAGTCCGCACCAAACAATGAAAGGACTAGACACATTGCACTGGTTACTAGTGTCTAGTCAAAATATCCACTACAGCCCGAATAGCTTAGTGATAACGTCTCTGACTGCAGCTCTCACTGGGTGGCGCGGGTTCCAATCTCAGAAGGAGAGATATGAACTCCTTCAAGGCTGCAGATACGCCTTGCTGACGAGTGCCAATAGTGTCCAAGGCTTCCTTTCTGCCGATTGCCTTCAACCATCTAATATCCATTATATATTGGTAAAGTGATTTTCTTTATGCTTTCCTTGGTGGCCTTTATTTTGATAGAGTAAATTCATCTCTATACTGACAAAATAAAAGTTATAGTCAACTTGAAAATGCATAAATCAATTTTAGCTTATTTAGGACGCCTGAGAAGAAAAGATGAAATGAAATGAAAGAGAGAAAAAAGTAGAAAGAAGGATGCGAGTTCATCACTCATTCTCCTTCATTTATATCAAATTCACTATTTTAGTAGTAGTAGTAGTAGTAGTAGTATTATATTGAATTTATTATTCACATAATACCAATTTTTCTATCCAAATCAATTTGCCTATCACAACCTACCTCTCTACTTCCAACCACCTACCCGTCTACCCACACCTACCTACCTACCAACCTACCTCACTATGCCTTACCTGTATAAGTAAATAATCCTTCCAACTGATTTCTATTCGCTTCGACTTATCTTTTTTTTTATTAGTAGCAAAAATAAACGATGGCATCATTCCGACTACTACTCACATATATAAGCTGAATCTCATATATATGACAACCCAGTTACCTTATCAGGTCATTGAGTTTTGTAAAAGCAGTGATTAAGAAAAATACGAAACAAAACAAGACAAAAAGTGGAGATAGTAGGCCGAGGTGTTGTTGTAGAAAAGTAAAATAAGAATAGTAATAATAATAATAATAATCATTAAAGTTTCCTCTTACCCTTCCTCTATGCCTCTTCATCTTCTTCTTGGGTTTGAGGATTAAATTTACCGAGTTTTACCTTTCAGAGGGAAGTAAAAACTTTTTTTCTGGTGTTGTATGAACTAAACTAGAAGATTGGGAAGATATGAATCGATGGTTTAATGGTCTACAAGCTCGCTAGCCTTGTAACCAGAAGGTCCTGGGTTCGAAACCCCATCCGCGGTAGGTGCATACTGACGAAGAGTCGCAAACTAGGACGAAACGGCTGGCTGTCCAGTACTCCCAGCTAGTTTTCCAATAGTTCTCTCACTCATGTCACTGCATAATGAAATCATCAAACCGACCAAAGAGAATTCCCTACAAATCAAAGAGATTCTCACTGGCGAATGGCCCTATTCGGGTAGGCAGTTCCTTAGGTTTCTAGTGGGAAGCCGTGACCAAGAGGGTACAGCGAAGTGTGAAGTGGTCGCGCTATATGTCGTCCATGAAATAGCAGAAGTTGGAATTTATCGGATGGACATTGGATTGGTTCCTAGTGGCTGATGAATGGTCTACGAGCTCGCTAGCCTTGTAACCAGAAGTTCCCGGGTTCGATCCACGCGGTGAACGCGTACTACTACTGACGGGTTGACAAACTAGGCTGACAAGGCAGCTGTCCAGTACTCCCTGACAAGTTTTCCAATGGTTCTCTAACTTATGTCACCTCATGATGAAATGCTTTAACTAATATTGGTGTGCCTGAAGTCACATTTTGATCACATCATATCATTCTTTAGAATAAAACTATTCAAGTCAGAGAACACAACTACAGTGATGTTACTAATATGAAATGTGATCAAGACCTGTGATCGATATTTAAACTTTAATTCATCTCATCTGTTAACTGTTAAGGCAGGAGGCTTAGTTAAGTGTCTAACAAACCAAGCCATAGCACTAAGTAGCACAACTAAAACCTAAATGATGAAATAAAACAGATAGAAGAGGCGTTGGTGTTAAACAAAACTATCTTATAAAATTCATTAGGAAGATCAGTAAAGGCCAAAAACAGAATAAAACTAATTGTGAAACTAGTAATGATAACATAAATAAAAGAGAATATTAGCTATTTGCTGTTATACCATATGAAGAGGGGACATCTGAGACCCTATGTAAGATTCTCAATAAATCATGAATTAGGGTGGCATTCAAATCTGCAAACTCACTCAGAGACAAGCTCTGTAGGCTAAAAGACCCGGTGGACCCAATTAAACAAAATAATATAATTTACAATACACCTTGCAATGACTATGAGTTAGGTCAACTACATAGGTCAGACGAGAAGATCGGGAGTAGTCAGATTATCAGAACATGAGAATTTAGCTAAGGTAAGAATGGTTGACCCTGAAAGCATAAGTAATTTAGAAAAAAGCTCAGCTATTGAACTTCACGCATTAACATACAACTACACAATAGGGTGGGATAGAATCAAAATTCTATGAAGTAATCTATGTAGGTGGAGAGCGAGAGAGACTGATTACTGAATCCTGCCTGGTACATCGAGTCTACACCCAACACAACACATGCAACAGAAATGACTCAATGCAAATACCAGAGATATGTATGGAAGATATTATTACCACCAGTCAGTCAGTCAGTCGAATCAGAGTAGGATTATAAATAATCTCAAAATTCCATTTCAATTCACGTACATCACAACATTCCAACAAGTTACTTATTATGACTGTAAAAACACTCGTCTTATTTCCCATCTGATTGTAATTGATCAATAACGCGCATATTATTATTTCTGAATGGACAGTATCTCATACTGAATTTTATTCCAACATCTAACCGATTCCACACATGTATATAAATGAAGCATGGCAGTTGTGTGAATGACTTGATGTGATTATGAGCAGTAATAATTTGTGATCGAAACGTGGTCATCAGTTAATATTACTGTGTAACACTGTATGATTTTATCAAAATAAAATCGTATGTATAATAGAGTTATACTCTACCACAGTGTCCAAGTTTTATACTTATATCAATAGTCCGACCAATAATTGGGCATCCAGTAAGAATTAGACATATGTAAAAAATTACATGTATATATTTGTTAAATCTCAGCGAAATTGAAATAATTAAGTTTTTCCAACGAGGTGTTTCTCTAGCCTCATGTACTTGGCACACTGTCTTCTCACAATATTAATGTAAGTGCATGTATTTGTGTCTACACACATACATGTCAAATGGCATGGATCTGATGTAATCACTTCATATCATGTTGAAACTCGACTCTCTCGATAATTATGTAGTAAGCTCTACGGGTAACAGAATTCTATAACTTTGTTAAAGTCACACGTTATATGTAAGTGTGTATGTATAAAGACTTTCACATTGTAATCTGATGCAGACGTCTCTTTTGGGGACAGTGTAAAATAAGAGCTTTCAACTTGACTTTCCACCCTACACAGGTAGAAAAAAGACGAACTTTGTTTGATTGCATGGAGGATTTCATCATGAGCTGACATCAGTTAGAGAACCATTGTAAAACCTGGGAACTCGTGATGAAATTCTCCATGCAATCAAACAAAATCCCTAGAAAACCAGTACTAGAAAATTAATCCGATGCTCACCAGCGACTAGCCATATTCAGGCAGTTGACCTGGGGTTTTAGTGGGAAGCCATGACCAGTAGGGTACAGCAAGTTGAAGATGAGGAAGTAACTCAACGAAAAAGACATTGCTAAGTGGTCGCGCTATGTTGTGCATGAATTGCCAGAAGTTGGAATTCATCAGATGGCCACTGGATCTGTTCCTAGTGGCTGATGAATTATCCACAAGCTCGCTAGCCTTGTTGCTAGAAGGTCCTGGGTTCGATCCCCTGTGGCCGTTAGGTGCGCACTGCTGAAAAGTCTCGAACTAGGCCGACGAAACAGCTGTCCAGTACTCCAGTGCCGGTTTCCAAATGGTTCTCTAAGTGATGTCAGCTCATAATGAAATCATCCATTCAATCAAACAGAATCCCTACAAAACCATTATTTGAAAATTTATCAAGATTTGATAGCAATCAATATATCACTCACTTGTCTGTTACAAGAGAAACGTTCTGATGAAGAATCCCAAACAAGGACGAAACTGCTGTGTCCAAGATTCTTTTCTAGTTCTCCAACTGAAGCCAATTCATGGTCGAAATCGAAATCAATCACACGCTTGTGGAATCAATACTTTAAAATTGATACCAAATCGTATGAAAATAGTTCGTGTTCATGGACGTTTTTGAAGATTAGACCGTAGAGATGGAGTTTATGTGAACATAAAACTACAGAAAGTAAATTACAGGACTGATCACGAAATGACATCGTCAGTATGCACCCACCACGAGGGGTTCGAATCCATGATCTTCAGGTTACAACCCAACCTAGTAGACCATTCAACCTCTTTAGGATTTGACCCACTGATTAACCCCTGAGTTTAAACTCCTCCGAATTTGTGATGTATAGTTATTTAATGCAACCGCCAGCTAGTCTCACTGATGAGCCGCTGTTCTCTTGCCTGATGACCTGGTGGACCCCGCGGCTAATTACGACTTCTCGTTAGTAAATCAATTCTCGAAAAATTTATTTACTTTTCTTCTGGTTTTTCTTCACAGGGAATGGACAATAATGTTTACGAAGAGAATAGTTCAGATGCACATCTTGATAGGACTGGAAGACAACAAGCCAGCATAGACGCTCATTGTTTTGACAGCATTCAGGATACTTCACAAGAGGCCAGAATACATTGGTAAGTTCCAGTTCTTATACGTATATAAATTTGTAAAATAATTGTTGATGTGCAATTTTAAGAGGATAGGTCAGTAGGCATACATTCTGGTTTTAACTTGCTGTTATATCTTCTACAAGCTATCTTTAAGGTTTTCAGAATTCGTCAGGCAAAGAAATCATCCACTGATTCAAGCTGATGTTAATCAGTTACATTAGATTTTTGGGCATCTAGGATTGAAAATGTGACTAAACAGCTGATCTTTCTTTACTGGTGTTCGTTTACTCTTTAAAAGTCAGATGGTTGTATTAACTGTCTTTTATTTCTTCCCTCGTATTTCGAGTGAGATTTCATTTCTCTCAAGTCTGTGCGGAGATCAACACTCAGCACTCAGAATGAAAAATAAGATCCGGATTTTTAACTCCAGTGTAAAGTCAGTGCTACTTACTATACGGATCAGCGACTTGGCGTCACGCCGCGTCATGAAGGGCACTTCCAACGAACTACACACATCAACATCAACAGTTGTGTTTGCTCAATACATCGTTCAAGATAAGATGGCCGGCCGGAAAACATCTGCAGCAGGGATCTCTGACAATGAACGAACCAACCCAGTAAGAACCAATAATGCAACAAATAATGCAGGAAGAAATGGAGTTGGATTGGCTATGCTCTGAGAAAACAAAACATCAAGTGAAATCTCACGGCAGAACATTGTTGGAGTGGAACCCAAACAGGAGACGGCGAGTTGGTCGTCAAAGTGAGAGGGTGACATGAAGGTGGAGGCCATGTGAAGAGGAGATGAAAGCATGTGAGCAGACGTGGAGCCAGGGAACCGAATGCAATGAAGACGTGCGATGGAAACCGTTTATTCCTGTAGGAACTAAAAAGGTAACAATATTAATATTAATAATAAATTCCAAGTGAGACATACTCCTTCAGTAGCACATCTCCACTTTGTCCTGTTCTCTTTATCCCGCTCTACGATTCCCCATAGTTTCTCAGCTCCTACTTGTACAACCTCCTCCATGTCAACCAGGAACCCATGACCAACTGTTTATTTTATATTTGGATTCCACTCGAGTGATGACCTGGCGCATGATGTCATTCAATGGTCTCTAAAACGCTTTGTCCAATCTACTCCCCCCCACGTTGTTCTTAAACATTTGTTGAGTAACAGGTCCTTGATTGGTTCCTCCTGCTCAGGGCTCCTTGTTGCTTATTTTTTTCTGGCAATCCACCTCATCTTCAATATGGAGCCAGCCGCAAAGGCAATTGTTGCTGAAAGTCCGTAGTGGCCAGTTGGAAATGCTTTTCATGTTGTCAGCGCCAAGTTCCAGACCTATAAACAATGACTGACTGATTTAACACTGGTTGTCGAAGTCAACTGGCTGTTATTTATGTTGAGGGAAGAAGATTCAGAAAGGGATTTCAGAGAGTGATCAAGGCCTGTCCTGCCTTTCCGCTTCTGGCTTTGTCATTCTCATGCGTGCAGATAAGTGAATGAAGTCAGCTCTTTAAAGACTCCCTCGATGACAGTGATTGGTTTGTTATCTTCGACACCTCCATCCAGTCTGTGTTCACTTGAAACACTGTCTTTATTGTACCTTCAATCAGTTTATTGATTTTCACTTGTAAGTCTTAGAGTTTGTGTGACATTTTAGACATAAACTGTCCACCACGATATCACGAACTTCTAGAGTCTTCTTATTCGTCACTTCAATGTATTCCTTCCTTCCTTCTCATATCCCATACACGATGCGCCGCATATTCCAGTTCAACATAGTTAGGAAGATCATCGTGGATGATTGCAATCAGGCAGCTTTATTTATGATGTGATTGTGTTCTCTGAGCCACCTGGATAACTGGTCATTTGTGAAGCTTTCATCGCCCTACTAGGCGACATCTTCAGCGCACACTTCAATTGGTTGAAATGAGCTGCAACAACGTTCAAATATTAGACAGAAGGAACAACAAGAATGCTAGAGAATTTTTAGAAGCCTCTCTGGTATTCCAGTCAATCATCAATCAATAGACACATCGAGATAGACACAATTTATCAACCGATAAGAAAAAAAAACCCTGACACACACAAAGGGTCAAAGTTCAAGTCAAAGAAACAATCAGTTCCAAAATCACAAGTTGCCTCCTAGAAGGTGTTAAAATACACGAAAACAACCAATCACGTTCAAGGTCACTGACCAGGAGAGATGATTAATAAACTCGTGGAAAAATCCAAAAGCTCACTTCAATTCAAAATGAAGTAGGCGCTGAAGATGTTGCCTAGTAAGTAGGGGGCAGTGGAGGCTTTACAAATAAACCATCCAGCTAGCTGAGAGAACACAAGCACATCAAAATCATCCACCTGAGCTACAAATATTCTCTGTCATATCTAGGCAACTTTGTTTTACTCCTATATTCACTTGAATGGCTTTAGTGAGTTTTCCCTTATGGATCACCAGACATGTGGAACTGTTGTCATATAACTGTTGAATAAGGTTAATAAATATATGGGGCACCGCGCTGCATAGTGTTGGAGTATTTTCCAAATTACATCGAAGATTTTTTCAACGTGGATGAAGTTGAGGTAAACAGAGATTTGACGACCACTCCATACTCAGTAACCCATCTCAATATTTCACCCTATTCCATGCAGTCACTTTCAGCTAGCTATACGATTGCCCATAATCTTTCAGTGCCTCCTCATAAGGACTATTATGTTACCCTCTGACAAACGCAAAACTTGTCGTTTAGCGTTCCAGTTACTTTTAAATACCTGCCTGTTGCGTGATGTCACTTGAGAAAGTAATAAAGTTAGTTGAAACATTCTAGTAAGTATCAGTAATGTGGGTGGATTGTTCAGATATGAATTTTCCACACAATTATTTTGTTACATTATGATTCTTAGAAGGGTGTGTGTTTGTGTATGCGCGTGTCTGGGCTATAATCAAAGTTGACTCGTTAGTAATATGCCATAACAATCAAGCAAGAGTAATTTCTTTTTTTTTGATACATCAACTACCTACTTAATTTCTAATTCAGTAGCCAGAAATCTAAAAATGTTGTTACTACCCCCTCTTGTGATATTTACTTACATTTATATGTATCCTCTGTTTTTTCTGTTCAAAAATCTGCAGGAAACCCGTTCCAAATATGTTCAGCTCATCTGGAAGTTACTACTTTCAATCAGTGAATATCGGTCGTGTAAGTCAATCATTTCATTTTCCTGTATATTTATGGGCAAATTGTTGACCTTTTTAAATAATTGTCTTATTGTTAATGGATTCGATTGGTTAAAGGATTGATTATGAGCGGACAGTTATGGAACCACTGGAAAACCAGCCTCACTGCTTCGGGACGCTTCAGCACTATGCAGCCACTGGTATTCGAACCTCTTCATTTGAACACATCAACTAGAAGGTAGAGGCAATTCAATTCACCACTTATGAATTGGAAAGTCAGGTAAAGGAGCTTCCAGAGTTAGATTGTAGCATAAAAAGGAAAGAAAATTGGAGTTCAAACGCCAGTACTTACATGAAATCTACACATACAAGGTGATATTTGGATTTCGGATGATCCCTCCGTACTGCAGTAAAAATAAGATTGGTGACCAGTAGGGCAGAAAAACTAAGTAGTACGAAGGAAAATCTAAGACAGGAAGTGAGGCATATAAGAGCAACTTTGAAACTTAATAATTACCTCCGGAGTATGTGAGAAAATCTAAAAAATAAAATAAATAATAACAATTAGCAACATGCACGGAAGGAGGACAGTACCGACAATAAGGAATCTAAACCATCAGTAGTACTTCCATACACAGAATTTTCTATAAGGCAGGCAGGAATGAAATTGGCTTCACCTACCCACAAACTTACTTAGAAACAAGCTTTGCCGGTTAAAAGATCCAGTGGAACTAATCAAACAAAACAATTTAGTTTATCTAATACCCTGTTGGAATGATTGTCAGGTCAAATACATACGGTGAAACTAGTAGAACAGGGACAGTCAGTCAGTCAGTCAGACTAGTGGAGCACAAAATCCTACCAAAATCTACATTAAAGTATTGATTTTTCGGGATTTCGTTGATTGGTTACAGGATTTCATCATGAGCTGACATTGGTTAAAGAACCATTGGAAAACCTGCCAAGGGATACTGGACAGCTGTTTCATCCTAGTTTAGGACTCTCCATCAGTAGGCCGAAGACATAGCCTAGCGGTCGCGCTAAGTCGTGAATTGGCAGAAGGTTAGAATTCATTGGCCATTAGATCGGGTCCGCGTGGCTGATGAGCTAGGTCAACTTGTAACCAGAAGGTCCTGGGTTCGAACCCTCGTGGTAGGTGCGTACTGCTTAATAGTCCCAAACTAGGCTGACGAAACCAGTGTCCAGTACTCCCTGACAGGTTTTCCAATGGTTCTCCAGCCAATGTCAGCTCATGATGAAATCCTATTACCTGAAAACCTGGATTAGTTGACCCTAATAAGATGATATGAAATGTGGAGAATAGGTCAACCACAGCACTCACTAGATGCAACTACACAAAACACAACTATACAATTAGGTTGGGATAAGATGACAATTCAAAAATCTTACATGACAGGGTGGAGGGAGGAATCGTGATAACTGAAGGTCTGTTTCTCGAATCAACTGCAAATACTTGTAGTAGGAGTGATTCAACACCTGTCCACTTGGATATCTGGAAAATTGTTGTAATTATTTGTAATCGTAGTATTAATATTTCGAGATGACCGAATTATAAGAATCCAAACAAAACACAGAGAGGGCGGAATTCAGGAATTTGTATTTAGCGGAATTATTATGCAATTCATATAAGAAATATTAACAATCAACAGTAAGTATTTAAACAATACAGAGATAGAAATTGTCAATCACCACATCTACCACACGTCGAATATCTCCTTGCGTATTTATAACGATGTCTCGGTTTGCTTGCAAGTAGCTGCGACCTTCTAACTGATTCTGTGATATTATTTTCATCAGTATTATCTGGACTTATTTCTGAATTATCTACAAAATCAGGATTAGTGGCGGAATCATTAAAATAATAATTGGAACGACCTACTTCATTTATTGTCACTTTGTCCAGGTGTCTGTTATGAACTGAGTGATCTTTGATGTCTAATATCTTCACCACTCGATTTCCCATTTTTTGTAGTATGATTCCAACAGAAGGTCTATAGTCATTCCCTTTGTAATAATGTACATTAGAAGTCTGAGAATTCGAGATTTGAAAAGTTTTGCAGGACTTTCACGGGTACTTGTATGCTCTGCATTCAACAGACGCAGTCTATGCATATGCAGTAATTCCTCCATTTTAATCAGTTGCTCTCTCATCTCATTCAGTTTTTCTCGTGTTTTCGACAGTTCGCATTGTAACTCGGCTACCACATTTTTGAAAACAGTTGACGCTTGAGTTGCTGAACTTGTAGTGGAGGTTTTCATTGGATGAGATTGAGTATTTTGAAAAGTTGAAAGACACATTGACTCCATTTTACTAGACAGATTGGGAGAATTATAAGAATGCTGAGTAACATAAGTATTCGAACTTCTGCAAACAGTCTTGATGTGTCCAACTTTACCACATTTGTGACACTTAGCACCCCGAAAACGGCAAGTGCTTCGTAGATGTAACTTTCCACAGGGAAAACACGGTTTAATGTTTTTGATCTCTCGCTGCATTCTATTACCTGTGGACGACAGTTTGGATTGCTTTCCATGACCACTTGTATTTTCGACTTTAGAAAGCATAACATCAGATACTGACGTAGTGGGAGCAGAGTATTCACTGTTGACATCTTCATATGTAATACATAAATCTTTAGCAGTTTGAAAGGTACAAGAAGGAATCTGAATTAACTCTTTCTCTAACTTAGGAATATTGATTCCAGCAATTAGACGATCACGTAGTTGAGTATGCAGCTGATCTCCAAAGTTACACTTTGAAGCTTGTATTTTGAGTTGAAGAATAAAGTCTCTAATCTTCTGGTTGGGAGCACGAACCAGTTTATTGAATTGAGCCCTCTCTCTGGTCTCAAAAGTAGTTACATGAAAGTGATTTATCAGAAGTTCACGAATCTTGTCATATGACAGAGAAATGGGTTTATCTGGAAACGCCAGAGTCTTTACTAGGCTATATGCATCTAGCCCAATAGCAGTAATGAAATGTGCTGGAATTTTGTCATCCCGAACGTTCTTTGAAATGCACCATGCATCGAAGCATTCAAGATAATCAGCAATCTCCCGCGGTGAACCATTTATAGGAAATTTTCCATGGTTATTTAGTTCCATCGCGACGCCAATTTGTTGTAATTATTTGTAATCGTAGTATTAGTATTTCGAGATGACCGAATTACAAGAATCCAAACAAAACACAGAGAGGGCGGAATTCAGGAATTTGTATTTAGCGGAATTATAATGCAATTCATATAAGAAAATATATTAACAAGCAACAGTAAGTATTTAAACAATACAGAGATAGAAATAGTCAATCCCTAGAAAAATTCTATTACCCCTGCGACAATGAATGGGAAAGAAGGAAGAATACTATAAAACGAAAGTTCCGAATTTGTGTAGTTACAATTGGTGATACGTTTATGAGTAGTCAATAAATTGTGTTTGAAACTTCAAGATGCAGCAAATAATTCTATTTCACTCACTGTGTGATATATCTAATAAACAAATTAATATTGATTAGTTACAGGGTTTCATCATGAGCTGACATCTCAGTTAGAGAACCTCAGGTAAACCAGTAATGGAGTGCTGGACAGCTATTTCGTCAGCCTAGTTTGGGACTCTTCAACAGTACGCACCCACCCCCGGCGCTCGAACCCAGGACCTTCTGGTTACAAGTCTAGTGAGCTCATAGACCATTCATCAATCACTAGGACTCGATCCAGAGTGGCTTCCAACTAGAATCCCAGGTAACTACCTACCTGAATAGGGCCAGTCACCAGTGAGCATTTTATTGATATTCATGTATTGGTTTGTAGGGATCCGATTGATTGGTTTTCAGCTCATGATGAAATCCTGTATCCAATCAATCGAATCCCTACAAACCAATACTTGATGAAATTAATATTGAATTGTATACTATCACAGTGCTCAAGTCTTATACATTTCTCAGTCGTTGTTATAGCACAAACAACGGGGCATATTTTTTACGCATTAATTCCCCCTTCTATTTCTCTATCCATTTTCTTTAACCAAATTTTAGTGTCATGATAATCTACTGTCCGATACTCCATTAGCGTTTACAAGTCAAACACCACAGCCATCGGCGGACATACCGTCATCATCTACCTTGAATGAATACCAACTATCAGGTATATTATCATCCACTCTGGATCCTTCTTTGGATGATATGAGCATCATAAATAACAATAACAACACGAATTCTCTTCTAATGGATACCTCATTCTTATCAACTGTGCCTGAAGAAGATACTGAACTGACCAGTTCAAGTAAGACAACACCAAAACAAAGTCCTTGTAAACAAATCTATGTGTTAAAGCGTATAGAACAAGGCGATGATCCCGATGATAATGACGGTGGTCATGGTCATGGTGACAGTGGTGGTCGTGGCGGTGTTGTTGTACACAGTTCATCCGAGTCTTCATCACCAATTACTGTGTAAGTTATTACTGGGTGCTTCTTTTTCCTTTCTTTCTATAGTTTCATAAAACCGTTTTATTCATATATATAAATTCGGGGAAAATTATTATGAGTTGACCAATACACCCGTTCATCATTTCAGGTCATCTTTGCCTCTTACCAGTACTCTGATGTTTCAGGCTAGAAATATCTGCATAACCAACAGTCTTCACGTTGGATTAAAACCACAATGGAAACCAGATATGTCTGCTTAATTCTTTGTCATGAGAAAAATTGGAGAGATATGCTTGTAAACTGTGTTGATGAAGCTCCTGTATATGACTTCACTGTTCAAAGGTGACACAGACACTGAATTACTGACTGGCATTGAAACTCCGAAAATGTAATAGCTAAACATTCTCTTTTTTTTATTCCTTTACGTCCCTAGTGCAACAAAAAGCTTCAATCTAGAGACGTGAAGATTCTATAACAGTGGTGTTTACTTTTACGGCATGTGGTTGCTAGCTCCATGCCCAGCCTTCCCTATTTACCAGTCTTATTACTGGTTTAGGAAGGTAAGTGAGTGCGTCAGGTGGGAATCGAACCCCAGACCATATGCGTGGTTGGAGAGCATTCTACCCCTGTGCCACCAACACACACACACAAAACATTCTTTACCACATCTCTATTTTTAAAATTCACCACTCTTTCGTTGTATAATTCGAACACATAGATGAAGAACAAGCTACCCAGTTTGGCCATTTCAGTGGGTTTTTTTTGTAAATTGAACAATTCTCGCGGAGACAATTACATAGGTAAAAAAAAATGACTTGGAAAGCCCCTCATCGTCACCTTCTTGAGCGTTTTATCCAGCGTCATTAGTTAGGCAAAGAAGTTGTAAAGTCGATCAGGATTTTCAGCCAAGTTAAACTTTCAGCATCACTAACTACCAATGGAGTGCGACCGCACCGATGACCTTGAAACGCTCACTAAGCAAGTTACTGACACCTGGCAAATAATGTTGTCATCATCAATCAAAATAGGCTCATCGAAGTGTTATGCTATTCAATGGGATATCTGACAAGTTTCAGCTTAGGTTGGGGAAAGATTAAGTTACGCTGCAAGCCAAGGTTAAGTTAGGGGTTAGGTTAACCTAATCGAGGCGACATCAGGGTTGGTTTGCGTTAGATTACAGTTAGTTAAGGGATATTTTCACGTCAGATTCAGGAAAGATTAGGGTTATTGTTAGGGTTAGAAGACCTAAATAATTACATGCGTAGAATGTGGTTAAATTTCTCTATTGATATAAGAATAGGACTTGTGCACTGTGTTGATAGAGTATAATTCCAATGTGGGTAAACTTTATTCTGATGAAGTCTCACGGCGTGTTATACAGTAATATTTACTAATGACCATGTTTCGAGCACAATCTACTGCTCAGTAAATATTACTGTATAACACGCTGTGAGACTATATCGAAATAAATTTTACCCACAATGGAATTATACTCTGTGGATACTCCAAACTTAAACTGAGAGCCATTTTCTTCAAATGTGAGAGGAAGGTATCCTCTGTAACACTTTTATACAGTTTTTATACACTTTATCTTCATATATTTAAATGTATTCCATACACATAAATGCCTCTTTCACGTGATTGGTGCTTTTCAAGGTCATTTGTTGATTGGTCGTCAGTGGTACTTAAAATTTAACTTTACCGGATTTTCTTATTATTGACACACTTTGAGGAAAAGTTTGTCTAATTCCTTCCTCTCTCCCTCCCTCTGTCTCAGTGACACCGTATAGTTGTAAATATTATTCTTATTTTTATTTATACTACTAACTTAATTATCAGTATCATATGATACAACTATAGTTGCGTATTTTAACCTTCGTTTCAAAATTTATCACTATTCTGATTATTATTTCCCTTGATTCTCCTCGATTCTACAGATTGATCCACACTGTACTTTGATTGGACACTAGTAACTAGTGTGATTTGTCTAGTTCTTTTATTTGGTGCAAACTGAATTCTAACAGTCAATCAGGTTTGCAATGTGCCCATCATTCTAGGTAGCTCACCATCACGGTACACATTGATTTGATATCACTAGTCGGTTGTAGGCAATCGCGAGCGCGAATGGCTGCTCAGTGGTAACGTCTCTGACTGCAGCAGTGCACTGGGTGATGCTGGTTCGAATCTCAGAAGGGACATGAGTTCCTTCAAGGTGATTGCAGATACACCTTGCTGACTGACTGGTGAGTGCCAACAAGCACGAAATCTAGATCCCGAAAAGGCTTCCTGCCGATTGCCTCCAACTATCTAGTATCACCAGATCCACACTGTTTCAGATATCTATGATTGATGATCAATAATAATGTAATTGCGTGAAGCCTGGTGAGGATTTACCGGAAACGCTTATTTACCAGCTTAAATCGTATTATTCAAACCAAGAATTTGGAGACACGAAACTTTTATTGCGCCTAAAAAGAAAGTCTACATCAACTTGGATTTCAAGGGAGATTTAGCAATCGATATTCCCAAGAGAAGGATTACATCATTCCTGAGAAGAACATTCTTTACAGCAACACTAAGAATAGTGTTCTACAGTCGCCCACTGATCTGCAGAAACCTCAAGGACAACATCCTGCATCTGACCACTTCTATGTGCATATATCAGTTCACCTGCTGCTCTTGCGGAGTCAGCCAGGTACATCGATCGTTCGACGCGCATCCTGTCCAAGAGAACTCAAGAACACTATCCAGCCAAGATGGTTGCGAAAAGGCAATATTGGTGCAATAAGGAGTGCGATAATTCAACACCTGGTTAACAATGATCATTCCATCTCAACAACAAACGCCCCCTGCTTCAAAGTAATCTACAGAGTCAAGAATGACCACCTATCAAAGGCAATACGGTTTCGTCTTCTTTATATCGCTGAAGCTGTAGCCATTCACATAGAAAAACTGGAGCTGTGCATACAAAAGAGGATTACTCAACCACTCCTACTGTCATGGTAACAGCCTTTTTTGATTTTGATGACTTAATTTTGTTTCTCTACCCGTTCTTTAACTGCTTATAATTCTTGTATTCACTTAGATCTCTTACATAGTTTCGTATTATCTACTTTGTTTCTATGTGCATCCTGAGTAAAACTCAATCATCAAACAAATCACATTATTACATAACGTCTTTTTTAACAAGTGTTTGTGACAACTCATCACCTTTATTACTACCCTAATTTCATTAACACCTAATTTTCTTGACTTGTATTACCAACCTTCACCTATTTAGTTAAAATAACCCTAACCATTTGTCTGTTTTTGTTTGACAAACTTAATGTACGCATACATACAAAATAACACATATATATTTGCGATTGTACAGCTACGCGTGAATGAATTCGCCGCCGAAAAGAGACTCTTCGCTGATCTACGTGTTTTGTTTCCATTAATGCCTGGATGGGGATTATCCCTGTGTTTTGAAATGATCTCAATGGAAATATTTAGATTATTGAAAACTGTATACAATTGGTGGATGGTGGCTAGCAGTGGAATCCAGGATAAAGCGCATTTCGTCCTATTTGGGACTCGTCAGCTGGATGTACCTGCATTTCTCAGTGAGTGATGATGTTCCCACCGAGGCTCGAACCCAGTACCCATAGTTTCAAACTCCAAAGCGTTATCTACCATCCACCAATTGTATACTAATTAAATGCCCAGACATCGTCGAAGCATCTGCACAAGAAGCCGACATGTCAACCTGAGACCGAGCACTTTGGTCCAAACAATCGACGGGAAAATCAAAAATTCAATTCAATATATTGAAAACTGTAATCAAGATTTGATCAAACAATTCCAAAATAAAAGGGCGCTGAGTGAGAAGTAGACATTTGTAAAAATTGTATTTGTAAAATCTCAGCGTAACTGAAATACTTTATTATATAACAACCTTTCCTACCGTTCAGTAAACTGATCTTAACTTCTCCACGGGAAATTAATCGTAATTCCTTTGCGTTCCGAGTGGAATATAGGGCTTCAACAACACATCTTCACTTTGTTCTGTTTTCTGCCGTCCTCTACAGTTGGGTCCACGACTGACCAGACTCTCTCATCTCTTTCTCATGCGATTTCCTCCGTGTCACCTGGGAGGATTCCACTGGAAGCATTGCCTGGAGTGCAATGTAATTCGGCGGCCTTCTCAGTGTATGCCCAATCCATCTCCATATACTCACACCATATATATTTGTTGAGCAATCAATTCTTGGTTGGGTTTGTTCCCATAGTTTCTTGTTACTCATTCTTTGTGGCGGACTATTTGATCTTCAGTATGGAGCCAGAATAGGCAGCTGTTAAAGAAAGCCTGCAACCTGTTGGAAATCCTTTTCGTAACTCACACGCAGTGCAAGTTTCTGACCCATGCAGGAGCACTGACCGACAACACACTGGTGATGAAAATGCGAATCATATTCCTCATAAAATTTCAATGCATATATAAAAAAGGCATATCTTGTCTTTAAAAGCCTTGTCTAATCATATGGGTCATGAAAAAGGCATGAAAAAATATAACAAGCGAAATTACATGAGCTGTGATCAAAATTTGACTTCAGACACACAAATATTAGTTGGAGGATTTCATCATGAGATGATATCGGTTACAGAACTATTGGAAAACCTGTATGGGAGTTCTGGACTGCTGTCTCGTCAGCCTAGCTAGGGATTATTCAGCAGGGGTTCGAATCCAACACCTTCTGGTTGCAAGGTGAGCTAGCAAACTATTAAGCCACTGGAACCCAGTCCAATGGTCAGTCTGTGAATTCAAAGTTCTGCCAATTCGTGCATGACATAACGTGACTATTTAGAAATGTCTTCCTCGATGAGTTATTGTCTCACCTTCAACCTGCTGTACCCTACTGGTCAAGGATTCCCACTAGGAATCCAGGTAACTGGCTGAATATGGCCGGTGTCTAATGAGCATCAGATTAGTTTTCAAGTATTGGTTTTTGTAAGGATTGTGTTTGACTGGCTGAAGGATTTCATGGTGAGTGGTCGCGCTGTGACGTGGAGTTAGAATTCATGGTCCATTAGATCGGGTCCCAGTGGCTTAATGACGTAAATGCTTGTCAGCGTTGTAACCAGAATATCCTAGGTTTTAACTCCGGTGGTGGATGCGTCCTGATGAAGAGTTCCATACTAGGCTGATGAAACAGCCTGACTGATCAGCTCATGATGAAATCCTCCAATCAATCAAACATTATCCCTCCAAAAACAAACATTATTCAAATTAAAACAATTAGTCCCTTTGATAAATTTGAATAAGGCATTATTCGAAAACTACATAACTAGCAGGAATTTGGAATTTATGGGCCATCGGAATGGGTCAGCTAGTTCACTTTTTAACCGGGACGTCCTGAAGTTAGAATGCAATTTGAGTGTATATGGAAACACATCATCATTCACTGAGGATTACAGATGCACTGAGGTAACAAATTGTGATTCAGACGAAATGACACTGTTAGTCACCACCAAATAACATGGAATGAATATTATACCCAATCCACAGAATTTACTCAACAATGATGTTCAGACAATATGTGATTGACTAATTCCCACTGTACTCATCAACTCTGAGGTTCAGTTGTTTGTTAAACTATTATGACAATAATACCATATTAGTTTGTTTATTAGATGTGCCACGCACAGTGTGAAACAGTATGAGTATTTACTGGATGACGTTTCGTATAAAATTTATTGTTCATAATCATTTCATCAATTATAATCACATGACTTTGAAACTTAAGTTTTATAGTTTTCTTTATCCTCTCCTATTTGTCGTCGTAGTTAGGGTAGTAGAATTTTCCAGATATCTGGGTGGACACGTGTTGAATCAATCCTACTACATGTATTCGCAGTTGATTCGATAAACAAAGCTTACGTTATCAATCTCTCCGTTCCATTCGGTCACATTATATTTTATTTATTTATTTATTTTTATTTTTGATTACAGCTTGATTCCACAGCGTATTTTTGGTACAAGTATGGAATTTTCAGCATGGATATCGGTAGGCCAAATTTTGCAGGCCGACCATAGATATCAGGTGTGCGTCGGCGTGGGCTCGAGCCCCGGATCATGTGCATGGTCGGCGAGAGTCCTAACCACTGTGCCACCAACGCACTAAAATACTCCGTCCGAAGACAGAGCTGAAAAAATGAGACAAGACTCATTGTATTGTGCCCCCCCCACGGAAATCTTTAGTAAAAGGCGGAAGATTTATCCGCAAATGAGGAGACACTAGAGACACCCTAACTCTAACCAGAGTTAAAACTGTCATTCTATCCCATCCCATCCTATTGTATGATTGTGTGTAACTGCATGACGACATGAAAGTCAAATGTGCGCAAGACAACACCAACAACAAGGAATCTAAATCATCACTAGTAATTCCACACAAGGAAGGAACCTTGGAAACCACCTCACGCAGAATTCTTAACAAGGCAGGCAGAAATATAAGTGGCTGTCATTCAAACCAACCACAAACTCAATTAGAAACAAGCTTTGTCGGTTAACGGATCAATCCCGTGGAGCCTTTAAAACAAAACAATTTAGTTCATCTAATACCCTGCCTGCAATAATTGTCAGGTCAAATACATAGGTCAGACTAGTAGAATAGGGGCAGTCAATCAGACCAGCCGAACATCAAAACCCAGCATCGAAATCTAGATTGGCTGACCCGAATAAGATAAAAAATCTAGAGAATAGTTCAGCTATAGCACTCACTACATGCAGTTACTAACAACCTTACAATAGGCTAGATAGGATAGGATGACAGTTTTCAAATCTAATGCCATAGGGTGGATGGAGGGAGAGATTGATAACAGAAGCTTTGTTTATCGAATCAACTGCAAATACGTGTGTATTAGGGATGATTCAACACCTGTCCAGGAGGATATCTGGAAAATTCTACTACCCTAACTACGACGACAAATAGGAGAGAATAAAGAAAACTATAAAACTCAAGTTTCAAAGTCGTGTGATTATAATCGGCGGTATTGTGGTGAGAGCAGACTACTAGCCAGTTGGTAGACAATAATTTACGTCAATGTCAAGGTCATTAATACTGTCCCTGAGAAAATATGAACAAGACCGATTCAACAACCAATCACAGCAGAATTAACGTGGGCAAATACGATTCGCAGACATATGGCTTAACTTTCTGAGTAACCAGTCACAAGCAGTACAGAATAACTTTGAGCAAGAAACAACCAATCAGAAGACTGTGTTTGTCTGCTTGAGAAGCTATAATAATGTACATGAAATATATATAAATACGTGTTGAATTCCGTAATAAAACGATCTGTTGCCTGGCCCTTGTCTTCTGTTGTTACAGTATGATTATGAACAATCAATTTTGTTCGAAACGTCATCCAGCAAATAATACTGTTTCACTCACTGTGTGATGCATCTAATAAACAAACTAATATGGAATCGCTTAATACCACAGTGTCCAAGTTTTACACAGATATTATTATTATGAAAATACTTTGCTTTAATTTTTTGAATACGTTGGCGATCAGTTGGCAATTGAGTCGACTGTTTCTAAATATACATATCTTTTTTTAATTTAGACGGCGAACTCCACATTCTGCTGAACAAAAAACCAAAGAAACTGACAACTTCACTTGTCCATCCTGTCAGGCATTTTCTGATACCGCTGCTTCTGCTGTCGAATCAACATCATCCTCTTCAACACTATCCAAAGAACAGTATTCCTCATCACCACCACTTGTTCAAGATAATTCATCAACCCGAGTCAACAGAAAACAAAAGCGTTATCGTAGCTCGAGAGCACCTGCCCCACCACCACCTCCAATTCACCCTAAGCTGGTAACGTCATCCTCTGCGATGCAATCCGCTCCGACTACTTCTATTCCACAAGGACATCAGTTGACACCGCCACCGCCTCCACCGCCTCCTAGGTCCTCACGTAATGATGATACACCGTATACAAGTGAATCAGATATAGAAGAACAGAATTATAAAAATATACCTCCAAGAAGTAGACATCATCAGTGCAAACTGACGGATTCTTCATCCAGTCCGTAAGTCGACCTCTTTAAATTATTATTTCCTATAATTCCTAGAGGAACATAGGGCTTCAGCCGCGCGTCTCCATTGCCTTCTGTTTCCTGCCAATTTTTCACTCCACTCCAAGTCTGCCCACATGCTTTCATCTCCTCTTCACATCACCTCCTCCAAGTCACCCTCTCACTGACGACCAACTCGCCGCTTTCCTTTCGGTGGGTTCCACTCGAGCAAGAGCTTGTCTAGTGATGTCATTCACTTGATGGTTTCCTCAGAGTATGGCCAGCCAATCCATCTCCGTTTATTCCTGCCTATTTGTTTCACAATCAGTTCCTGTTGGGTTGGTTCGCTCATTGCTGGAGATCCTTGTTGCCGATCTTTTCTGGCCATCTGATCTTGAGTATTGAGCGAAGACAGCTGTTGATGAAGGTCTGTAGTTTGTTTGAGGTGCTGTTTATGACGCGCTGGTCAAGTCTCTGATCCGTATAGTAGCACTGACTGACTTCACATTGGAGTTGAAGATCCGGATCTTATTTTTGATCATGAGTGCTGTTCATCTGCTCTACACAGACTTGAGGGAAATGAAGACTTGTCTTGCTTTTCCGATCCTTGCTTTGATCCCCTCATCAGTTCCGTCCACCAGTAGTTGAAACGATGCTTCCCAGGTAGGTAGGTAGGTAGGTGAAGGGGGTTGTTTCTTTAAGGTTCCTCCTATTAATGCTGGCCGATTTTTGTCTGTTGTTGATGTCGGTGTTGGCCAGGAATCTTCTTCACCTACCTCTGTTTTCTGTATGTTCACCTGAAGGAAGTCCTATCTTCTCTGGATGCTTCTTCTGCCAACTTATTGCTTTTCACTTGCATATCTTCCAGTTTGTGGGAAATCAGACATACTTCACATCGGCGAAGTCCAGATCCTCCAATTTTTATGTGTGAGTCCATTCTATGCCTGTTTCCTCATTGCCCACTGTCTGTCTGTCTGTCACATCAGCCAATCTACTGCCATCAGGAAAATCATTGGCAATAGTAGACCTCTTCAAATAAATATTTCAAACACTTCCCATTCCCTCCTCCTCCAATTAGACATTTAGAAGACACAACTTCTTCTCCTTTATCTGGCTGTACAGTTCTTACTGGCACGTACGGCTTCAACAGCACAACATCTCCATTTTGTGCTGATCTCTGCAGTCCTTCTTTTTGCTGGCTGCACAAATTGTAGCTTTCCCTTTGTTGGAGTTCAGTTTTGCTATCATTATCCATTCAGGAGGAGACCGATGTCCACTGCATAAGGGTATTGGCTACTATTGATGACACCATGACAGCCACTCCCACAACGTACTCGTTGTTGTCGTGTCTGGCTGACCGAAGTAGATTATTGTTGTCTCTCTAGTTGACTATTTGGAGAGTCCACATTCATTCTATCTGTTCTCACAGATTCCTTACACTTTCATGGTGTATATTCTCACATATTTGAAAACTTGGGTAGCCTTCCCAGCTTCTTACATACTTTCCACCGAAATTCCACACTCCAAAGTTTATTTTCGCTTTCATTGAAAGAAGATACATCATCTGAGCAGCTTCCTGAAGACTTCCATCAATTGCCATCAGTTTGTTTCTCCGATTCTTCTTGTGCTCTGAGTTTTCTGTGGCGATTCTATCGATTTTCTCTAGTCCCATGTTTAACCTTCTTTCTTTTCCTGGGCTTAAAACCGATCGGAAAATTGGTGAACTAGTAAGCTAGTTGAGGTTAAAAACAGTAGCGTTTTGTTACATTTTCATTTCTATGTATCCTCAGTGAAACATGGTACTTCAAGCAAGACCTTTTATGTTCCAGCAGCTGTGGTGTTCTTGTACGAAGTAGGGTTTGCTAACCTCAAGTTCAACGTTTCTTCTTTATCGACCTTACAAGAAGCTAAGGGAAACAAGAGTGTGTGCCAGCCGGAATTCGAACCCTAGATCACATGAGAAGTAGTTGGTGAGCATTCCGCCACATAAACAATATCACAAGATTTCTCTTTACTGACAACATTAATGTAATTCAGGAGAAGTTGGAATTCATGAGTTGGTCAGTGGATCAGGTCCCAGTGACTTAATGGTCTACGAGTTCACCTTGTAACTAAAAGGCCCCCCAGTTCGAACTCCTGTGGTTGCGTAGTGCTGAAGAGTTGCAAACTAGGATCAGACTGTTGTCTAGCAGTACTGGCACAGTTAAACTTTAAGAATCAGTAACTACCAATCAGCGAATGACCTAGAACGCACCTATCCCATGACGGAGGCATTTATGTGTATGGAATACTTATAAATATATGAAAAAAGTGTTACTTTGGATAAATTTCTCTCACATTTGATAAAAACATCTCCTAGTTTAGCATAGGAGTATCAATTGAAAAGTTACAACACATCCTTTATAAATATTGATCTAAATGACTCTGAATGTCATCACTCTGCGATCTATTAATGGCTCTAATCCTGTTTTTAAACCTTCTCCAAAAGCCTTTGATAGAAATGGTGTGAGTCACTATAATAGGATCTACAATACCATTCGAATAGTCGACTGTGTGGTGATTACATCCAGGGAATGACGAAGGGTTATAAACTTTCCACCCTTCTCTGTGTGTATTATAGATAACTGTTTGAACAGTCAAGTTATGATAGGTATTAAAGTATTTGACTTTCTATCTGCTATCCTCTTGACGAACCCTTTTGTTGGAGAGGTATCATATAAACCAATCACCCAAAAGTCATTCACTCTTTCTCGACCATGCTCGTGCTTTTTCTTTGATTAGATAGTTTCATCTACATGCACGACGACACCTCCTCGCAATAATGAAGTAAGCCTCTCCAATTTCCAGGATGTGATATCTCTTCAGTGCTGGTGCCATCAGAACTTTTAATATGGCATTATCTTCAGTTTCAACATCTGCACCTCTCACAAGCTGTTTTGTAACCCAGTAATTACAAATAACAAAAGTGTGAGTTAAGGAAAGATGGGATTTGGCGAAAAATGTTCCTACGTAGTACTAGGATCATCAGCTTACCTTCCAAGACATTAACTCATCTGAAGCGAATTTCACAGCGATGCACATGTCCATCAACCGACTTGCTGAAGCTTTTTATATTCATCACAACTCCATATGAACTAATCCTTTCTTTTCTAATCAACCTCACATCTAAGCCACGATGCAAGACTTGGTCTTTACCAAATTTCAAACTTAAATGCGTTCGAGCAGACATTTCAATCGAATCAAGCAGGACAGAAGCTTTAACTTATTAGTATTATATCCTTTAATTCCTAGAAGAACATACGGCTTCAGTTGCGCGCCTCCATTGCCTTCTGTTTCCTGCCAATTTTTCACTCCACTCCAAGTCTGCCCACATGCTTTCATCTCCTCTTCACATCACCTCCTCCAAGTCACCCTCTCACTGACGACCAACTCGCCACTTTCCTTTCGGTGGGTTTCACTCGAGCAAGAGCTTGTCTAGTGATGTCATTCACTTGATGGTTTCCTCAGAGTATGGCCAGCCAATCCATCTCCGTTTCTTCCTGCCTATTTGTTTCACAATCGGTTCCTGCTTGCTTGGTTCGCTCACCGTCAGATATCCTTGTTGTTGATCTTTTCTGGCCGGTTATCTGGTATTAAGTATTGAGCGAAGACAACTGTTAATGAAGGTCTGAAGTTTGTTTGAGTTGCTCTTTATGACTCGGCACCAAGTCTCTGATTCGTATAGTCAGATTAAAATCTTTCATGGAAACAGGAGCTGCAGATAGACCACAAGCCAAGTTCAACACTCAAAAGCTGAAGGACCAGGCTACAAAGGACATCTTCATTGTAAGCATAAAGGACAAAGCTGAGATACAAATCAACACCAGCGAAAAGGTCAGCGTCGAAAAGCACTGGAACAACTTGAAAACGGTGTGGAGCCAAACCTGCATAGAAATTCTAGGCAGAAAAAAGAGACAGGACAAACAGTGGCTCACTACGGACACTTGGAAACTAATAGAAGAGAGAAGGACAGTGAAGCAAAAGATTATCCAGTGCACTGACGAGCAACAAAAACAGGAGCTGAATGCAAGCTACAATACACTGAACAAAAGAGTGAAGAAGAGTGCCAGGGAAGACAAAAGAAAATATTATGAAACCATGGAAAACGAAGCAGAACAAGCTGCAGGCAAAGGAGACCTCGCCGAACCCTACCAAACAACTAGGAACCTTTCGGGCAAACGTTCGACACAGATTAAGCCAATAAAGGACGACAATGGAAAGTCAATCGCCAAAGAGGTGGAACAAAGAAAACACTGGGCCGAACACTCCAAAAGACTTCTAAATCGTCCGCCACCTGCAACACGCCCAACAATACCAACAACAGAAGCAGAACTACCAGTAAACATTGACCCCCCGAAGAAATCAGAAGTCCTGAATGCAATCAAGATGCTAAAAGCTGGGAAAGCACCAAGACCAGATGGAATTCCAGCAGAAGCTTTGAAAATAGAGCCAGAGACCACAGCGGACTTGATGACGCCTTTGTTGGAGGGCAAAGTACCCGAATATTGGAAGAACGGATACTTATTCAAACTACCAAAGAAAGGAGACTTAAGTCAATGCAAGAACTGGTACACCATTATGCTCCTGTCCATCTCAAGCAAAATACTAAGCCACATCATCCTGGAGAGAATCAAACAAGCCACTCTGGATGAAAAATTTCGATCGGAACAAGCTGGATTCAGTAGAAATAAGTCATGTATTGATCAAATCGCCACTCTACGGATCATCATTGAACAAAGCTTGGAATGGCAGTCACTTCTCTACCTCAAATTCATCGATTTCGAACAGGCCTTTGACCGACAGCCAACGGCCAATGAAGAAACAGGCATAAAATGGACTGAAACAAAAGACTTGGAGGATCTGGATTTCGCCGATGATATATGTCTGATTTCCCACCAATTGGAAGATATACAAGTGAAAAGCAACAAGTTGGCAGAAGAAGCATTCAGAGAAGATAGGACTTCCTTCAGGTGAACATAGAGAAAACAGAGTTAGGTGATGAAGACTCCTGGCCAACACCAACAGCAACAACAACAACAGACAACAATCAGCCGGCATAAATGGGAGGAACCTGAAAGAAACAACCTCCTTTACCTATCCACCTACCTGGGAAGCATCGTTTCAACTACAGGCGGAACTGTTGAGGCTGGTCATTTGATCTTCAATATAGAATGAAGGTGGCTATTGATAAAGGTCTGCAGTCGTCTGTTGGAAATACTTCTTGTGTCATGTGCAAACAAAACATGTAGTTCCACAAAGAGGCTCCTTTCGGCAAATTCATTTCCCTGGTTAACTCAACAGTTGGATTTATATACAAGTAGGATTTTGTAGGGATTTTTAGTCTGATTGGATGGAAGATTTCATCATGAACTGATATATTAGTGGGAGAACCATTGGAAAACCTGAGAGTACTAGACAGCCGGCTGTTTCGTCCTAGTTTGGGACTCTGCTTCAGCAGTACGCACCCATCACCGGGGCTCGAACTCAGGACCTTCTGATTACAAGGCCAGCGAGCTCGTAGACCATTTTATCGGATCCCAATACCTCAATGTAAACTGATATACACATTTTGATGTGGCGAGGATTTTCGTATCTTATCTTTACCCCTTGCTTGTACTGTTCCCTTTGTTGTGTTTATGAGTAACACATGTCAGATGCATAATAGGTTCATCTAATGGCTTTCTCTAAAAACGACGTTTCACCAACACTGAGTAACAGTATCTTCCTTCAAAGGTAACTTTATATAATAAACCTTCATTTTAGAAACAATCTCTGATGTTATCACTTTTCCTTTCTTATCTTTTGAATGCTTATTTATAAACTCTCTCAAATACCTCCATTTCTCACTAGTATCTCCCACTTTAAGATGTTTTTTTCCTGTAGTTGGTTTATAAGGATTAGATTCGTTTTTACGAGGTGATCACGGAGGATTGATATCAGTCAGAGAGAACCATTGAAAACCAGTCACAGAGAGTACTGGACAGCTGTTTTAACCAACCAGTTTGTGAATCATTGGCAGCACGCACCCACCACAAAAATTTCAAAACCAGGAGCTTCCGGTTACAAGGTAAGCTCGTAGACCACGCAGCCACTGGGATCCGAATCAGTGGCACACGGGTCCTGGGTTCGAACCCCCCTGTTGTGGTTGTGTGCTGCCAATGATTCCCAAGCTAGTTGGATGAAACAGCTGTCCAGTACTTCAGTGCTGGTTTTCCAATGGTTCTGTAACTTATATCAAACCGTCATCAACCCGTAAAAATGCTTTTTCAATTAATATTATTATTATTATTAGTTTTCTCAGGATATGTGCAAGTCAAAAATTCATAGTAGAGTATTAATCATGGGGTGAAGTGTTCAAACTGTCTTATAAGTTTAGTTAGATCAGACATGTTTATGCTTGTTATTTAGTCCTATATGGTTTAACACATATGCTAAACTTATTTATTTGTTTTTTAAAAAAGTTCCTTGATGTCACTATAATCATGTGTTTGTATGTATTTAACCTTAAAAATCAAATTGTATAAATGGTTCCTTTAACCGATATCAGCTCATGATGAAATCGTCCAACCAATCAAATAGGAATCCCGACAAAAATCAATACCTGAAAATTGATCTGATGCTCACCAGCAACTGTACCTATTCAGTTAGGTAGTAACCTGAGGTTCTAGTGGGAAACCATGAACAGTAGGGTACAGCAGGTCGAAGGTGGGCACAGTTACTCTTCGAAGAAGACATTACGAATTGGTAGCTCTATGTCGTGCATGAATTGTCAGAAGTTACAATTCATTAGTTGGCCATTGGATAGGGTTCCAGTGGCCTAATGGTCTATGAGGTCGCTAACTTTGTAACAAGTATGTGCGGGGGGTTCGAACCCCTGTGATAGGTGCGTACTTCTGTGGAGTACCAAAAAACCAGGACAAAACAGCTGTCCAGTACTGCCTGGCAGGTTTTCCATTGGTTCCTCCAACCAATCAAACAAGATCCTTGTAAACCAATACTTGAAAATTGGGTAAAATAGAATGATAGCAGAGGAGCATTCAGCTGACGAGCCCTCTTACCGACATTTACGAATTGATTAAATACTGTTTTTACTTCACAGTTGTTACTGGTTTTAAAGTTATGATATGTATCCACATATATATATTTATGTGTGTGTGTATGTTGGTCTCTCTTTCTGTTTGCTCTCTTAGCCTGTGACAGTTTCACTTGTATGAACCTGTCTCTCTTAACAATGTATATTCTCCTTATATTATATATAATATGAGTGTTTGTTGACAGTCCGTTGCTTGGTGACATATATCCATATATGGTGGTTGTTGACATGTCTGCTATATTTTGCTATGTATATATGGATCGATACTTCATTATAATTAGCCATTCATGTTAAGACTGTCTAATGATTGTTCACACCCTTGTCATATATATATTTCGTTCTCACAATTTGTGTGACTTACACTGACTTACACTTACTTATTTTTGGTGTGATACCACTTATTGCTTCTCCTTGTGTTTGGAAAATAGAAGTTTCATAGCAAACCTAGTGGTCTTCAGATTTCCGCCTTCTTGTGTCAGGACTATTAGTTTCTCGACCAGTCCATAACAATAATTTAGCGACGAGGACATAACAAGTTACTACCACGAGAAAGACATAGCTTCAATTATTGTTATTATTGTGGGACGTCAGTGCAAGGTTGACATGGAGGAGATCGTGTGTAGAGGAGTTGAAACAATATGGACTAACCGACTTGGATGCGGGTGAAAAGTACAGCAGAAGGAAGACGGAAGTGGCAAGTGGAGACGTGCAGTTGAAGCCCTATGTTCCACTAGGAACCCAAGGGTGCAATAAAAATAAACAATAATAATTGCTATTATTAATATCAATATTTATTTCCACTTCTCCTTAACTTTCTTATTTTAGTAACTCTCTGAATACTCACGAAGTAAATCGTTACTCTAAATATGAAGCATCATTGATGAATTGTGTTCATTCCTATGAACAGAATCATCAACAAAAAGGAGATAAACACAAACATGATCATCATAAATCTACTCACAACACCGGCTGTCTACCATCATCTTCATCCTCCTCACCGTCTACATCATTAAAGTCCTCATCAACAACTTTATCTAGAATACCAACAGATACTTGTCAGCTAGTTGGCAGTTTACAACAAACATCCACAACATGGAATTCAGAAGAAAATCAAGTCAATTCTTCCCTGCTAAGATGTCCACATTGTAATGAAATTCAAAATGATAAAAATAACTTAGTAGATTCTAACACTGGAACAACAACACCAACAACAACGACAACAATAGTGCGTAAACCAACTCCACCAAAACGATCGCCTAAGACCACATTAACAAGGTAAATTCAACATGTGTATTTTGATGAAAAAGGCTCCTCACCAAGAATTTTTTCTGTTGTAAAAATAACATTAATAGCATTAGTTTTTGCAATTAATAGTGTTATCTAAGCTGGTTGGTTTAGTTGCGGAGCTTTCGTCGTCCCCCTGCTGGACAACATTCCCCTTCAGCGCCCTATTTATCATAAAGTTAACTGATATAAATTCTCCATGAGTGATAGAATTGCGTCTCCTGGTAACCATCTTTTCATATGTGTATTGACCATTTTCTATTGACTTGGATTTTAAACTTTCTGGTCACATGATTTACTTTTTATTAGTTGGTCTATTTGGTCTATATTAACGTGTTTGTTAACTGCATATTCGTTTGAGTACCATGCAGGCTTCCAGAGATCCCTTTACACTTTTGGTGTTTCCTCTGTCTAAGATTTCGACATTATCCCAGTCAAATTGATATCGATAATTACCTATATGCATTGATATGAAACAGAAATATATATCGTGTCTTTTCACGGTTGATTTATGTTCCTGGAGTCTGATTCGAAGAGGACGCCCACTTTGGCTGATGTAATGCAATTTATTTTGTAAATGGCATTAATTTTATCTCCTTTTTCTGTTGGATGTGTCTTTCGGTTTGCATAATATCGAATGAAGTGATTTGGCTGACTGGCTTGTGTGTGATATCTATATCAAACGGTTTCAATATTCTAGTTGTTATTTCAGAGATCTTTCTCATATATGGTAGGATGAATTTTCTTGTGTTCTTATATTCTTATAAAAAAGGCAAATGTGACGTCCTACATCGTTTATCCCTGTATCGATTGTCTCATGATCTGGATTTCTTGGATTATTTATGTGCTGTGTCATACATACTCGAAGATCTGTAAGCAGAAACCAACGAGAGAGGACATAGGTTAGGGAACCATTGGAAATCCAGCTGGGAGTGCTGTCAGACAGCTGTTTCATCAGCCTAGTTTACGAATCTACGGAAATACTCAACCACCACAGGGATTCGAACCCAGGACCTTCCAATGATTTCCTAACCGATGTCAGATCATGATGAAATCCTGTATTATATCATTATTATTATATCCTTTAATTCCTAGAGGAACTTAGGGCCTCAGATGCACGTCTCCAATGCCTTCGGTTCTCTGCTAGAGTTTTCACCTGGCTCCAAGTCTGCCCACATGCCTTCATCTCCTCTTCACACCACCTAATCTAATTCACCTTCGATCTGACGACCAACTAGCCGCTTCCCACTCTGTTGGGTTCCACTAGAGCAATGGCTTGTCTAGTGATGTCACTCACTTGATGGTTTCCTCAGAGTATGGCCAGCCAATCCATCTCCATTTCTTCCTGCATATTTGTTTCACAATCGGTTCCTGCTGGGTTGGTTCACCCACTGTTGGAGATCCCTGTTGCTGATCCTTTCTGTGCCACCATCTGATCTTGAGCGAAGACAACTGTTAATGAATGTCTGAAGTTTGTTTGAGGTGCTGTTTATGACGCGCTGGTCAAGTCTCTGATCCGTATAGCAAGTAGCACTGACTTCACATTGGAGTTGAAGATCCGGATCTTATTTTTTATGCTGAGTGATGAGCGTTGTTCTCCACACAGACTTGAGAGTAATGAAAGCTTGTCTTGCTTTTCCGATCCTCGCTTTGATATCCTCGTCAGTTCCGTCCGCCTGTAGTTGAAACGACGCTTCCCAGGTCGGTGGGTAGGTAAAGGAGGTTGTTTCTTTAAGGTTCCTCCCATTAACGCTGGCCGATTTTTATCTGTTGTTGTTATTGCTGTTGGTGTTTCCCAGGAATCTTCATCACCTCTGTTTTCTCTATGTTCACTTCAAGTCCTATCTTCTCTGAATGCTTCTTCTACCGCCAACTTGTTGCTTTTCACTCGCATATCTTCCTGTGTTTGTGGGAAATCAGACATACTTCACATCGGCAAAGTCCAGATCCTCTCTGTTTTTTGTGTGAGTCCATTTCATGCCTGTTACCTCATTGCCCACAGTCTGTTTGTCACATTACTCAATCTACTACAACCAGGAAGATCATTGAAGATAGTAGGCATCCAGCTTATCTCACTCCCCTCCTCACTTCGAAGGCTTCCGTTAGTTTCCCGTTTTCCCGTGGTCTGCAAACCAACACTTGAATACAAACTAAAATGATGGTATATGAAGCACTGAAGACAAAGATTTTAGTGAAAAAACAGCAGCAATCAGGACACCTAACCATTAATACAAAATACTGAATGACTATCAACGGAAGCATCTTTGCATATATGAGCGATGTCGATGATAGGATCAAAGCTAGACAGGATCGGAACACTATGACAGATCTTCGTTAATCTGAAGTAAATGTGGAAATCTACTCCAATCAGTATAAAGAAAAACATTCGGATTTTTCACACTCATTTCAAGTTAGTCAGTCTGTTACTAAAATCTACTTCTAACAGATTCCTACAGACTTTTGCCAAAATAGCTACCTTCAGTCCACAGCTGCAGATGAAATGGCTGATAGGGAATGATTAGCGCAACGAATCTGCCGAGGAATGGTATGGAATTTTGAAGATGAAAACACATTTTAAGCTCTCAAGTGACATCTGAATAGGAAAAGGCAATTTGAATGAAGTAGATGATAAGAAGAGGAGATGAGAGCTTACGGACAGAATCGTGGAACTAGCTAAAATGGATGATATGTGTTGTAGAAGCCGTATATTCCACTCGGAATCTCAGTTACTAGTAATAACAATCAGTTATCTCAGTCAACTTCATTCTATGCAAGCTTACAAGTGTAAGCATTTCACATACTTTCATTGTCTAATTGGATCAGTAGACGTTTGAAGTGAGAACAAGGGTTGCAGAATCAAAAGCTGATGCATAGATTTTAAGGGGTTTGGTGGGCTGCATTGACTTTAGGACGCCTCCTCATCTGGTGTCCTGACTGGAATAAACTAGTTGTTTGGGAATTTTGTCCAGTCTCAAAAAAATCCAGAAACCCAATAGCCAAAAAAAATGTTATTATTTCACAATTTGTTGAGACTGAAATAGGGAAGTCGAGTTGAAAACACAGACACACTCTGATCACAAATATCGCTTGACTACGCTGACAACATCATTATACGACAATTGTCTGTCCCATCCCAGCCTGCACTACTTAAACGTTAGCCGTAAAGTATATTTCAAGTAGTAATATATAATTGAAAATGCTACTAGAGATATGTCAAATAGTCTGCAATCATGAGCAATACAACAGTGAGTGTTAACTTACGTGGGCTAAATCCTGATTGGTTTATTTCCAGACTGGACATTGACCACCATATCAAAGTGAATTATTATTACTGTTCGCTTGGATTCCTAGTGAAACATACAGCTTCAACTGCACGTCTCCACTTGCCACTTCTGTCTTCCTTCTGCTGTACTTTTCACCTGCATCCATGTCAGTTAGTCCATACTGTTTCAACTCCTCTTCACATGATCTCCTCCATGTCA
The DNA here is from genome assembly GCA_944472135.2 of Trichobilharzia regenti. Lineage (NCBI taxonomy): Eukaryota > Metazoa > Platyhelminthes > Trematoda > Strigeidida > Schistosomatidae > Trichobilharzia > Trichobilharzia regenti. The sequence continues at coordinate 5,510,442 of OX235268.1, forward strand.
CCCCTACACCGATGACCCACTAGCAGCTTCCCTTTCGGGTTCCACCAGAGCAATGGCCTGACACGCGCACGATGTCAACCAGCGGCCTCATCAACGAGTGTCCAATCCATCTCCACTTTCTCCTGAATATTTCTTGGGTGATTGATTGGTTCTTGTTTTGTTTGTTCCCATAGTTTCTTGTTGGTGATTCTTTCCGGACCGGCCATCTGATCTTCAGTATAGAGCCAGCGTAGACAGTTGTTGATAAAGGTTTCCAACAGACTGTTGGAAATATTTTTTGTGACCCACCTGCCAAGTTTCTGATCCGTATAGAAGAGCTGACTGACTGACTTGACGTATTGTATTGTATTGAAAATCCGACCGAATTTTGTTGTTGGTGCTGAGTGAGTGATGAAGATTTCCAGATTGGTTTCAGGTTAATGAGTGAATGTGTTTTTCGCCTTCCCGATTCTCACTCGATTTGACATCCTCGTCCGTTCCTCCTCCTGTAGTTGAGACAAAGCTCCCTAGCTAGATAAGTGAATGAAGTAGCCTCTTACAAATCCCTTCCGGTGATGGTGATTGACGCTGGATGTTGCTGTTGTTGTTGGCTGGTTGGTTATTTTTATAACCTCCGTCTTGTCTATATTCACTTGGAGTCCTGTCTTCGCCGGCTGCTTCTTCGATCAGTTTGTCGTTCGGTTTTCGCTTGTAAGTCTTCGATTTTGTGACAGTGACATCAAACATAAATCATCCACGGTCGAAATACAGGTCTTCTAGGTTCGTCATGTTGGTCCAGGATATCTCCCCTGTCTTCTCGTTTCCCACTCACTGTCTGACGCATAATCCAGTCAGTCTACCACAATTAGGAATATCACTGGTGATCATAAGCACCCTTGTCTGATTCCCGTGTTTACTCCAAACGCCTCGCTGAGTTTTCCGTTGTGGATCACTTGATATGTGCCGTTGTCGTACAGCTGTTGAATAAGGTCGATGAATATTTGGTGTAAGCCGTAGTACTCGAGTAATTTCGAAATTACTTCACGATCAACGCTGTCTGTCGAAGGCCTTCTCAAAGTCTATAAAGTTGAGGTGCAGGTGTGATTGCCATTCCATGCTTTGTTCTGTGATGATGATGCGTAGAGTTGCTGAATCCAGCTTCTTCTGGTCGGAGTTGTATATCCAGTGCGTCCTTCATTCTCTCCAGGATGATGCGACTCAGGATTTTACTTAATGTATATCTCTCTTTATTTCTGAGATACATAAATGAATGAAATCAACGTGATTTCTAACGAAATGTTTAAGACGCTTGGAAAATTAGGATAAATATGAGTGTGATAAAGAGCTTCTTAAAATCCTTTGGAATATTCATGATTGTTCATATGGTCACTTGCATAGACTTCAGCGAACTTCACACAATGAACTAGGAACCCATTTAGTTATTTTATTACCAAAGGTTACTTACCCTCTACTTTTCCGTTTGCTAAAAATACCCATCCACATATGGAAGCAAGAACAAACAGTTCAGTGGAGAGACACTTTTATCAATGATTATATATACAACCATGAATCTCCGAAGTGGTATTGGAAAGCTCCTCCTCCCAATCATATTTATCCCCACTTTAAATTTCTTGTAAGTCACTGGCATTCCCAATGACTGAATGGTCTACAAGCTCACTTTGTAACCAGAAGCTCTTGGGGTACAAAACATGTCAGTAGGTGCCTACCGCATTCTGAAGAGCCCCAAACTAGGACGAAACACCTGCTTGCTGTATTCCCTGGTTTCAGCCATATATATAGTCTCAGTTTGCTTATTTATTTAAGTCAGTTATTTCATTCTCCCTTTCTTTCCCTTCTCACAGTTGTACTCCATCTACAAAACCAGATGAATTCCTCAGCGATGATCAGTCTAGAATGAAATTGTCTCAAGTTCAAAATTGTTCCGTCCATAATGATGCCATCGAGAATGAAAATCGACAAGTTTGCTCGAATAGAATCGATGGCGATAGTAACCGAAGCCGAAATGAAAATCAAGAAGTCACTAACGTAACCGCCAGTCCTCCTACGACGGCTACTGCTACGAATATCGTCAACAGTAGCAGTAGCTATCATTGTGAAGCCGATGAACAACAAAGAACTACCACCACCACGACCAACATCACAACTACAACTCCTATAAATGATAAACATCCATCCCAGTCATCCTCATCTGTACATAACCCACTAAATCAAAGTATAGAGAATGCAGCTATGAATCAATTACATTCAATGAATGCCTATTGTCCATGCAATCTAACACATCATGGAGATGCTGACGCTGAAGTTATTCATATGACTGAATTACTATCAAAACGAAGAGAATCAGAAGCTCGTCGACACCTGCTACTAGCTGAAATGGAAGCTGGTCTAGAAAGAGATGATCGTCTACGAGCAGCTGCTAATGCAATGGCACTGGCTGCAGTCAGCAGTATTACTACACCACCAGATATGATCAACATTACGCATAAAGGCATAAAATGTTGTCATTGTGATTACCATAATGCTACTACCACTACTAATATCACGCCAACTAATGTACATAATAGTAGTCAAAAACACTACTTACTTTCTTCACATCCTCATTTACAATCAACAATAGATACAAAATTATCTGATTATAATGATTCCGTACCACCACAGCTGTCATCTTGTTCATCATGCTATTGCTGTTGTCCATCGGAGTGTATAAAAGAAGAAGATATTTTGATAGCATTACAAAAATGTAAGTTATGCAGGTACACTTTTTAAATCACCGATTGATAACATTGGAATACTAGACAGTGATTTCGTCCTTGTTTGGCACTCCTCATCAGTATCCACCTGAAACCTCACCCACCTAGGTAGGGGGTCAAACCCAAGATCTTCAGGTTATGAGGCAAGCTTGTCAGTTATTCAACTGCTGGGACCCGACTAAGTGCCTTGTAACCTGAAGGTCTTGAGTCCTATCCCTGTTGTTGGTGGTGGTGCATGTCACTGATGAGTGCTGGAGAGGGGGTCTCGAAGAGGGGAAAACAAGTGTCCAGTAGTCTAGTGATGGTTTTCAAAATGGTTCTCTCTAACTGATATCAATCGGGACGGGGGTGCAAACCTGAAACTAATCAGAAGAGAAGCGCTGTTTTATGACCACAGATGTCTTCGTTCTATTCCTTTTGCTAAGTGGTATAAAAATGATGAAGTGATATTAAGGTTACGTAATTTTTACTTTTTTGTTTCTTAATTGTATTATTTTCTTCCCCAACCCCTTTTATTAAATTTCTATCCCTTATAACCACTGTTTTTTTAACTTCATTGTCGTTCAAAATTTTATATTAGTTTGTTTATTAGATGTGTCATACAATGAAACTGTATTACTTACTGAATAACAAGGTTTCGAACAAAATTTATTGCTGTTCATAATCATGCCATCAATTGTAATCATGCGACTTCGAAACTTAAGTTTTATAGTTTTCTTTGTGTTCTCCTATTTGTCGTCGTAGGAGGAGTAGAATTTTCCAGATATCTGGATGGATAGGTGTTGAATCATTCCTATTATACGTATTCTCAGCCAGTTGATTCGATAAACAAAGCTTCTGTTATCAATCTTCCCCACTCGCCACCCTGTGATATTAGATTTTAAAACTCTCATCTAATCCCATCCCATTCTATTGTGTGGTTGTGTGTGTGTGTGTAACTACATGTAGTGAGTGGTATCGCTGAACTATTCTCTAGATTTCTTATCTTATTCGGGTCAACCAATCTAGATTTAGCTGCTAGGATTTTATGCCCTGCTAGTCTAACTGCACCTGTTCTACTAGTTTGGTTTCCAATGGTTCTCTAACCAATGTCAGTTCATGATGATTTCCTCTAACCAATCAACTAAATCCCTACAAACCAATACTTGGAGACATGATTTCTGTTGGTTGGTAGATCCTATCTAGTCATTTATGGGAACACTTACGGATCGATATCCGTCGTATTACGCTTCGGATTCACAGAAGTTCCACTTGATTTTATCTGGTGTTGTGGATGGTAACTTCACAGAATCTACGAAATAGGTAAAAACCAGTTCTGTTTCTAGAATGTAGGGACTACAGATGCGTCGGATGCGGGTGGCAAGTGATTTAATTAGGTTTCGCTTTTGTTGAATGCGTACCCAGCTATAGAAGTTGTCGTTAGTTGACCATTCCAAGTAGATTTTCTATGGATTGATCTTCTTAGGCTACCATCAGCTCTTCTTGTCAGTTCCACATCAAGAAATGGAATTTTCGACTCGTTTTCTATTTCAAGAGTGAATTTTATTGCTGGATGGCAACAGTTAAATGTCTTCAGTAGTAGATTGGGGTTATTGTTGTTGTTGTCACAAATAATGAAAATATTGTCCACGTATCTTTTATACAGTTGTCAGTTGTCGATGCTCGACTTTAGTTAACCTCTGTCGAGGCTTGCCACGAAGCAATCTGTTGAAGACATTTAACTGTTGCCATCCAGCAATAAAATTCACTCTTGAAATAGAAAACGAGTCGAAAATTCCATTTCTTGATGTGAAACTAACAAGAAGAGCTGATGGTAGCCTAAGAAGATCAATCCATAGAAAATCTACTTGGAATGGTCAACTAACGACAACTTCTATAGCTGGGTACCTGTTATGTACTGGTCGAGTAATTATTAGTCCTGACACAAGAAGGCGAAAATCAGAAAACCACCAGGTTCACGATGATACTTGTATATTTTTCAAAACAAGGAGGAAAATCAATGTCACACAAGTGTATGAGCGAATGTTCAAAAATGAACGAATCAATAGACAGTCTTAACATGTTTATTCCCTTTATGCATGCAGAAAGAAGCGGTTATCAGTCTTTCTTTGATCTGCCTGGTAACTGGATAATTTCACCTCTCTTTCCTCCGAATGCGAAATGCTAAAAGTTTCCATTGTGTTTGATTATTATTGTTCGGAAAAGCGGTTCATAGTGCATATTTATATATGTATATATTTTTAGTGTATGAGTATATTGATCGGTTGATTTTTGTTTAAAATGAACTCTGTGTGGGCAAGTATGTTAAAATTGTTGTTGTAGATATATTTAATAATGACTTTGGCATGTAAGCAGCTGACGAGAAGGCAACGAAATAAACACTGATGGTAGCATTTTATTCTGCTAAAACTGTAGTTCTTGCTTTGTTCAAAGTCTTAACATGATTGGTTGTAATGTCATGTGACAACAAAGTCAGACATGTTTGTTTAGTTAGTGGACAGACAAAACATATTGTCAATTACAATGGAATAACGATCCATATATACATAGCAAAATATAACAGACTGTCAAAAAAAAACACACATATTATGTGGATACATATCAGTCAGTGCCCATTCAACAAAAGCGAAATTTAATTAAAAACCAGTTCACAGTTGACTGAAGATGCCCATTAAAAATTTTGAAGAATGAGATTGATGAACAAAGATTACCCTTCTTCGATAACTTCTTTGTCATCACCAGGTTCCATGCTTATATGACCAGAATAATCAAAGGAATATTCTTATTAACGACATTAAATTATACTGAATCAGTCAATATTATCGATAGGTGATCACAGTTCACTTAAGCATCATTCCTTTACATCCCCAATGAAACATAGGGCTCCAGCCTAGGGGCTTGATGTTTTGGTAGAAGTGATGTTTGTTTTTAAGGAATGGGGTTACTAGCCTTATGCCCAACCTTCTCTCTTTACTAATCTTATTACTAGCTCAGTGAGGTAAAGCAGTGCGTCCGTGGCCGCGAATCGAACCCCAAACCATGTGTGGCATGGTTGGCGAGCTTTCTACCGCTGTACCACCGACGCACAAATAGAGAGATAATATGAATTAATATAATGCTTAACTGACTGAATATCGGGATAATTTAGGCGTTCAACAACAGACCAGGCTAACAGTAATGGCTAGATGGACCTGTTTCTTTCGCACACACACAGAGCTGTGCCTAATATATGCGAATTTTAATGACCTCTGCTATGGGCCACTGGCAATTTATTCAGAACCCGATAGATGGTATAGAAAGATTGTTCATTTCTAGCCTTGTGGCTTGTTTGGATGATGGTGATCTATTGTAGAACTTTTGATGGGTTTAATGAGTCATATACTACTCAATAATGTTTTAAGTAGCGATGTATTGACTTACAGAAATATTTACTTTCTTTATATTCATTTTGTCAGGTTTCTTCTCCTCTTCTTGTGGGTAATCATAGAACTTTCTTTTCACTTCCCTTCCCCTACCAACTAGCCTCCTCCGGTTTAGGATTCAGTTTAACTACAAGAATTATAAAGCCAAGAAATCCTGTCTTGCCGAATGATCCGTCTTCCACAACCGGGATAACACCGACATCAACAACTCCGCTGAAATCGGCAAATACCAATGAAGTTTTATTTGCTGTTTGTGTCAAAAATATCCTACCAGATGGTCCAGCTATCAAAGATGGACAATTGCGTATTGGTGATAGATTGATTCAAGTGAGCGCTTATATATGTATCGCTCTTTTATTAGTTATTATATAGTGATATAAGATTAAAACTTGTGCACTGTGGTAGAGTGTAATTCCATTATGAGTAAATTTTGTTTTGATAAAGTCTCACAGTGTTATACAGTAATGTTTACTGATGACAAGGTTTCGAGCACAATTTATTGCTCATAACCGTATCAAGGTACTCACACAACTTTCCGACTTCGTTGATACAATTCCATTATTTTTCATCGCTTTACTTGATTGCTAGTAGTATTTTCCATATTCCGGGTATGAGTGATAAATCATTTCTGTTGCATGTGCTGGGTGTAGACTCTGTGAACAAGGATTCAGTGACCAACCTCTCTCGCTCTCTCCTCTCACCAGAAACCCAGGTAACTACTTCCTGAATAGGGCTAGTCGCTCATGATGAAATCACGCAACCAATCAAGCAAATCCCCATAAACCAATACTCGAATACCAATGAGATGCTCACTGGCGACTGGCCCTATTCAGGTAGGTAGTTACCTGTGGTTCTAGTGGGAAGTTGTAACCAATTAGTGGTTACAACCGGTAGGGTGTGAGGACAAATCCTCTCCACCGATGATACTGGCTAGTCCGAGTCTCGATATACCGTGAGTTGGTAGAAGTTGGAATTAATGCCTGGTCATTGTATCGGTACCCAATGGCTAACCTGACCTCGTAACTGGAAGGTCCTGGATTCGAATCCCAAACTAGGCTGGCAGAACAGCTATCCGGTACTCCTTGGCAGGTTTTCCAACGGTTCCCTAACCAATGTCAGCTCATGATGAAATCCTGTAAAAAAAAACAGTAAGTTGGTTAGTTAATCAGTTAGAAACTCACTTATTTCGTATAGGGCAATGAGTCACACTCATTGTGTGTATGAGAACTAATAATCCTCCTTAATTACCCTCAGGCTAAAATGAGATGGAATAAGATTATGCATATAATCCATAAAGTATTGACTGTAAGTCAATTACTTAAGTCATTGAGCCATATACTCGAATATTTATTTTGCAAGATAACCAATGCATAATTAAATTTAACTTCCATCTTCCCATTACCCTGCTAAGAACATCAACTTAAAATTATTATTATTATATCATGTGAAATCAATCAGTATACCTTTTTGTGTCTAAACAAAACAAGGATGTATAAACGGGTGAAGTGAAGTGAAAGATACATAATAGGTAACAACAACACCTTGGTTGCTTACATCATTGAAAAGTTTAATTGAATTTCAGATTTTCCCCTCGACTGATTGATTGGACCGAAGTGCTTGGTCTCAAGTTGACATGTCTGTTGGCTTCTTGTGCAGATGCTTCGACGATGTCTGGGCATTTAGTTAGGATACAATTAGTGGATGGTGACTAGCAGTGGAATCCAGCCAGGATGCGCATTTCGTCCTATTTGGGACTCATCACCAACTGGATGTACCTTCATTTCTCAGTGAGTGATGATATTCCCTGAACAGAGGCTCAAACCCAGTACCCACAGTTTCAAACGCCAAAGCGTTATCCACTAGACGACTTCGGCCACGAGAGCCAACTCTTGTGCAACGGGTCATAATAATTTAATTGAATTTCAGATTCACTGAGAAATGAAGGTACATCCAGTTGGTGACGAGTCCCAAATAGGACAAAATGCGCACCCTGTCTGGATTCCACTGCTAGTCACCATCCACCAATTAAATATCATTTAAAAGTGTTATGAAAGCTTGCAATATCTATAAAAAAAATTGTATTACAAGTAGTTAGTCGACATTATTATTGTTACGGTTTCCGCATAGTCTCTCGTCACCTCCCCATCACAGGATATCCTCCATTTCACACTTGGATCCACAACGAATTGTTCCTTTCCACTCGAGCAGTGGCCTGGCAAGCGTGATCACCCAGCTGTCTCCTCAGTGTGTATCCAGTATGTCTCCATTCATTTTGGCTTGATTGATTCGTTGCCTCCTAGGGTTTCTTGTTGCTAATTCTTTCTGATCGATGGGCCACCTGTACTTCAGTATAGGTTCAGTGAAGTTTGCAGTAGCCTGTTGGAAATCTATTTCTTAACGCGTGTATCAAAGTTTCTCAGTCATACAGAAGGACTGACTGACTCAGCATTGGTGTTGAATATCCAAATCTTGTTCTTTATACTGACAAGAAGTGAAGAAGATTTCCAAACTGACTCCACAGTAATGACAGTCTTATCCATATCGTCAACTGCGATTGAAACGATGGTGGTGCCTAGATAAGTGGAGGAATATAACCACTTCCTGATTTATTCTCTTGACAGTGAATGGCGCTGGTTTTTTGCTGTTGGGGGTGGTGGGGGTGGTGGTGGTTGGCTGGTTGGTTGGTTATTTTCATCACCTCTTTCTTCTCTATGTTCACCTGGAGTCCTGTCTTCGCTTCCTGCATCTTCTTCTTCTTCTAGCATGTTACTTTACATGTTACTGTAAGTGTGACATTGGACATAAATTGTGTGCGAAGTTCAGATCTTGTAGAGTCTTTTTATTGGTCCAAAGTATGCCTGCCTTCTCTCAAAGTGAAAAGATCCCCATTTAGACATTTAGAAAACAGAAAGATTGAGCGAGCGAAGAAGAAATATTTACTTTTCAATTAGATCTTCATCTCTTTCTAATTCTACTCTAATTTACGTCCATAGCATTTTTATGATTACAATAAACAACAGTTTACCAATCATCAAGTGGCACTGATATGTTTGTTAACAATAATTAGACCGTCAGTGTCAAAATGTCAAGCAAAAGGGTGGTAATTAACGAAGAAAAATTAATACACACAATTAAAAGGTAGAAATGGTTAGAATAAATTTATTTTACAAGGATAACACGTAAATTAAAGATGATTATTATATTATTATTATTGTATCCTTTAGTTCCTAGAGGAACATAGGGCTTCAGCTGCGCACCTCCATTGACTTCGGTTTTCTGACAACTTTTTCACCCTGCTCCAGGTCTGCCCACATGCTTTCATCTCCTCTTCACATGACCTCCTCCAAGTCACCCTTGGACGACCAACTCGCCGCCTCCCTTTCGGGTTCCACTCGAGGGCTTGTCTAGTGATGTCACTTGATGGTTTCCTCAGCGTATGGCCAATCCATCTCCATTTCTTTCTGCCTATTTGTTTCACAATCGGTTCCTGATTGGTTCGCTCCCAGAGATCCCTGTTGCTGATCTTTTCTGGCCATCTGATCTTGAGTATTGAGCGGAGACAGTTGTTAATGAAGGTTTGAAGTTTGTTTGAGATGCTCTTTATGACTCGCCAAGTCTCTGATCCGTATAGTAGCACTGACTTCACATTGGAGTTGAAAATCCGGATCTTATTTTTGATGCTGATTGCTGTTGACCTCCACACAGATTTGAGAGTAATGAAAGCTTGTCTTGCTTTTCCGATTCTGGCTTTGATGTCCTCGTCAGTTCCGCCTGTAGTTGAGACGATGCTTCCCAGGTAGGTGAAGGAGGTTGTTTCTTTCAGGTTCTTCCCATTTATGCTTATTGTGGTCTGTTGTTGCTGTTGATGTTGGCAAGGAATCTTCATCATCTCTGTTTTATCTATGTTCACGTGAAGTCCTATCTTTGATGCTTCTTCTGCCAACTTGTTACTTTTCATTTGCATATCTTCCAGTTTATGGGAAATCAGACATATATCATCGGCGAAATCCAGATCCTCCAAGTCTTTTGTGTCAGTCCATTTTATGCCTGTTCCCTCGTTGGTTGCCGTTGTCTGTCGCATTATCCAATCAATTGCAATCAGGAAGATCATTGGTGATAGTAGACAGCCTTGCCTCACTCCCGTCCTCACTTCGAAGGCTTCCGTAAGTTTCCCGTTGTGGATTACTTGGCATGCAGCATTGTCGTATAACTGTTGGATGAGGTGTATAATTGTCGATGGGACCCCGTAGTAGCGAAGTAGTTTCCAAATGACCTCTCGATCGACGCTGTCGAAGGCCTTTTCAAAGTCGATGAAGTTGAGATAGAGAGGTGACTGCCATTCCAAGCTTTGTTCAATGATGATCCGTAGAGTGGCGATTTGATCAATACATGATTTGTTTCTCCTGAATCCAGCCTGTTCCGGACGAAGTTTTTCATCTAGGGCTTGTTTGATTCTCTCCAGGATGATGCGACTTAGTATCTTGCTTGGAATGGACAGAAGCATAATTCCACGCCAGTTTTTACATTGACTTAAGTCTCCTTTCTTTGGAAGTTTGAATAAGTAACTGTTCTTCCAATCCTCGGGTACTTTGCCCTCTTTCCACACCTTCTCCAGTAGTGGTGTCATCAAGTCCGCTGTTGTCTCTGGGTCTATTTTCAAAGCCTCTGCTGGGATTCCATCTGGTCCCGGTGTTTTCCCAGTTTTAAGCATCTTGATTGCATTCAGGACTTCTGATTTCGTCGGGGGGTCAGTGTTCACTGGTAGTTCTGCTTCCGTTGTTGGTATTGCTGGACGTGTTGTAGGTGGCGGACGATTTAGAAGTCTTTTGAAGTGTTCAACCCAGTGCTTTCTCTGTTCCACCTCTTTGGTGATTGACTTTCCATTGTCGTCCTTTATTGGCTTAATCTGTGTCGAACGTTTGCCCGAAAGGTTCCTAGTTGTTTGGTAGAGTGTGGCGAGGTCTCCTTTGCCTGCAGCTTGTTCTGCTTCGTTTGCCATGGTTTCATAATATTTTCTTTTGTCTTCCCTGGCACTTTTCTTCACTCTTTTGTTCAGTGTATTGTAGCTTGCATTCAGCTCCTGTTTTTGTTGCTCGTCGTGCACTGGATAATCTTTTGCTTCACTGTCCTTCTCTCTTCTATTAGTTTCCAAGTGTCCGTAGTGAGCCACTGTTTGTCCTGTCTCTTTTTTCTGCCTAGAATTTCTATGCAGGTTTGGCTCCACACCGTTTTCAAGTTGTTCCAGTGCTTTTCAACGCCGACCTCTTCGCTAGTGTTGATTTGTGTCTCGGCTTTGTCCTTTATGCTTGCAATGAAGATGTCCTTTGTAGCCTGGTCCTTCAGCTTTTGAGTGTTGAACTTGGCTTGTGGTCTATCTGCAGCTCCTGATTCCCTGAAAGCTTTTAATTTGATTTGGATTGTCCCTTGTACGAGATAGTGGTCTGAGCCAACGTCTGCTCCTCTTCTTGCTTTTGTGTCCAGTAGGCTGCGCCTCCACTTCCTTGAGATTGAGATGAAGTCGATTTGGTTTTTGGTTTGCCCGTCTGGTGACACCCATGTAGCCTTGTGGATATCTTTGTGCTTGTATACACTGCCACCAATCACCAGTTCGTTGAAGGCGCAGAAGTCGGCGAAGAGTTCTCCGTTTTCATTCATTTCTCCTAGAGCTTCTCTACCCATGATGAGTTCCCTTCCCGTATTGTCTGGTCCCAGTTTGGCGTTCATGTCTCCCATTAGTATTTTCATGTCGCCAGCTGGAGTATTGTCCATTGTTGCCTGTAGTTGCCTGTAGAATTCTTCTTTCTTCTCGAGGTCTGCGTTGTTTGTGGGTGCATAACATTGTATGATTGACACTTTCCTTCCTTTGGAGTTGAACCTGGCGGTCATTATCCTGGACGAAATCGCCTCCCATTGTATCAGGGCTTTCGTTGCCGTTGGTGACATCATGATAGCCACGCCCTCGGTGTGCGTGTGGTTATCTTCTGGGTGACCGGAGTAGATCACTGACTCACCTGTTGACAATTTGGTGAGTCCACTCCCATTCCATCTGCTCTCACATATTCCCAGCACTTGTATTCCGTATCTTTTCATCTCGTTGGCGATCTGGGCAGCTTTTCCAGTCTCGTACATAGTTCGGACGTTCCATGTTCCTACACAGACTTTTTCTTTTGGTGCAAGGAGGTTCACATACTGAAGTTCTGTAGCAATTTTTGTTTACAGGGTGGGGTTGCTAGCCTCACGCCTGAGAAAAGAATGATTACATTAAGTAAAAGTTTAGAGAGAAGCAACTTTTTGGGTTGCTCCCCTCAAAATCAGAAAATAACGGACAAACAATGAGAACAACATCAACAAAGGAAACAGTTCACAGAAAAAAGGGCAAAAAGCGACGACAACTATACAATAAGACAACATGCAATATAGTTCAGTACATTTAACTAAAATGATATCTTAACCATAAACTCACTGACTTGGAGCAACTTGAACATATAAATCCAACAATATATACAATTATAGATGTGTTTATGTTTAAAAATTCCACAAATCCAAACAGTGAGTTATGTGTATTATCTGTCAATAAGATTGTATTTTTTGGATTCAGTGTTCGAAAGGTTAATAATTGTGATAATTTCCGCAAACACTTTGCATAAAATTTTAGAGTAATAAGAGATTTTATTTATGACCAAAATGTAGCGTAATAGTCGAAAAGCGCGCTCAAGCACGAAGCCAAATTAAAGATGAAGTGGTCAGAAAAAATAAATAAAATAATTTGGACAGTTATAATTTTTATAATTTTTGAAGGTTTAGGTGGACAGGGGGGGAGGCGAAGTAGTCCGGTTTATACATTCTCGCAACGATGGCCAAAGTAACGAAAGTGGCTGTACAAATTTCTTCTGAACAGGATTCCTATTGCTTCAGCTGTATGTAGAAGACGAACTCGTAGAGCAAAATTAATATTAGTAGGAATGCGATAAATAATTTTAAATGCAGTATTAACGTCAACCTTATGCTCACTATCTACAAGGTGGGCTAAAATAGAGCTACGAATAAATCTTGTTTGTCCCTTGCTTAATTATGCTGGATGATGTTCGGAAATATAGTGATGAACCTGCCTAATTGTACTCCCGATATAGCTGGCTCCACAGCTGCAGTCCAACTGGTAAACATTTTGACACTGACTAATTATTTTTGATTTACTGCTTGATTCCACACTGTATTTTTGGTACAAGTATGGAATTTTCAGCATGGATATCGGCAGCTCAAATTTTGCAGGCCGACCATAGATATCAAGTGTGCGTCGGCAGGGGATCGAACCTCGGACCATGTGCATGGTCGGCGAGAGTCCTAACCACTGTGCCACTGACGCACATTATTGTTAACAAACATCTCAGTGCCACTTGATGATTGGTAAACTGTTGTGTATTGTAATAAAAAGTGCTATACATGTAAATTAGAATAGAGCCACAGTGAGATGAGGATCTAATTGAAAAGTAAATATTTCTTCGCACGCTCAATCTTCTCTCATACTCCAACCTACCACAATTAGAAATATTATCGGTGGCAGTAAGGCTGCCTACTATCAGAATAACAGACTATGCAGAATATATGCAATTACTGTATAAAAACATTTTTCACTCTGTCGTCGATAACATTAGTGACTGAAAATTACTCACCAGAGCAGATACTGTGTATGCAGATATATGTAGATATCTAATTATTACACCTTTGAGAGTAATTAAAAATTAGATATTTCCAATTCATATGAAGTCAGAAACTACAACAATACCGAATTATTCTAAACAACTTGACAGATGAAACATGTAAAAGATTAAACTAACCATCATACAAGTCAGCAAAATTTTAAAAGCTACGATTTTTGTTGTTGTTTTTTTATTATTTCCTTGGTCTCCGAATCGAACAAACGGCTGCTACAGCATACCGGTATTCCACCCTGTTCTCCACAATCCCTTTTAGCGTGCTTCAAAATTGCCCATAAGCGCTTATTTCTTCCCCACGCCCTCAGATATGTCTAGTGCGTGACGTCATTTGGAAGTCACCTCAGCGTATATCCAATACATTTCTTTCTGAATATTTGTTGAGCTCCTTAATCCTTATTTTTTCCGACTTTCTGATCATCAGTAGTGATCCTAAGCATCTGCTGAATATTGTCAGCTGTAGCCTTTCGGAAATGCCTCTTATGACACGCGCACGTAGAAATTCTCTTGATACTGTTGTCGAAAACTCTGATCTTGCTCCTAATGATAAGTGCAGCAGATTTCTTCACTGACATCAAATCAATGATGAAGGTCTGTCTCTCTTGCTGTTCTGATCCTCGCTGATTTTGAGATCCTCTAATTTGCCTCCTGTAGTTGAAATGATACTGCCAAAAAATCTCTGATTCATGGTTATTGGTGTTTGTTGATTTTTAGGTATCTCCATCACCTACAGTTTTGATATAAGTATAAAACTTGGGCACTGTGGCTGTAGAGTATAACTCCATTATGGATAAGATTTTATTTTTATAAATCACACAGTGTTGTACAGTTATATTAACTGTTAACAGTTAATATAACTGTACCCACAGTTTCCTCTGTGTCCTGTCTTCGCCGCGCACTTCTGCCAAATTGTCAGTTTTCGCCTACAGACCTGCGAGCTTGTGAGATATTAGACAAAAATCATTTGTGAGGTTTAGGTTCTCTACAGTCTTCTTGTTGGTACAATGTATGCCCGTCATGCCACTCTCGATGGTTATATGAAAAATAAACTTCTATATATTGTCATTATTTCTGAAATGGTCCATTCTGAAAATAAACCAATCAGGATTGCCCAACTTAAATGATCAATATCCAGTCTGGAAATAAACCAATCAGAATTTAGCCTCAGTAGAATAACGCCCACTATTTTATTGATCATTATTTTATAGGCTAACTGACACATCATTGGTAATATTTTGAAACATACATTATTACTGTGTGTTCTGGTTTAAGCAATGCGGGCTGGGAAACAACAGGTAACTGTTGTATAATGTTATTGTTGGCGCAGTCAAGAAGTAGTTTTGATCAGCGCGAGTCTGTAGCCAACTCTTCGTAACCATTTCGATCATGACGTAAAGCAAAATATAGCAATTTCATCCTATTTTTTCTGGAATCTTATTATTCAAATATTGGTTTGTAGGGATTCGGTTGATTGGTTACATTGGCTAGCGGACCAATGTCTTTGGTGAGAATTTGTCTTAAATCACCAAAATCCCTACAAACCAATACTTAAATACCGATGAGATGCTCACTAGCAACTTGCCCTATTCAGGTAGGTAGTTACCTGGGGTTCCAGCGGGAAGTCGTCAAGTCGTAGGATGCAGCAGGTTGGGCGTGAAGACAAATACTCGCCGAAGACATTGGCTAGCGGTTGCGCTATGTCGTGAATTGGCAGAAGTTAGAATTCATGGGTTGACCATTGGATAGGGTTCCAGTGGCTTGATGTGGTCTATGAGCTCGCCTTGTAACCAGAAGGTTCTGGGATCGAACCCTTATGGTGGGTGCGTGCTGATGAAGAGTCCCAAATGGCAAACTTCGACAACAACGTCCCAGGAGTGAGAATGCACAAGTGACCTTCAGCTGACCAAACATAAAAATGAGGAATGTTTGCTCAAAAAAATGATGTGTATATTGACAAGAAAACGCTTGAAAACGCATTAAACAGGTTATCTTTCTCTGATATGGCTTAAAAATACGTCCTAGTTATGACGAAGAGTAACAGTTGCTAAGTTAGACTAGTTTCTGTACATGTATTCACCGAGATGACTACAGATAAATTGTCTTTGTAAATCGTTCATCTCTCTCATCCTGCTTGGAGTCTTCCAAAAAAGTCATCGGTTGAATTATTATGGTTTCCAGTAATAGGACAGAAGACTACTTGCCAGGGAAATGTGGATAATAAAACAAGTTAAAATAAATGACATCAACTATAAATCTACCGTTAATCGTAAGCATAAGCTCAATCCTGACCCTAACACCAACCCTAACCTTAATCCTTACCCTAATCATAACCCTTATCCAAACCGTAATTCTAACCCTAATGCTAATTATAACCTTCATTCTAACCTTAACCCTAATCCTAACCCTAATGAGCTATTAACATACCGTCCAAACAATACTTAAAAACGTGATCTGGGTGAAATTTGCTCTCAAGTTGGTGAATAGCTTTGATATTTCAGCTATGATAATGACAGATGGTGCCGTCAGCCAAACGACTAGCATGCGTTCAAGGTCATTGGAGCGTTCACACTCCTGGGACGCTATTGTTGAACTTCGCACTCCCAAACTAGGACCAAACAGTTGTCCAGTCCTTCCTAGCAGGTTTTCCAAAATAGTTCTGTAACCAATGTCAGCTCATGATAAAATCCTGTAACCGATCTAATTATTTCTGTACAGTTTGCAGACGACTAGTATGAAGATACTTTCATCGTTTTGTCTGTAATTCATTATTGATTACAAAGTTTGATTTCAATTTACCCTCATATTTTTTCTAATTTTTTTTTCCTTTGTTTATTTTTACTTTTAAATATTTCCAACAGATTGATCATTTGGATGTTATAGGCAAAACTCAAGCACAGATAGTTTCTATTCTTCGGATAAAACCAATCGGTAGTATTGTCAATCTATTAGTACGTCGACAAGTTCATTTGTGTCAGTTGAATGCTTCACAAGATTATTCTACATGCAATTGGTTAAATCAATCTACTTGTATATGTCAATGTCCTAGTGCTGGTCAGCCACCGTCTAGAATGTTAAAATGTTGTAATCCTACTTTAGGAAAACCCCCAATATGGTTTGAATGTCAATCAGATAGAATAACACGAAAGTGTACTTCTCCACCATTGCCGATAACTTCATATTATGATGGATGTACAAATTTTGAACGTGTTTATCATCCAAGCTATCCGGTTAGTGGTGAATTTTTTAATAAAGTGTTTATATATATATATAATCAACTGGTTTCTGTATGGGCATAAATTGTTGATGACATTGAGTTGGGTTGTTTTATTCGCGGAACTTTCATCAATCTCCTAGGTAATTTATTAAGCGCCAACTTCAATGTGAAAAGGGTTTTTGAAATTCCCGCACGAATGATATACAACAACCTCTTCTGATAACCTGGCAGGAGTAAAGAATAGACACCAAAGAAAAGTGACCTTGAAGCAACCAATCAGATCGTTCATCATTCAAAATGGATGCGGTTCATGAACTTTGTTGCAGATTTCACCCAGATTTAGTTTTTGACTTCCTCTGTGTGGAAAATGGGTTGATAGGGGGGTTTAAAACCTGTATGTGTGGAGGGATTAATGACTCTGTTGACGGCTACGCATTTAGATGCAACCTTTGTTACTTGAGGAAATCTGTGCGAGTTGATAAGTCGTACATCCAAATTGTCGCTTAATAAAATACTGCGTATATGCCACAACTGGCTACTAAAGCGACCAGTATCTGCTACAGCTGCAGAAAGGGAGAGCACAAAGATTTCAACAGTGCAGTGATATCAGTAAGGCCGTTATATTGCGTCACAAAAGCTAAATGGTATCACCTCTATACTAGGGGAAGTTGGCGTCGTCGTGCATATTGATGAAACTGTACTTATTAAGCGAAAAATGAATCGAGACAGGAGCAGAGCAAATCATGTTTGGGTGCTGGGACTTTACGACACAAAGTCTTCGTAAAGGCTTTGTGGAACACATCCCGAACAGAAGTTCTGATGTGATAATACCAATTATACAACGACTAATCCTCCCAGGAACTACTATTCACACAGACGAATGGAGAGGTTATTCTCAGTTGCCATCACTAGGCTATATTCACCACGAAGTCAACCATTCTTCTGGACTGGTGGATCCTGTAACAGAAACACATACAAATTCCATTGAAGGATTTTGAGCTCACCTCAAAAAACGTATCAGAATATTAAACGGTCCCCGAAGTAATGTGGTATATAGCCATTTAAATGAGTTTTTGTATCGACATTGGTTTAGTATGTCTATAACCACTCCTATGAGAAACTAGGACCAGCTTTTGCAGCATATTAGAGATATTTATCCAGTACAATTCATTTTTATTACATATATATGTTATAAATACGGGATTTTTTATTGATTTTATGCCACTTTTTAACTGAAAGAATCTGATTGGCTGATTCAAGGTCATTTTTCTTTGATGTCTATTCTTTACTGTTGCCGATAATCTTAATGAGAAGAATTTGTGTCACATAAAATTTGACTGAGTCAGATATAATGACAGAAATTCACACATGACGTCAGATTTTAGTAATACAATATCTCTGATCAACAAAAGCCACAATTCCTTCGTCATTTTAAATTCCAACCGATTAACCGGACTGTAAGTGTTATAACTAAACTGAAGTGAATAAACGCCGTTGCTACTTTGTTATGTCTGAGCCTGTTAATTACTATAACGATAATAAACTTGGCTGATACGCTAATATATCTGTTTTCAAGTACTGGTTTTGGAGGGATTTTGTTTGATTGCATGAAGGATTTCATCATGAGCTGATATCAGTTAGAGAACCATTGGGAAACCTGAAGGGAGTATTGGACAGTTGTTTTGTGCTGATGAAGAGTTCCAAGCTAGGAAAAAACAGCTGTCTAGTACTCCATGTGGCTGGTTTTCCAATGGTTCTCTAACTGATGTCAGCTCATGATGAAATCCTCCATCAAATATGCCTATTTGTCCGTTGTGCCTTCCGGTTCACTGAGCCACGTGAATATCAAAGGACAAAGACTGGTCTGTGACTGTAAGATACTGTATTATACCGTACTATATTACACTATATAGTTTAAGAAACAACACATGATATTTATACATTTTCTTAACCATAATAAATTCAGCTCACGACCGTAGGAATCGATTGTTCTTATTGGTTGGAAATGTCTACCCTGATTCGTTGGTGGTCTGACAACGACCAAGGTAAGACAAAAGACGATGAATTGATCACACACACACACACTAAATCACAATATGCGTGAGAAATGAAACATTCACAGAGGAACTCCATCAGATGATAAATCACACGATCCGTGTGAAAGGATAATATACTATACTGTTTTATGTTGGTTCCTATCAGTAAGGTATTCCCCTCTGATAATCTGACGGTTCTGAATATATCCTTAATAGTGTGGCTTGTGTACGTTGTGTTAAAGAGTTCAGCACTAAGACAAGACAGATTAGCATAGCTACAAGGCTTTCACTAGTTCCATAAATAATGTCTGTCCATTGTTCAAGAACCTACTTTAGGAGGTTATCAGAATTTAGATATGAACTAGTTCATTTTCAAATAATGGCGGAAATTTGTAGCTCAGATGAATATTTGTGGTGGGTTAGTATTCTCTGAGTTGGATCGCTGAAGCGAGCTACTCCACACTAAAGTAAGAAGTGAAGCTTTGACTGACAGTAGAAATCTGCACCAGTACTAAGGACTAAAGGTACGACATTAGTTGTTGTTATTTTTTGATTGCGGCTTGATTCCACACTGTATTTTTGGTGCATGTATGGAATTTTCAGCATGCGATATCAGTAGCCCAAATTTTGCAGGCCGACCATAGATATCAGGTGTGTATCGGCAGCTGATCGAACCCCGGACAATGTGCATAGTCGGCGAGAGTCCTAACCGCTGTGCCACCGACGTATTTATGTCTATATAGTGCCCAATCAAAGTATCCATTACCGTTCTAAAACAGTTCAACTACGAAGCTGAACTCCCCAGTGGTAACATCTCTGACTTCAGTGCTGGGTGAATCGGGTTCGAATCTTAGAAAGGAAATAAGTTGCTTGAAGATTAGAGATACACCATACTTTGATTTGACACCAATAACTAGTGTGCTATGTCTAGTCCTTTATTTGATGCCGACTGAATTTTATCAGTCAGCTTTGTAATGTGGCCACCATTCTAGGTAGCTGACCATCATGGTGCGATCAGTTTGCACGAAAGAAAGGACTAGACACATCACACTAATTAGTTACTAGTGTCCAATCAAAGAATCTATTACAATCCAACAGGAGATCAATCGCGAGCCCCAATAGTCCAGTGGGAATGTGGGCAAAGTTAAACTTTCGACACCACTAACTACCAATCAGCGAATTATCCAGTGAGATTCACGAACGATGTCGAATTATCCAATGAGGTTCACGAACGCAGTTCAATGTTGTATAACGCTTGATTCATTTCTAATGCGTGACCTTACAAGGCTACAGTTGCTTTTCGAGGAGGTTATTGTTTTCCAGTATTTCCTGGATTTGAGTTGCTCCGGAAAGAGCGAATTTGTTTGTGTGGTGGTATCATTACTTTAAAAAGTTATACCAAATCAACTGATGGGTTTGTTCATCTGGAGAGGGTAAGCTGATAATTTTAACATTTCGTAGGAATTTACTTTCGCTAGGTCGCATCTCCCCCTAACCCAGATTTTGTATATCTGCAACTAATGGGTGTTGAAACAGGCTGTGAGAGCAGCAGCTGCCGAGATGGAGAATAGCCATGTCTCAACAGTTCAGTGGTACCAGCATTGCAGAGACATTGAATCATGGCAAATGGGGAAAATCACTTGTTTGCTGGGTGGGGAAGACGTTATCGTGCGTGTCGATGAGACAGTGCTGGCAAAAAAGAAATACAACCGTGGTCGCCAGCGAGCGAACAATATTTAGGTAATAGGTTTGTATGACACCTCCCTCCGAAAGCGACTCGTCGAAAGGATAGCAGATAGAAAAGCATTGACAGTCCCATGCTAAAATGGGAGATGTTTCTCTCACATGTTCGAGAAAGATATCCCATGTAACTTTTTCATTCTCTATTTTCTGCTTTTTTTCTATAAATATACATTTCCATTCATCATATATGCCTCTTTAATGTAATTGGTTCGTTCAAGGTCGTTTGCTGATTGGTTGTTAGTGGTGTCGAAAGTTTAACTTTGCCGGAATATATCTGACTGCTGCACTAGCTGACGCGAGTTCGAATCCCATAAGGGATATGAGTTCCTTCCAAGTTACAAGTACGCCCTGCTGACTGGTAATTCCCAACTCGTTCGAAACCTAGGTCTAGTCAAGGCTTCCTGACGATTGCTTCCAACCATGTAATATCATCAGAGATATACTTTGTTGATGAATGCCTGTAACCAAAAAAAAATATCGATTTTTGTAGTCTAAATTCAGGAAACCAAGCTTTGAGTTCTACTGTTTATATCTATCCCAATTTTCCTTGAGATCAGCACATTCACAAAACGCTCCAAAAGACAACAAAAAGACGATTATTCGTCGGTAGATCTATGTGGTTCTATTCAACAATCATAACATAAAAACTCAAAATTACTTCAACGCTTCCATAAGGCAGCTATACAAACAGGGTAACTTTCTAATTCAATATAAGTAATGTAAAACAAAACTATATATGTCCAAACTAAGTTCAATTTTAACGGTTTGGGCATTGGGTATATGATATTCATTATAATAGAGGTGTTTGTATTGCCCAATGAATGAAAAACAAAACGATATTGCTGTTTTTACTGACGTTTCGCTATCTTAAATGCTGCTGCTAATAGCTGCTTTATCAAAGTATTGTTAACACCAGAATTTACAAAATCCACTCAGCTTATATATAACAAAGAGTTAAGGGGTGAGAAAAAAATATAGACTTAGTTCAACTTAAAAGGACATATTGAAAGTCAAAATAACAATGAAGATCGTTCAAACCAAATATCAAAGGTAATAGTATATCTCATGAGAGTTATAAGATTTGATAGTGTGAAATATTCCCATATTATGAATTAAAAAATCAATCTGAATGAAGAATATTCTTTTCAGAACAAAATATTTAGAGGGAACAATTGTTTTCAATAAATTCTTCTTCAGGCTCTACAATTATAAATCCATTAATTTAAGCATACAATAGCCAGTAAAGGCGAATTAGAATCATATCAGAAAGTGTATTGTGGAACAAGTATAAGATGGGATGAAACAATAGTCATATAGTTGTTTAATATGCATGGTCAATAACAACATGGGACAGAATGAGATGAAATAATTTAATTTAATGATGTGTATATATATATAAATATAGTTAACAGAAAATACAGGTTACAAGAGTGAGTGTAATCAGGGTGTGTGTGTGAGGCAATATGAAAATAAACCAACGAATGGGGCGGTCTAGACTTAAGTTCAAGGTTGAAAATAACAACAATAAGAATGATTGTAAAATAACAATAACGATGATATGGTGTAAAATTAAAATTAAATGTACTATTGGTGAATGATTGACAAATAATAATAATAATGAATATAATGAAGTGGAATGAACAGGATTTTGTAAATACGATAGTAAGTTAGAAAAGCACTATTTAAACCTAAGGTAATAAAATCACAAGAAAGGTCATGAAATCATAAAAGTCGAAAATGAATGTTTGTCAATGAAATAGAGGAATAGAAGAAGGAAAAGAAAATTGTGAAACGAATTTATAGTGTTAATGGAGGATTTGTTGGCTTTATTGTAGGCCAAGGTAAACATAGAGGTTGAACATACTTCTTCTGTATGCAGAGGGATGGTCTTCTGGTATTCATTGCAACTGCTTCAGCTACTGATAGAAGACGTAGTCGAGCTCCTCTAAATAAATTACTAGGAACGCGGTAAATAACTGAGAACGCTTAGTCAAGTTTTATCGAGTGTCCAGTATCTACCAAGTGGACTAAGACTGCACTATTTATGCCTTTGGTTACTCCTTTACTCAACCATACAGGTACATGTTCACGTGCGCGCATGGATAAAGCCCTCTGAGTACGGCCAATATAACTAGCTCCACTTGAGCAGTTGAATTCGTAGATGCACATTGATGAGGCCATCTTTGGTAATTTATCCTTTACTTGCTGTGTTGAGAAGTTTAGTACCAATTTAGCCCCATTCGTTGGTTTATTTTCATATTGCCTCACACACCCTGATTACACTCACTCTTGTAACCTGTATTTTCTGTTAACTATATTTATATATATACACACATCATTAAATTAAATTATTTCATCTCATTCTGTCCCATGTTGTTATTGACCATGCATATTAAAAAACTATATGACTATATGACTATTGTTTCATCCCATCTTATACTTGTTCCACAGTACACTTTCTGATATGATTCTAATTCGCCTTTACTGGCTATTGTATGCTTACATTAATGAATTTATAATTGTAGAGCCTGAAGAAGAATTTATTGAAAACAATTGTTCCCTCTAAATATTTTGTTCTGAATTTTCTTTTCAATAATTTCTCCTCTTCAGGTTCTTACAATTATAAAATATAATAACATTTGTTGTCGTTACAATAAAGGCCACTTATGCGGTGGACACATTTTTAACGTAGAATAACAGATTAGTAGTTACAGGGTGTCAAAATAAATAGTCATATTTGTGAGTGACAAACGTGCTGGTAGGCTGAAATCAATTACAAAATATTTCGGCAAAATGGGAGACAATGATGGTGATTAATCATAATACTGATATTTTACTTTCAGTAATCTGAAACAACTACGTGTTAAAGGTATAACGAATGTTCAGTTCCTATTTAATAATGAAATATACAGACAGGTTGATGGAGTAGCCATGGAATCCTCACTGGGACCTATTTTCGCGAATATATTTCTAGCAAAACTAGAAAATAGTCCGTTGAAAGAGGAAATAGCGAAAATGGAAATGTATTGTCGTTAAATGGATGACACTTTTGTAGCGTACGATGAAGGGTTAAATAGTGATTTGATTTTGAACAACTTCAATAATGCTCACCCAGCGGTTCATTTCACCTACGAAGGAGAATACAACGACTCTCTACACTTCCTCGACGTCCTACTAACGAAAAGAGAGGATGGTTCCATCAAAAGAACCATATTTAGAAAGCCAGAGACCACACTTCCTTAGCTTCGTACCGATGAAATACAAACGTAATCTAATCAGGTGCTTAGCATTGAGAGCTAGGTCTATTTGTTCCGAAGACTGCGTAGAGAAAGAACTCCAGGTCATCCGAGACATTCTAAGCGAGAACGAAATCCAGAGAAGTTCATTAAAGCCAATATAGGTTACAATAGTTGTAAACATGAACTGGCAACGGTGGAGAAAAAGCCTCTGTTTTTACGTCTCCAGTTCAAGGGAGATACTCCTGCGGAGATTCTATCCCAACGTTTAACCAGGGCGATCAAGAAAACTTTCTACTCTGCACGTCTGTGTCTATCCTTCACTAGCCGTCCAATGTTCACCCATCAACTCAAAGATGTCTTACCTAACTTTAGCTCTTCTTCATGCATATACCATTTTAACTGTTCCTGTGGTTCAAGTTATATAGGGCGCACGATTAGGCAGGTTCGTCTACGGGCTCGAGAACACTTACCAGCTTGGTTCAGCAGAGGGGGTGGGGAAATTAAATGCATAAAAAGCTCGATCGTGTCACACTTGGTCGATACTGGACATCGCATCGACATCAACACAGCTTTCAGAGTTATACACCGAATTCCAAAGTCGATATCACGTACAGCTCGCTTACGTCTCCTACACATAGCTGAAGCTGTTGCAATAAGATCGACTAATCCGGAACTTTGTATCCAAAAAGAACACGTCCAGACACTATTCATACAGTGGTTAAACTTGGACTGATGATTCTTCTTCTCACCAAGAGTGCTCCTTCCCCTTAATCCTCTTGGTGTTTTCTTTTTTTTTACTTTGCTTATTATTATAAATATTATTATTACAGTCATTATTAATATTATTATTATTCGTCATAATTTATGCCCTTTATGCGAACATTCCCTCAATACTATCGAATTTTCATTCATTTATATGGACTTATTATTAGTGATATTATCTGTTTTC
Source organism: Trichobilharzia regenti (assembly GCA_944472135.2). Lineage (NCBI taxonomy): Eukaryota > Metazoa > Platyhelminthes > Trematoda > Strigeidida > Schistosomatidae > Trichobilharzia > Trichobilharzia regenti. The sequence goes on from OX235268.1 coordinate 5,535,507, forward strand.
TCAATATATGCCTCCACCTGTTTCATTTCACATATTCATTATTTCGCTATGAGCCACCTCTCATTGCAGTCTTACTATCTCCTGTTTAAGACAAACCACTCTGTACTAGCCACTCCACTCACCTGACACCTTTTATAACCTTGAACTGATTTGTCAATTTTCCTACCCCACACTCTACAATTCTATTATGATTAATCACCATCATTGTCTCACGTTTTACAATATTTTCTAATCGATTTCAGTCCAGAGCACGTTTGTACTTTCATAATTTTACACACTGATAAAATCCAACAATCTATACTTGATTTTGTTTTCTTTACGAATTCACAAACTTGACAACAAAAAACGACCCCATACTGACGAATGATGATCAAGTTAGTAAACTTTATTTTGATATAATAACAGACGTACTATTACCTCTGTTATTTGATTTTAGTGATCTTCATTGTTATTTTGACTTTAAATATGTCCTTTTAAGTTGAACTAAGTCTATATTTTTTTTCTCACCCCTTAACTCTTTGTTATATATAAGCTGAGTGGATTTTGTAAATCCTGGTTTAATAATACTTTGATAAAGCAGCTATTAGCAGCAGCATTTAAGATAGCGAAACGTCAGTAAAAACAGCAATATCGTTTTGTTTTTCATTCATCGGGAAATAGAAAAGAAACCTTTGTTATAAAAACAAAACTAACTGAGAATCAAATAGAGTATTTCTAGCAGGGTGGGACCAAAAACTCTGTCCAAAACAATCACACACCTAACAAGTCCCCAAGACACTCCAAGGCAAGAATGACCTTGATTCATTCAAACCAAAATAAAATTGTAAAACAACACATTATTAGTGTCATCATACAGCTATAATGAGAAGAATTACAATTAGAGATTAAACAGGCTCAAGGACAAATAATAAATTTTAAATCAACATGCAACATTCAAATGTCAGAACAATGATACACAGTCTATGAACAAAATCCGGACAGTAATTACACATTTTATTGAAATACGCAAATAAGTACAAATATTGTGATTGCATTGCTATGGAGGGATTTTCCAAAAAATTATTGCGTTACACTGCCGAAAAGGACTACCCAATTCCTTCAACGGTCTAACAACAGCAACAATTCAGATTACACCATGATGGCGAGCCACCTAGACTGGTGGTAACTGACAGAATTCAGTCTACATCAAACAAAAGGACTAAATGCTCGAGATTAGTTACCATTTTGTATCTAATCGAAGATATTGTCTAGAAGACCATTGAAAGCCTGTCAACGAAATCATTGAGGTCAGAGAACACAACCACATCAGAAAGTTTCTCTCTGCCTTCTTCTGTTTGAATAGCTTAATTCTTAACCTTTAATCGATTTCATTTTAGTTATAGTTGCCTGAAAAACAACATCGGATACCGTAAAATGAAGGAGATTAGAGAGACGTTTCATTCTAATTCGTAATAATTGTAGCTTTGCTAATCACTGATAATCCTTAAGAAGCCTTTACTTCCGAATCACAAAGTTGTGAGATGTGCAGTCAAACATCTAGTTAATTTATGACTCAGGATTAATATGAATTCATTAGACGATGTCTAACATCTGAGCATTTAATTACTGTTTACATCAAATCAAGTAAAATCACTGTATTGCATCCATCCTCTTGAATATATATTACTACAGTAGGGAAGACTTCATTTCACTTTGAAGGGCACTAAAACCTATCAGTAGGGCAAGGGAGGATACCTCTAATTATTACTATTATTATTCTTTTTGGGTTTCAAGTAGGTGAAAAGCAGGACTTCAATAGCAAATCTTCAGTCCACACTGTTCTTTGAAGTCTTATTCAGATGGCCCCACTACCTGACCATGAGGTTTCATCACCTCGCCCTCCTCATCGTCAAACGATCTCCTCTCTACGTCACCCTTGGGTACACATACAGCTTGCTGTTTTCTATTTGGACTCCAATTTTATGATGACTTGGGGTGAGTTGTCACCTGATGGTTCCCTCAGCGTCTGTTTGGTTCATCTCTATCCTCTTCGACACAATAAATGTTGGTTACTGGCAAAACAATTCGTTAGTACTGTTGCAGACAGTGGACACGTGGACTCAGGCAAGAAATTGGCGAATATCCTATTGTTGGACTTTGTGCGAGTGTTGGGATACTGCCAGGACGCCTGGACTGAGGCAGCCAGACTGTTGTGTTAATGCCTCCCCTCTAGGTAAGTGAAAGAGAGGTTATACAACCTTCACTTATCTAGGAAGCATCCTTCCGACAGCAGGCAGAAAGGACTAAAATGTCAAAGCCAGAATTAAAACCTGCATTTCCAGTAGGTGACTGCAGACATTCATCAACAGCTGCCTTCTCTGGCTGCATACTGAAGATTAGACGGCTGGCCGAACAGAAAGAATCTCTGGCAATCTATCTCTGAACAAATATTCTGAAGGAAATTGAGGTGGTTCAGGCAAACAGACTGTGGAGATGGCTGAGTGACACCACTCCTTAGGAGGATCCTCGACTGGAACTTAAGCTGAAAACAAAGAATCGGGAATGGGTCCTAGTATGTCATGAAGGAAATTCTGTGAAGAAGAGATGAAAGCATACGCATGATCGTTGAACCACCTGAAGAAGACTTCAGAGAACAGTACGAAATGGAGAAGTGTTATTGAATTCCTATGTTTCCCCACTGGGGAAATCAAGTGAATAATAATAATAAGGTATCAATAGATTGTGTGTCAATTTTTTAAAATCCATTTTCTATTCTCGGTGTTATTGTAGATCCCTTCAGTATTTTCTTGAAATTCACCTCGCTCTTTGCTCTTTGTATTATTTAGCCTTATCCGGACGTGATTCTACTTCGGCTGTACATCCTCTGATTCCTGTTGGTGAAGAGAACACAGATGGAAATAAAGCCTTATCCGCTTCGAAATCAAATCCTACCACAAGTACCACAAGCACTGCAACTCCTGGTAATAACACTTCTAGTACTGCAACAATCTCTGCAACCGGCTTACGTCAAATGCGACTTGGTGTTAGTGTACGTGAATCTAGTTCGTCTCGAACAAGCAAGTTAAATGAGCTATCACAGAATACAATAAAAATGATGAAACCGGGTACAAAATCATCTTCCAGTGAAGATAAAGCCACTTATACATTCTCCTCGTCATCATCTTCGTCAATATCAACATCGACATCATGGGCTGATGCATGTCTTGCTGATTCTATCTACGGTGGGGTTATTGTTAAATGTGTCATTGAAGGTGGAGCAGCGCATAAAGTGAGTATTGGTGTCTTTGTTTATCTTGTCAAGGTTTTATTTTGTAGGGATATGATTTGATTTCAGATTCGACTACAGATTCATCAGTATGCACCCACTGCAAGGGTTCGAACCCAGGATCTTTCAATTACAAGGTCAGGTCGTAGACCATTAGGCCACTGGGTACTAATACAATAGCCAGCTCACAAATTCCAACTTCTACCAATTCACCGTATGTCGAGATTGGCACTAGCCAGTGGTATCTTGGATGAAGAGTATTTGTCCGCATACCCTCCCTACCTGATGTACCCCAGTGGTCAATACTCCCTACTAGAACCAAGGTAACTACCCACCTAAATAGAGCAGGTGTGTGAGGGAAAATACTCGCCATGACAGCGACTAGTGATCACATTATATCATGAATTCAAACTTGACTGATAGGATTCAGTCTGCACCAAAGGTAGGACTAGACACATTACACTAGTTACTGACTAGTGTGCAATCAAAAATATCCAATACAGTCCTACAGGAGATCAGTCGCGAGCCTGAATAGCTCAGTGGTAACGTCTCTGACTGCAGCACTGCACTGGGTGACGCTGGTTCGAGTCCCAGAAGGGATATGAATTCCTTCAAGGTGATTGCAGACACACCTTGCTGACTGACTGGTAAGTGCCAACTAACACAAAACCTGGATGAAAGAAGGCTTCTCCCCGATCACCTCCAACCATCTAATACTGTGAATTCTCAAGAGTTGGAATTCATAGGCTAGCCAATGGGTTGGGTCTCAGTGGCCGAATTAATGATTTACGAGGATGCCCACTGACTGGAATGTCTTGGGTTTGAACCTCTGTGATGAATGCATACTGTGAAGAGTCCCGAATTAGGACAAAACAGCTGTCTGCATTACTGTCTGTCTGTTAGTTTTCTTTTTCAATGACTCTCTAACTGATATCAATCTGCTATCATCTATTCATCTATTCAGATTATTGATTTTTATAGGGATTGGAAATGATTTCAGTTGCAGATTTCTCCACGAACTAACATCAACTAGAAATCATTAAGAACCAAGACAAAATGGACAGTTGTTTCAAGTTAAATTTTACACAAATCAAAATCATGGGCAGTATGCACCCACTGGGATTCGAACCCGGGACCTTCCGGTTACAAGGCAAGCTCGCATACCATTCAGCCACTGGGACCCGATTCAATGGCTCGTGAATTCTAACTTCTACTAATTCGTGATTGAGCGCGATTTAACTAGTGACTTGCTACAGGTTGGAGTTTCCTGAGTTCTAGTGAGAAGTCGTGACCAGTGAGGTCCAATTAGACGTCACGTGTGTGGATGGATGTCCCACCAACGACAATGGTTGGGGTCACGCTAAATCACGAATTAGTAGAAGTTAGAATTCACGAGCCATTGAATCGGGTCCCAGTGGCTGAATGGTATACGAGCTTGCCTTGTAACCGGAAGGTCCCGGGTTCGAATCCCAGTGGGTGTGTACTGCCGATGATTCCCAAGCTAGGATGAAACAGCAGCTGTCCAGTACTCCCTGGTTTTCAATGGTTCTCTAACTGATATCAATCCGTGATCAACACGTAAAACATAACTAATCCTTACAAACCAAACTATAGAAACAAATCAAAATCCCTAAAAGAACCTGTAGCAGTCGATAATTCCCCAAAATTACTAGCCTACAGTATTCATCACTCACCACTGGATGTTGACCTTCACTGTTTGAGTCGATTTGTTTAAATGAAGGCTTGTGGTCAAGTACAGAAGTCATTTGGCAGGCACACCGTCGTGTTATGTTTATTTCTCCACTATCCCTAGATAGTTAAACAATAATCCTCATACTACGATTTTGATCTCATGCTATATTTAGTATTTTGGACGATCGATTTTGTGTTTTTATTTACTCTTGGTCTGCACAGAACAAATACTCTTGGATACAGGATTTCATCATGAGCTGACATTGGTTAGAGAACCATTGGAAAACTACCAGGGAGTGCCGGACATCTGCTTCGTCCTAGTTTGGGACTCTTCAGTAGTGCGCATCCACCACAGGGGTTCGAACCCAGGACCTTCTGGTTACAAGGCTAGTGAGCTCGTAGGCCATTCATCGTCACTGGGACCCGACCCAATGACAAGCCCACGTATTCTAACTTCTGCCAGTTCACGATGTACAGCAACTGCTAGCCAATGTCTTCGGCAAGTATTTATCCTCACACTCGATCTGCTGCACCCTACTGATCACGACTTCCCCCTACCTACCTGAATAGGGCTATTCGCCAGTGACCATCTCATTGATATTCAAGTATTGGTTTGTAGGGATTTGCTTGATTGGTTACAGGATTTCATCGTGAGCGACTAGCCCTGTTCATGAAGTAGTTACCTGGGGTTCTAGTGGGAATTCGTCACCTGTAGAGTGCAGCAGGTCGGGTGTAATGACAAATACTCACCGAAGACATTGCCTAACAGTTGCGCTATATCGTGAATTGGCAGAAGTTAGAATTCGTGGGTTGGTCATTGAATCGGGTCCTAGTGACAGATGAATCGTCTACGAGCTCACTAGCCTTGCAACCAGAAGGTCTTGGGTTCGATTCCTCATGGTGGGTACATACTACTGAAGAGCCCCAACTAAATTAACGAAACAGCTGTCCAGCGCTCTCAGGTTTTCCAATGGTTCTCTAACCAATTTCACCTCATGATGAAATCATGTAATCAATCAAGCAAAGCCCTACAAACCAATACTTGAATATTTAGATAGGTCAAGTAGTCTATGGTAGCTGAAGATTGAAGTCTATTGTTTTTTCTATACACAGTTTAAGCTGTATGTGATTAATGCCACAAAGTGCTTCCATCACCTTCAATAACCAACCTTGAATCAGAGTTATGTGATGAAATAATTGTGAAGCAGTCATTAGTATTGATTTTGTGACCTGACATTAATGAGTGTTTTGCAGTGGATGATGTTGGATTTCTATTTAGATTAATAATTGCATTGGGATTTTCTATATGATTTAGTAGCCATATTGGAACGTGTTCTTTTCGACGACGACATTGCAACATTCTGTTGGTTCTACCTATATAGGTGTCACCGCAGCTGTAGGCGAACTTGTAGATACAGTCTGAAGTAGAGTTCACAGAATTTCGTCCTTTAATCGTAAGTACAGGTGACAAAAATGTTCGAGATGTGAGGGAAAGAGATACGGCGTCGAATGTGCGTTTGATGGCTAACTGAAGTCTTTCAGCTAGCTGTCAACTGTATAATTTGATCACCCTGAATGGTAGGTTAATAAAGATATCTAGCTTTCTTTGGTACAGAAGCTGTCTTTTCGAGATGTGGTCTTTCTTTACTGTGACAAGTGATAAAGCTCTCCGGATAACCATTAGCTAATAAAACTGAATGTATATGTCGAAACTAATCCATCAATGTGTCACTCGTGCATATTTTTCGGGCCCTTGAGAACAAATATTTCACTAGGGGGGAACGTTTATACTGGATAGGAACAAAACTGGTAAAATGAAGATATCGTCCACTCCATGTCTGTTTACTAAAAATAGATTGCTGAATTGTTCCATCATCTCTCCTAGTCATTGTAATATCCAGGAAACCGAGTTTGTCATTCGATTCTAGTTCGGAAGTCACTCGAATATTTGGATGAATATGATTAAATAGGGTAATAAAGTTTTCGATAGATTTACTATTATTACCAATAATAAGAGTATCATCTACATAACGTTTATACAGCATAAATTCTCCAAGCATACCTTGCATTAGTTTCTCTAATTTCGACATAAATATATCTGCTAACGAGGGCCCCAGAGGGCTCCCCATCGCAACACCATCAATTAGTTTGTATACCTTATCTTGAAAGGTGAATCTAATATTTTCTGTACACATTAAGATGATGTCTTTGATGTAAGTTACAGGAATAGGTAAATTTATCCCATTGCTTGTGATGTAATCGCAAATGAAATCAACAGTTTCATGAAAGAGGACATTAGTGAATAAAGATTCTATGTCAATGGAACACATAACCTTTTCCTTAATCCTTAAATCATAACAATTGATTTATGCTCATTTTACTTTGTATGTTTTCTAAATTTCTACTCAAGGATGGTCGACTTCAAATTGGCGATGAATTATTAGAAGTCAATGGAGTGATTCTAGTCAACATCAGTAATCCTCTGAGTTTGTTACGTTCAGTTCTACGCAAATTAACCTCGAGCAACGATAATAATAAAAATAGCAGCAGTAAAACCGCTGGAGATGCTAATCACAGTAATACAATGGTTAAGTCATCCAGTCTAACAGGTCCAGTACTAACAGGCACAAAACCGTCGACATCAATTATGAATGAGAATGATTGCGGCAGTGATCGAATCTCTAGTCAGAGACCACACACTGCAGACTCAACTGGTGAAGAAAAGTGTGAATCAGGTCAACCAAAAATTGTCGATTTATTGATAGCACGATTAACACGACATCGAAGATCTGCTTCCGGACATACTGTAAGTACTATCTGGATGGATTTCTTTCGTTTCTTCTGTCCCCATTGGCCACACTTTTCTCATCTCTTTCTCAGAGGAATAAGACGAATAGTTCAGAGCAAAATATTTACAGCGACTAATTGTGGTTTCAATAAATTCTTCTTAATTCAGGCTCTACAATTATAAATCCATTAATTTAAGCATACAATAGCCAGCCAGCCAGCCAGACAGACAGACAATAAAGGCAAATTAGAATCATATCAGAAATGTGTATTGTGGAACAAGTATAAGTGAGATGGGATGAAACAATAGTCAGTTAGTTTTTGAATATGCATGGTCAATGAGAACATGGGACAAAATGAGATGAAATAATTTAATTTAATGATAGTGATATATATAGATATGGATATAGATATATATAAACAGAAAATATAATAGAATAATAGAATAGAAAAGAATAATAACAGCTTTATTCCAAACGGTATTTGTGGTACAGGTATGGAATTTTCGGCGTGCATTACAATATATTGCATCTAGATACCTCATAAGTTATATAAGATTTTTAAAATCAAGAGATAAATAAATAAAAATAAAAAAACAGCGTAGAGTTTACATTTCAAACAATGCACCACAGGATATGAAATATAAAGTTGATGTGTGATAGAAGATGAGAACAACAGTGTAATAGTAACGAGGAAAGGAAAACAAAAACTAATGAGACTATTTGTTAGAGTGCCGCAGTAAGTTTATCGTGTCATACCTAACGGATTTCTCATCACATAACAGCTGTGCCAGATATGGTATTGTGGAGTTTTTGTATTTGGTAGTCCTAGCATATAGCCTCCTATAGCTGCTTCTAGTTCTACCAGATGAAATGCAAGGAGATAGATGCGTATAGAGAGGATGCTCGGGGTCCGACAATATTGTATTCGCTAGTTTCTTACATGACATAATATGTCTATCTACAATAGTGTTCACCAGTTGGTTTAACGATATCCCACTTGCCCTACTAACGGCTTTTAGTGCCCTTCTCAGCGAAGCAAAGTCTTTCTTAAGTAGTCCAGGAAAGACTAATGGGGAGCAGTAAAGGAGGATGGGTAGAATACAAGAATTTACAAACTGAGAAAGTAAAGACTGCTTTATGCCAGACTGCCTAAATTTCCTAATGTAGAACGTTAAGCGAAACATCTTTCTAGTAACTAGCAAGATGTGGGAAGACCAGGAAAGATCGGTGGAAAAACTCAGCCCAAGGTACTTGACATTAGATGTATTTTCAACCTCTGTGCCGTCAATGATAGTGGGGCCATGTGAGCTAACTAGTTGCTGTAGGTCACATTTACGTCTGAAAGTGAAATTGACTACCTGACATTTAGACGGATTAAGCTTAAGTCCGTTTGAAGAGGACCACTGACTAATTTCCGACAGAAAGTTATTTAATTTGGAACAATCTGACTGAGAGTTGACAGGCATAGAAACCGAGAGGTCATCGGCATACTTAACAAAAGTGGCTACATCAGAATGAGGCAAGTCATGTAAGAAAAACGAAAACAGAAAGGGAGAAAGAACAGCACCTTGAGGAACACCAGCTAAAGTAAGTGAGGTAGTGGAGGACTTTCCATTGTAGACGGTGTACTGCTTCCTATCAGAAAAATAGGAATGCAACCACTTATTTGTCCAGCTTTCAGCCTGTGTTGCAGCAAGCTTACTTAGCAAGAGAGACCTGGGAACAGAGTCAAATGCAGATGTGTAATCAAGGAAGGCACAGCGAACGTATTTAGCTCCTTTATCTAAACTAGAGACTATGCTATGGTGGAGGACAACAGCGGCATCTAACGTACTCCTACTATGTTTATAAGCAAACTGGTTGGGGTCGTTGAAAGGTTTTAAAGAGGGATCAAGATTAAGTAAAATAAGTCTTTCCATAACTTTCAAAAAGGGTGAGGTAATTGCAATGGGTCTAAACTTAACATTAGGTCCACTTGTTGATTTAGGCACTGGAACGATCTTGATATTTTTCCATGATTCAGGTATAATACTTTTGGAAAACGATTCGTTGAAAATGTCAGTTAACGGGGAACACAAGATGTCGGCACACTTCTTAAGGATAACAGCAGGAACACCATCAGGACCAAGAGACTGAAGACACTTGAGGACATCATTCGTGTTAAAGCATGAGAAGCAGTCATTGTTTACACTATTTGAGTTAGGAATCATAACATTACAATTACGTTAAAATACAGGTTTCGAGAGTGAGTGTAATCAGGGTGTGTGAGACAATATGAAAATAAACCCACGAATTGGGCGACCTAGACATAACTTTGCATCGGTGGCATAGTGGTTAGGACTCTCGCCGACCATGTACATGGTCCGAGGTTCGATCCCCTGCCGATGCACACCTGATCTGATCTATGGTCGGCCTGCAAAATTTGGGCTACCGATATCCATGCTGAAAATTCCATACTTGTACAAAAGATACTACGTGGAATCAAGCTGTAATCAAAAAAAGGGTTGAAAATAACAACAATAAGAATGTGTATGTGGAGATATCCAGTCACTAGGATGGGCAAATAAAGGCTGGTGAAATTCAACAATAGCTTGACAGGAGTGAGAACAAACACTCCACTGACCTTAAACGCATGCCAGTCGTTGGTTAACGGTACCTGTTATTATGATAGCTAAAATATCAACGCTATCCACCAACTAAGCAGCAAATTTCACCCAGATCATGTTTCTAAGTACTGTTTGGACAATGTGTTAGTAGCTCATCAGGGTTAGAATCACAGTTATGATTAGGATTAGGTTTAGGTCTACGGTTAGGAGAAGGGTTGTAATGAGTGTTAGGATTAAGGTTAGACTTGTGGTGAGAGCAGGCCGTGAGAAAATATGAGCAAGGCTGATTCAACAACCAATCACAGCAAAGTTAACGTGGCAAAATATGATTCGCAGATAGAGAACTCCACTTGTCGAGGAATCCCGAAACAACCAATCAGAAGCCTGCGTTTGTCTGCCTAACTTCTGATAAACAACCAATCAGATGACTGCGCTTGTCTACTTGCATAAGCTATAATAATGTATGTGAAATATGTATAAATACGTGTTGATTTTCATAATAAAACGATCTGTTGCCTGGCCCTTGTCTTCTGTTGTTACAGACTTAGTGTCAAGTTTACGGTTAGGATTAAGGTTAGGGTTACCATTATGAATAGATTTAGAGTTGATAATATTTATTCTAATTTGTTTTCTTATCCACCTTTCTCTAGTAAGTAGTCGTCAATCCTCTTACTGGGAACCACAGTAATTCAACCTAGGGCTTTCGTGGAAGATTATGCAACTGGATAAAAGAGGCAAACAATTCAGAAAAATAGGTGATCTTTAGTTACCTCGATGAACAGAGATGAACAGAAACTAGTCTGACCTGGCAACTGATACTCTTCATTATAACTGAGACGCATTTTTAAGTCATATCAGAGGAAGATAACCTGTTTAATGTGTTTTCGAGCATTTTCTCGTCAATATACACGTCATTTTTTTGTGCAAATATTCCTCATTTTTATGACTGGTCAGCTGAAGGTCACTCGTGAGTTCGCACTCCTGGGACTGTGTGTGTAACTGCTACCGCAGATATATATATAAATTTGTATACATCGTTGGAGTTAACAATGGGAAGTGTATCTGTCGCCTTTTGATTGCATTAAAGAGCATGTTGTCCGACAGATGGGAACCAGCTTACCTTCAGGACTGGCTCTGGCTATTGATGCATTCAATCTTCTGTTGAATATCCCCGCAATATAATCACCTCTGATTTTCTTAACATGTACCGAAAAGCCCACATTGTCTCCTCAAGTTTAGCAGAACAGTCGCTATTAAATCCTTGAAATGCCTGATTCATATGTTCAGAAAGAAGCGGTTATCAGTCTTTCTTTGCCCATTCTGGGAAATTGACGTCCTTACTCTCTCTCTCTCTCTCTTTCCCTCCTGTTCACATTTAACTCCGTAAACTTTGGTCTCAACCTCTAGTGCTTATTACGTAACTCCTTTACGACTGTATGCTTGCATTGAATTTTTGTTTAAACTTGAACTCTTTGTGTCGACTGACAAGTAGGTTAAAATTGTTTGCGTAGATAAACTCGATGATGATTTCTTTACGCGGGGAGCAGTTGATTAGAATCCGACAAAAGGGACGATCACAGTCCCATCTTATTCTGTACAAACCAACATTGTTCCTGCTTTATTCAAATTCATAAAGGGGGATACATTTAAGGAGTTTATGAAAATATTTATTGGCAAATTATCTATATAATAGAGAAGATTTGTAGCTCAGGTGGGTGATTTGCGATTATTAGTGTTCTCTAAGGAGCTGGTTGGTTTAATTGTGGAGCTTTCGTCGTCCACCCTGCTGGACAACATCCCCCTTCAGAGCAATTTTCCATGAGTGATAGAATTGCATCTCCGGTAACCATCTTTACGCATGTATTGATCATTTTCTATTGACTTGGATTTTAAACTTTCTCGTCACATGTGATTTATTTTTTATTAGTTGGTAGATTTCGTCTATATTAACGTGTTTGTTAATTGCATATTCGTTCGTTTGAGTACCAGGCTTCTAGAAATTCCTTGACCGCATTTTCGGTGTTTCTTCTGTCTAAGATTTCGACATTATCCCAGTTATCAAACTGATGTCCATAATTGTCTATGTGCATTGATACTAAAGAATTTATATCATGTCTTTTCATGGTTGATTTGTGTTCTTGGATTCTGATTCGAAGGGGACACCCACTTTGGCCAATGTAATGCCTGTTTACAGTTTATTTTGTAAATGGTGTTAATTTTGTCTCCTTTTTCTATCGGATCTTTTGGTTTGCATAATATCGAATTAAGCGATTTGACTGACCGGTTTGTGTGCTATATCTATATCAAACGGTTTCAGTATTCTAGCTGTTATTTCAGAGATATTTCTGATGTATGGTAGGATGAATTTCTTTTTGGTCTTTGGTGATGGTTCTTTGTTGGTGTTGTGATTCGACTTTAAACACTTTTTGATGAAATTTTGTGGATAACCATTCTTCTTGAACACCGTTTGTAAGTATTTTTCTTCCATTCTTTTCACCTCTGGAGTACTACAATGTGTTTGAATTCTTCTAAACAATGTCTGCACACAGTTTCTTTTGTGAGCGATTAGATTATTGCTAGTATAGTTGAGTATTTGATCTGTGCATGTGCGTTGATTTTCTATATACTTGTGTTTCCTAAAATTTCCTGTATTGGTTCTCCTGATTAAGACATCTAAAAATGGGATTTTGTTATCTAATTCTTCTTCTCTTGTCGTGAATTTGATGTCTTCAAATATGTTGTTTATTAATTTTTGAGTATATTCTAAATTATTTCTCTTAATCATTACAAATGTATCATCAACGTAACGTACCCAGATTTTTGGTTTAATTATGCGTAGGGTGGACTATTAATTCTAATCTTTGCATGACGGCTTCAGATATTAGTCCTGATATGGGCAATGATCCCATTGGTGTTTCTTTTATCTGTTCATATATTTGAGTATTCAATTGGAAGTATGTTGTTAGGCATAATTTTATGAATTCTAACCAAGTTGAACATCACTGCGTTTTTATGTTTTCATCACTATAGAGTAATTGTTGCATAGTTTCTGTTGCTAGTTTTGGATTAAGTGAAGTATATAATGCTGTGACATCATGCAAGGACACCATTATTTCATTGTCTTCTATTTGAATGTTTTTGATTTTCTCTAAAAATTGGATTGTCTGTCTGTCTGTCTGTTTTCGACATAGAACTTTGCACCGACGTGCACCAACTCAAGTCGCCACACTCCATATAGCACACAAAGCAAGAGAAGAAATATATGATACAAACAGTAAACAGAGGTGTGAGACAAAGGAATAGTAATAACGAAAAACAATATAGTTTCATTGGAAATCATAAGTCACAAAGACCGAATACATCTTCGCCAGCCATTGAGAACGATTTTGAGCCATATCACTAATTGTTTCCAGCCTTCATTGGTGTTTACTGTCCTGAGGACTCCAACCAGTCAGGAAGTCTGCACCTTCCTACGTAGCTGGCTCAAACTAACTGTTGTGGATTTCATTGACTGGTGAAGCAATGTTTTGGTTTGACCACCGCTGGCTAGCTCTTTTCCAGTCTGACTCTATATCAGCTAACATTTCCTGTCGGTTGAGGAAGGTAATGACTAGACATACGTAACACATATCCTAACTATATCAGTTGATGTAAGTTCACAGCCTCGTCGATTGATTTCCCCTCCTACCTATCTAGCACTCGACCGATGCCAAACCTCAATATTGCTCACCTTATTATATCACTTCACACGGGAGATAGAACGCACTCACCTATGATCGAAGACAGCTAGTCTTTTCATGTCTTCCACTCCCAATGGCCAGGTCTCATTCACAACCATAAAGGAGGACGAAGCGGACTGATGAGCAGTACACCCGCCCTTTGATCGACAGCCAGCCGGATGTCACGTCTACACCAGAGACGGTGTAAACTGGCATATGCGAAACTAGCCCTCTCTATTCGTGCTGAGATTTCGTCAGAGATCAACCCGTTGACACTGGCTGATCGTACTTCCTAAATAATAAGTGAAGCGGTCAACGTGCTCTACCACTTCACTTTCTATTTATAAATTGGGAGTCAGTGTAGTCCAGTCCTGTAACATTATTTGAGGTGACGCTCAAATTGGATTGACGAATTGATAGAATGGTCGCATGACTCTGTTAGATAATTTAATTTCCTGAAAAGTTCTATCTATGCATATATGACTGTTTTATATCTTATATTTATATTGCTTTACATTCTACTTATTATTAACAGTTGGCATCAAATTCTGAATATGGTTCAGAGGCATCCACAACCAGTACAGTATTAACTGCAACTCCATACTATTTTCCATCTCATACTACTAACAATACTACTGATAACACTAATCATAATAAACCGAGTTCTGATTCACCTATTGTTAGTCAAGACCAACAAAAACACCCTGCACACTTTCATCATCCCCAGCAACAACAACATCGTAACAAGGCGAACTATACTACTAATACTTCGACTTCATCAGTAGTAACATACCCCAGGGAGAATGACTACTTAAATAAGAACAGTGCTAATATCCGTAAAGATACTACTACTACTACTACTACTAGCAGTAATAATGGAACAACTCGAATCAAGGCTGAAATACACTCAGTTAAAGTAGAACACGAAGAGGATTTCGAGGATGCTGATAATAATAACAATGACAATGATGAGATTATAATAACTACGAGCAGTACTGGGGGAGAAAATGAATATACCGTGAATGTTACGAATAATTCATTCAAGAAACAATAATAATAATAAAAAGAATATTTTATTTTATATATTGCATCAATTTTACATGGTGAGTTAAGTGAAATTAAAAGAATATTTCATTGGAATTTATATTTTGGGGTGTGAATCGATGTCGGTGGTGTTCCCTTGGGTTCGGAGTGAAACAACACATACGGGCTTCAATAGCTCATCTTTACTTTGGTAAAATTCTCTGAACTACTCATTTACCAGGCCCCATGATTTCAAATAGTCTATCATTTCCCACCCCCACCCCCCCCCACCTTATTACATAATCCGCTCTACATCCCATGTGTAGTTTCACATTCAAATTTCACTTGATTGATGTCATTTGACTATTTCCTCAGTGGGTGGGTGTCCAATTCATCTTCGTGTTCCTTTCCATATTTGCTAAGTAAAATAGATTCTTACATGATTTCATCATGAGCTGACATTAGTTAGAGAACCATTGGAAAACCTGGGAGCACTGGGCAACCAGCTGTTTCGTAGTAGTTTGGGATTCTGCTTCAGTAGTACGCACTCATCACAGGGGATTTGAACCCAGGACCTTCTGGTTACAAGGTGAGCTAGCTCGTGGACCATTAAGCCACTGGGACCCGATCCAATGACCAGCCCATGAATTCTAACTTCTGCCAATTCACGACATTAGCGTGATCGCTAGCCAATGTCTTCGGCGAGTATTTGTTCTCACACCCGCTACCTGCTGCATCCCACTGGTCACGACTTCTCACTATAACCGCAGGTGACTACCTACCTGAATAGGGCCAGTGACCAGTGAGCATCTCATTGATATTCAAGTATTGGTTTGTAAGGATTCGATTGATTGCTTCCAATTCGATTGGCCTCCAAAGCCTCAGGATGGTCGGGGGTGGGTGCCTTGCGCTGCGGGTTGGCCACCCCTCCGCACACCTCTTGAAATGCTCCCATATGACCGGGCGTCTTACATAGCCTCTCCTGAGGAAGTCCTACTCACTGCCTTCACGTGGCGGAGGTGTTTCTCACCAAAGTGAGAGGGCGAAAGCGGATGCCCGGCGCTCTCCACCGGGTTGACTGTCCATTGGATGACAGTCTAGGGGAGATGGCTAAACCCTGATTCCAAACCTCCAACGACTGGCGTATGAAGCTCACCGGCAGACGTATGGACAAAGGGCTTGTTGGATGTCCTGGATGTCTGGCCCCATTCAAAAAGGCGTATGAACCGAACTCCGGTCACCGGCTTCCAATGGATAGTGGACTCCTTACTCCACTCCTACTGCCTTGTAGGTCACACTTGGTTGTGTAAAGGCTAGAGCTGCACTCTCAAACAAATGGCCGAGCGATTCTGGGGACATCACTCGTACCAAATTCCCATGAAACTTCATGAACTCTCTTACAAATTGCCGCACCTGGGCAGCGATGATTCGAGACGTTCATGAAGCCGGCTCATCCTCCCGTAGGAGATAGCCGAAGTAAATCAAATCAATTACAGGGTTTCATGATGAGCTGAACCCTACCGATGGGTGCATATTGTGAAGAGTCCCAAACTAGGACGAAACAGCTGTCCAGTACTCCGTTGATGGTTTTCCAATGGTTCTGTAACTAATGTCAGCTCATGATGAAATCCTGTAACCAATCAAATCCCTAGAAACCAACATTTGAAGAATAGGTTCTTAGTTAGTTTGCTCCACTTCAGAGTTTCTTGTTGCTAATTCTTTCAGGTTGGCTAGTCATCTCATCTTCAGTACACCGATAGTGAAGAAAGCTATTGATAGAATTCGTCAGTAGTCCGTTGGAAATGCTTTTTGTGACACACACACACACACACACGCCAAGTTTCTTTGTGCTGAGTGTAGAAGACTTCCAAACGCATTTCAGAGTGACGAAGGTCTGTCTTTTCTTTCCAGTTCCGGTCTTAAAATCCTCATCCTTTCTGTCTACCTGTAGTTGAAATTATGCCTCCTAGGTAGGTTCCGAGTGGAATATAGTTCTTCAATATCACATCTTCACTTTCTTCTATTTTCTACCATCCTCTTCAGCTGGCTAGCTCCACGATCGCCCAAACTCTGTCATCTCTTCCGCCAACTCATAGAATCTCATCTATGCCACCCTCGCCCCCCCCCACCGGACCACCCACTCGTCGCTTCTCATTTGGATTCCGCTCAAGTGATAGCCTGCATTGCGCGCGATTTTATTCAATGGTTCCCTGAATGTATACCCCACCGATCTCTGTTTTCTCCCATAACATATTTGTTGAGCGATCAGCTCTTGGTCGGTTCGTCACCTCCATAGTCTCCTGTTTCTTATTCTTTCTGATTGGTTATCTTCATCACTTCCGTCTTCTCTATGTTCCATTGAACTTTTGGCTTTGCTATTTTCCTCTTCTGCCAGTCTACTGGTTTACGCCTGTAAGTCTTCCAGTTTGCGTCAATAAAGAATGTTCATTTGCCGAAAAAGTTTATGAGTATTAGTACAGTATGTGTTTTTCATTCAACGATTTCCTAGGAGAATATAGGACTTCAGGTTTGGAACTTTGGGATTTGATTAGAGATTGTGTTGTTTCTACGAGTGTTGGTACAGAGTGAATTTGTATCAGTCAAGTTTGCAATTGTCAAAATCCACATGACTTCCTTCATGGCTGCCAATACGCCTTACTGACTAATCAGTGCCAAATAACACAAAACCTAAGTTAGGCGGGGGGGGCTTCCTGCCGACTGCCTCCAACCACCTGATGCACTGATGTCTTAAAAACAAGCACCTTAAATCGCTCAGCCAATTCACTGTGAAGATGTGGCTCATTGGCCTAAGCAGCCGGTTTTCAGCTGATGGGTCATGGGTTCGAGCCAGCTAAACTTTATTCATTCTGGCCAACTGGATAGAATTATCAGCCTTCACATGATGAGTGTGGCTAATAGTCTGGTACACAAAAAAAAAGCTATTCCAAGAAGCTGAGTTCAAACAGAGACAGGTTGAGTTTAAATCAACCTAATTAGTCAGATATTAAGGTTGATTAATGATGGATAGCGTCAAGTAGAATGCTTACCGGCCATGCAGATGATTCGGGGTTCGATTCCCGGCCACCGACGCACTCCTTTACCTCGCTAAGCCAGTAATAGTTCTGGTAAAGAGGAAAGGTTGAACTTGAGGCTAGCAGCTCCATCCCGCAAAAATGAACACCACTACTACAGAACCTTCAAGCCTCTAGCTTGAAGCCCTATGTTCCAGCACTGGGAACGTGAAGGAATTATAATAATAATGATGGATATAGATTAGACTAGGCATAGATTAGAGTTAAGGTTAGGTTTGCAATAGATTATAATTCCCTTGGATTCACAGTGGAACATGGGGCTTCAACAGCACCTCTCTACTTTGTGCTATTCCATGAGGTCCTCTTCGGGGATGCCACAATTTCACAAAGTCTATCCCCCTCTCCGTAAAACACATGGTCTCTTGCATGTCACCCTCTAACTCATGCCCAACTAGTATCTCGCTTGCCGATCGAGTTCCACTCGGACGATGGGCTGTCACGAAATGTCATTCGATAATCTCCTCAGAATGTTTCTCCATTTTCTTCATAAAATCTTTTAAGCAATCGGTTCTTGATTACATATTAGTTTGTTTATTAGATGTATCACACAGTGAGTGAAACAGTATTAGTATTTACTGGATGACAAAGTTTCGAACAAAATTTATTATTGTTCATAATCATGCCATCAATTGTAATCACACGACTTCAAAACTTGAGTTTCATAGTTTTCTTTGTCTTCTCCTATTTGTCGTCGTTTGGGTAGTAGAATTTTCCAGATATCTGGGTGGACAAGTGTTGAGTTATTCCTATTACATGTATTCTCAGGTAGTTGATTCGATAAACAAAGCTTCAAATATCCCAATCTCTCCCTCCATCCACCCTGTGACATTAGATTGTAAAACTGTCATCATATCCCATCCTATGGTATGGTTTTGTGTTGTGTGTAATTGCATGTGGTGTCATGCTATAGCTGAACTATTCTCTAGATTTCTTATCTTATTCAGGTCAACTAAGATAAGAAATCTAGAGAATAGTTCAGCTATAGCATGACACCACATGCAGTTACACACAACCATACAACAATACAACGGAATGGGATAGGATGATAGTTTCAAAATCTAATGTAACAACAGGGTGAATGAAGGGAGAGATTGATAATAATGGAAGCTTTGTTTATCGAATCAACTACCTGAGAATACATGTAATAGGAATGATTCCACACCTCTCCACGCAGATATCTGGAACATTCTACTACCCCAACGACGACAAATAGTAGAGGACCAAGAAAAATATACAACTCAAGTTTCAAAGTCGTGTGATTATAACTGATGGAATGATTATGAATAATAAATAAATTTTGTTCGAAATGTCATTCACTAAATACTAATACTGTTTCACTCACTGTGTGATTTATCTAATAAACAAACTAATATGGAATTACTTAGAACCAAAGTGCCAAAGTTTTACAAATATATTAATACGTTTCTTGGATAGTTCATCCCTAGAGTTTCGTGTTACCAATTCGTTCTGACAGGCCATTTGAACTTCATTAATATGCATTATGATTTCATGTCCTATTTAATATATATTCTTTCTCATTGCTTTTCCTTCAAATTACATCAAGAGCTACAATCGTCATCCGAGACAACTTCCTACCTACCCACCTAACTACCTACCAACCTACCTCATGAAGATTATTCATCAAGATACTTTTGCATGCATCATTCATCAGTCTGTTAGCCAACCAACTGACGAATTTTCAATTCCCCCCCCATTCATATCTAAATGCTCAAAATGTATTTATATGGTGAGAAAAGAACCAAGCAGGAGACGGCAGGCGAAGAGGCCGATGAAAAGCACCACTCAATAATAATGATGATGATAATAATAATAATAATAATAATCTAATTCACCAAGTGAACATTCCTATTATTATTGTTATTTAATATCAAAGAGTCACTTCTTCGTGTGAGTGAGTCAGCGATAACCTTGTATAATTGTACAGATAGATGAATATCTCTACTTCTACCAGAAGTATTACTATATTATTGACTGATGAACACTACTCCTTTTCTCTGTCATTATTATAGATTATGCAATCATTCAATAAACAATTTAATAACTTAACATTCTCCATTCATCCTATTTTAACCATGTTACACCTTACGTTTACAATTATTTTGACATCTTTCCTAATACACCCTGTGTTTCTACTTCCCATTTCATCAATGTAGAAATAACTATACGCTAGCGAAGCAACTTTCTCATTAGTCGTAGTTGTAACACCTCTGTAGCAAGGACAGATTTGATGCCCTATCTTTAGTCTCACTGATGTTCTTATGAAATAAATAGCCTGCATGCCTTTTTTGTTAGTGAACATCGTAAACAAGACAAAATTCAGTAGAAAGCTTCCAAAATGATAGAATCCGGCGAGGGAGGGGGAAGATTTAGCCAGTTGTCTCGAGTGAATCCTCATTCTGTACTTGATTTTGCTCCTCAGTTGGTCAGACGAAATGGCTTTCACGCATTCTTTCCAAGATAAACAACACCTTTTCGCCTCCCCCGCTTATCTGGTCCACTTCTTTATTTATATTCCTCCTCTACTATTCTCTGACTCCCTTATTCAATTCTAAATAGGTGATAAGATATTGGTGGTGAATGAGTCTAGAGTCTTTGAAGATAACCTACTACTATTATTATTAGTAGTAGTAGTAGTATTAAGTAGATGAAAAAAACCACACACACACACGGTCATTTAGCCGACTCAATTTAGCATTGATTGTTGTAATATCATGTACACTGTGAGATACGTATTATCTATTTATCTACCTATCTACCTAGCTATTTAGAGATTAGATTAGTTGCTGTTAATCAAAAACTACGATTATCACTGTTATTATTATCATTATTCTTATTTACTACTTATATTCTTATCAGTAGTTAAAGTAGTACGTCTTAATTTTTCCCTTGAGTTGATTATTTCACTGCTCAGTAGTATATTCTTCTTTGTGTGTTTTTTCTTTTGGCAAATTCCACCCCACCCCCAACAAAATCAAGATATTTTTTTCTACTGGAAAACACGTTGGATCTCTTCACAAAAACTTTTCAACAATTTCCCCATCCATCCACCCACCCACCCACCTCTCTCACTTTCATTATTTCATTGGTCTCCTCTCCTTCTGTTTGTCTCTCGGCCTTATCAAAACATACTTCGATATGCCCAATGAACTCCTCTGATTATTATTTTGTATTTAATAACTCCTACTCTAAATAATGAGTAACTTTAATTGTAGCATTTAACCTAGAGAGATTGACTTTGTTTCCCGCTCACCAACCAACCACCTAGCCGTCCTTGCTCTAGTCTTTTCTCTTCTGTTCTGTCTGGCAAATCATCACCATTGTGTTAGAAACAATCAGGAATCATCAAACAGTTCCGTCTGTCATTGCAAGCACACACACACTGTAAACATTACGTCATCACTATACACACATATTACTCTTTCAATGAATTTTGTCGATGATTATTCTTCGCCCGTTTTTATTGTTTTCCGATTCCTTCATTCACTGAGTGAGTGATTTAATCACTCAACCACCCACCCACTCACCGACTGACTGACTGACTCCCTCACTCGCTCATTGTACAATCTGAGTAACCAGTTACTTACTTACTCAATTACTTACTTACTCAATTACTTACTTACGTACTTACTAGTCTTCTGTCCTTTGATCCTTCTCCTCAACCCAAAGAAGTGTGACGTAACCAGATGTGGAGAGGACAGTACCAGTAGATACTGCTACTACTACTACTACTAATAATAATAATAACAATAATGATAATTGTAACAAATTCAGATGATAATGAATACTATTCATACTATTGATATACTCCTTTTTTGTTTCCGGGACTAGTTTCATAGATTTCAATTGATTATCATATTAAAGAACACACGCATTATATATGCATATATACAAATATATATATTTTTTAAACTATAAAACGAAATAGTTTTCATATATTTCTATTTGAAATCACAGAATATACACATTCAATCATGGGGTTTATAATAAAAAATACGGTTAGAGCGAAGAAAATTCTCTTTTCAACGAAGTCAATATCAACTAGGCTGTAGTACATTCATGTGTATTCATGATAAATGGATGGGAAAGTTCCAAAACAATTCCCGGTCAAGGATCAAATTAATAAAATTGCAATTGAATAGAAGATTTCATCATCAGCTGACATCAATTAGAGAACCACTGGAAAACAAGTTGGGAGTACTGGACAGCTAGCTGTTTTATCCAGTGGGAAGCTGTGACCAGTAGGATTCAGCAGGTTGAAGATGAGGCAATAACACATCGAAGAAGACATTGCGACTTGTGGTCGCGCTATACCATGATATGGCAGAAGTTAGAATTGATGAGGCCACTGGATCGGCTCCCGGCGGCCTAGTCGTCTGTCTACGAGCTCACTAGCCTTGTAACCAGAAGGTTCTGGGTTCGAACCCCCCTGTGATAGGTGTGTAATGCTGAAGCAGAGTCCCAAACTAGGACGAAACAGCTGACTGTCCAGTACTCCTCGTGGCTGGTTTTCCAATGGTTCTCTAACTGATGTCAGCTCATGATGAAATCCTTCATCCAATCAATCAAAATCCCTTAAAAAACCAATACTTGAAAATTACAATTAGGAATTAGAATGCCATAATAAACAGGGGAGGGGGACGGATAGAACTCAAATAAAGTAGCACCATAATTACTGAGAAGATTGACATTGATTGTGCAATTAGCGATTAGAAATGGGGAAATAACAAAAATAGACAGAATGTTTGGCTAAAAAATCTACTGGGATCATAACTAATGGGACGAATAATTGTTTATGCAATTAGGGAAGTTCGGGTATGAAAATATGGTAGTGTAAGTAGGGATTAAGAAAAGCTTAAAAGTCACATGAATAAACTGGAAGTTTGGATAAGAAAGTCAATGGGATAGTCACTATTAGAAGAATTGCCTGTTTATGATGGCCATGGCATAAACAAGGGTTAGACGCATTTCTTTTGGATACATTGTGTGGTTTTGAGCTTTTGGATGGCTAGTGCCTCAGCTATGCCCAGATGTCTTAATTTTACCTTCTTCGATAGGTTCGATCGAATCTTGTATATTATTTTGATGGATTTTTCGAAAGGCGCTGAATGTCCTGAATTGCCCAGATGTTCTATCCTTTTACTAGCCAGGCTGAATAGTGTTCACCAGCGCTTTTTTCAAGTTGGCACATGATACGGCCGATGTACTCAGCTCCACAAGAGCAAGTAAACTGGTATATGCACTTTAAGGTGGCCCAACGCGACAGCTTGTCTTTCGCATTCTGGCTGAGCAGTTTCTTGCAGGAAAACGTCAGTCGTAGGCTCGCGGCAAAGTATGTCTTTATCAGAGATTTGGAGAGGCGTTTACGAAGTATTTCTGCCTCAGTGTCACCTTTGAATTCTAGATTAAGCAGAAGTGTCTTCTTCAGGACGAATTGAACTTTCTCAGAAGCCTTCTTTGATCTGGGATTCTTGTCTGTGAAACTTAGCGGAAAACCGTTTTCCATCAGGGTCCCTCGGAGATTACGCAGTTCTTCGTCAATCACTTCCTCGCTACATATCTTCCGAATCCTCGAGGAGAGAGCGCATATTAGGTTCTTCTTTCTGCTTAGGCGCACGAAGCTTTGAAAGTTGATGAATTGTCCATTCCATGTAGGCTTTTTGTACATGGAATTTTTCAGAGAGTTGTCGGCGTTTCTTGTCAGATGGACATTGAAGAAGTGTAACATTCCGTCAGATTCAGCTTCAAGAGTAAAGACGATGTTTTGGTGGGCATTGTTGATGGTTTGAAGTAAATTTTCAAGATCCAGGTTCTCATCACAAATGATGCAAGTATCATCAATGTATCTCTTGTAAAGATGGAGGTCAGGGATAGTCGATGACAAGAAGCTTTTTCCAAGGCTGACCATAAAACAGTCGGCCAAGAAGCGCCCCAGTGGCGAGCCCATTGCTAAGCCATCTGTTTACCTGCAGATTTCATCGTTGAATCTGAAGGAGACGTTGAAGGTACAACGTAGAAACAACTCCTCAAATATATATATATATATATATATATATATATATATATATATATATATATGCACGAACGCACACACACACACATAACCCCAAGTTATGAGGCAACCTGGCTGGCAATTCTGAAACTGGCATAAAAATCGAATAGTGGCGTCATCACTTCTAACTTCGAAATGAAAACATGTCCAACGAAGAGCTTCACTTTTCAGAGATATCATTCTGAAGCTGTACAATTTACTACATACATAGTGTGACAACAGAAGACAAGGGCCAGGAAACAGATCGTTTATTAGGGAAATCAACACATATTTATAAATTTTCATGTACATCATGATAGATTATTGTTAGCAGACAAAAACACAGTCTTCTGATTGATTGTTACTCACAGAAAGTTAACCTTGCATCTCTTTGTGACTGTTTCTTGAATGTCAAATCATCTATATGTTATTTGTATCCGCCTACGCAAAACCTTTGTTCTCATTTTTCTCACGACCAATATTGGGGACATAAACATTGACGTAAAATACTGTCCACCTACTTTGACCAACAGCCAGCTCTCACCACAATAGTAAATCGCCTTAGTAAATGATATGTATCCACATGATGTGTGTGTGTTTTTTTTGACAGTTCTGTTATATTTTGCTATGTGTATTTGGATCGATATTCCATTATAACTGACAATATGCTTTTGTCTGTCCACTAACTAAATAAACATGTATGACCTTGTTGTCACATGACATTACAACCAATCATGGTAGGACGTTATCTTATTGGTTCATGTGTACTAGCCATTTTCATATATACTTTTGTACTGTATACTTGTTGATACTTGTTCCCACTTTTCGTACATTACGTACCATTTCACTCACACTCTTGTGTGACATTTATTTCCCTTGTCTGGAAAATACAAGTATCATCGTAAACCTGGTGGTCTTCTGATTTCCGCGTCAGGACTATTAACTAACTACTCGACGAGTACATAACAGTAACTGAATAAATATTTCCGATGATGTGTCATTAGAATTGTAAATTTTAGACAGTAAATGATGTAATTCGAAAAAGCGTTAGTCCGGTAGAAACTAAAATAAGACTGAAGTACATAAATTGATTGACGTAATAGAGTTGACTGAATTTCATGAACATCTTTTTGTATATATTCTATGAAGTTTTCAGCGGAATTTTGTACATAATACTTTTTTGTTCAGGATCTTCATATAAATACATGAATACATGAAATAATAATAATAGTAGTATGACATGCAATTATAATCATAGTTTAATGTCAAATGTCAAGCCGATGTGCCTTCTTTCGATGAAAGCAAAAGTAAGGATGGGTACCTGGAATGTTCGTACAATGTACGAAACTGGAAAGGCTGCCTAGATAGCCGCTGAAATGAGAAGGTACAGAATAGAAGTGTTGGGAATCTGCGAAAGCAGATAGAACGGAACTGGAAGGTGCCAACTACCAACTGGAGAGATAATAATCTTTTTCGGCCACCCAGAGGACAACCACGAGGACACCGAGTGAGTAGCCATCATGATGTCACCAACAGCAGCCAAAGCTCTCATGCAGTGGGAACCAATCTCCTCCAGGATAATGACAACCAGGTCCAACTCAAAAGGAAGGAAAGTTACAGTCATTCAATGCTATGCGCCTACAAACGTCCCTGGACAACGTCCCAAATGGTGATATCAAAATCCTGATGAGCGACATGAATGCGAAGCTGGGAGGAGACAACACAGGAAGAGAACTCATCATGGGTCGAGAGGTCCTCGGTGAAATGAACGACAATGATGAACTCTTCTCAGACTTCTGCGCCTTCAATGATTTGGTGATTGGCGGTAGTGTGTTCAAACACAAGGATATACACAAGACGAGATGGATTTCACCAGATGGAAACACCAAGAACCAAATAGACTTCATCTCAATTTCAAGAAAGTGGAGACGGAGCCTACTGGACACAAGGTCAAGGAGAGGAGCAGATGTGGGTTCAGACCACTATCTAGTAGAAGGGACTTTCAAGGTGAAACTAAAAGCCTCGAGGATAGCTGGGGATAGGCCACAATGCAAGTTCAACACTCAATTACTGAAGGACACAACCACAAAAGACACTTTCACTGCAACTGTCAGAGCAAAGCAGGAAACACTACGCGACATCACTGAAGAATCATGCGTGGAAGAACATTGGAAGTCTCTGAAGGCGATTCTCAACGAAACGTGTTCAACGGTTCTAGGAAGAAAGAAGAGACAAGACAAGGAATGGCTCTCAACGGACACTTGGAAATTAATAGAAGAGAGGAGAATGGTGAAAGAGAAAATGATTCAATGCAAGGACGAACAGGAGAAGGAGACGCTGGACAAAGAAGTGAAGAAGAGTGCTAGGAAGGACAAAAGACGATTCTACGACAACCTCGCCACTGAAGCTGAGAAGGCAGCAGGCAAAAGGGACCTGAGAACACTATATCAGATAACCAAATCTCTATCCGGGAAGAGATCAACACAAGCGAAACCTATAAAAGACAGCCAAGGGAACCCAATCACCAAGGAAAAAATCAGATTAAACAATGGGCGGATCACTTCAAAGGACTCTTGAACCGACCATCACCTGCAACCCGTCCAGAAATACCAACAACAACATGCACACAACTGCAAGTTGACACCAATCCTCCAACGAGAGCTGAAGTCTTGAATGCAATCAAGCTTCTGAAAGCTGGAAAAACAGCCGGACCAGATGGAATACCCCCTGAAGCACTGAAAGCAGACCCAGAGACTACAGCAGACATGCTGACTCCATTATTGCAAAAGGTCTGGAAGGAGGGAAAGGTGCCTACTGACTGGAGGAAAGGTTACCTCGTGAAACTACCAAAGAAGGGCGACTTAGGACTCTGCAAGAACTGGCGAGGAATCATGCTTCTGTCGACGCCAAGTAAAATCCTGAGTCGCATCATCCTGGAGAGAATAAAGGACGCACTGGATACAGAACTCCGACCAGAACAAGCTGGATTCAGGAAAGGCAAATCATGTACTGACCAAATTGCAACTCTACGCATCATCATCGAACAAAGCATGGAATGGCAATCAAACCTCTACCTCAACTTTATAGACTTTGAGAAGGCCTTCGACAGACAGCGTTGATCGTGAAGTAATTTGGAAATTACTCGAGTACTACGGTGTACCCCAAATATTCATCAACCTTATTCAACAGCTGTACGACAACGGCACATGTCAAGTGATCCACAACGGAAAACTCAGCGAGGCGTTTGGAGTAAACACAGGAGTCAGACAAGGGTGCTTATGATCACCAATGATATTCCTAATTGTGGTAGACTGACTGGATTATGCGTCAGACAGTGAGTGGGAAACGAGAAGACAGGGATATCCTGGACCGACGTGAAGAACCTAGAAGACCTGGATTTCGACCGTGGATGATTTATGTTTGATGTCACACAAAATCGAAGACTTACAAGCGAAAACCGACAAACTGGTCGAAGAAGCAGCCGGCGAAGACAGGACTCCAGGTGAACACAGACAAGACGGAGATGATGAAAATATCCAACCAGCCAACAACAGCAGCAACATCCAGCGTCAATCACCATCAACGGGAGGGATTTGAAAGAGGTTACTTCATTCACTTATCTAGGGAGCATTGTCTCAACTACAGGAGGAGCGGACGAGGATGTCAAATCGAGCGAGAATCAGGAAGGCGAGAAACACATTCATCAACCTGAAACAATCTAATCTGGAAATCTTCGTCACTCAGCATCAACAACAAAATTTGGTCGAATTTTCAATATAAACATCAAGTCAGTCAGTTCTTCTATACGGATCAGAAACTTGGCGGGCGGGTCACAAAGAATATTTACAACAGCCTGTTTCAGACGTTACTTTTATCAACAACTGTCTTCGCTCTATACTGAAGATCAGATGGCCGGAAAGAATCACCAACAAGGAACTATGCGAACAAACAAACAAAACAAGAACAAATCGCCCAACAAATATGCGGAAGAAAGTGGAGATGGATCGGACACTCGCTGAGGAGGCCACTGGGTGACATCGCGCGTCAGGCCATCGCTCGAGTCGAGCCCGAAAGGGAAGCGGCGAGTGGGTCGTCAGTGCGAGGGTGACATGGAGGAGTTCGTGTGAAGAGGAGTTGAAAGAGTATAGACTAACATGGATGCAGGTGAAAAGTACAGCAGAAGACAGAAGCAAATGGAGACGTGCAGTTGAAGCCCTATGTTTAATAATAATAATAACAATAATAACAATTTCGCTTTATTCCAGAAACAGTACTTGTGGTACAGTGTGGAATTTTCAGCACATATCTACAATATTGCATCTAATTTACTCGTACATTTAAAAGGAGTATTATAAAAAATATATATATATAAAAAAAAAAAAACCAAAAAAAACACAGAAATAACAAAAAATGCAGATAAAAATACCAAGTAAAAAGGAAGATCAACACAAATAATGAAAAAAAATTTCAGTATTGGTTAGTGGAAGCTACGATATGTGTATGCGTGGTGAACAGTAACAGCTATAATCATACGGGAAATTATGAGATGTTCTTAAAAAATGTTTATAGCTAAGATGATCAGTTAATTTGATTGAACAACACTAAACAATCATAAGATAAACATTTCAGGTTGTGTTTTTTTTTATTGTCAGCACTAATGCGGTTGTTTGTAGTGGTAGTGTGAGGAATCATGCATAATACAAAAAAATTTTAAGATGGTGATAGTGGCAATAACAAACAAGATTGTCAGTTAAATAGTGCCGAACAAAGAACAACCACAAAACTAATGTTACATGATGGTTAATGACGGGACAATTTTGTAATACTCATAGTGATAATATAGTCGGAACCAGTAGATATACAAAGAAGGAATAGAATAAAGAATAAAAATGTAAGCCAATGATAATAATTTTAAGCAGCTAAGTATGTTTAAGAAGGTTGTTCACTGTAGAATACAAATAAGAGAGTATAAGGGAGAAATAACAAGGGCCAAAATTATGTTATTAACAACAAAGCAAGTCATAGGTTTCGCGCTTAACATTGTCTCTGTCACTTAGAACACGGGCCAAATATGGTATCGTTGAGTTCCTATACTTGGTTGTATGAGCATATATTATTTTGTACTGATTTCTGGTTCTACCTGATGAGATGCAAGGAGAGAGTTGGGAATAGAGGGGGTGTTGGGGGTCAGAGAGTATGGTTGTAGACCATTTCTCACATGTATTCAGATGCTTATCTACTAATGTTGTGATGAGCTGACTGAGTTTTACACCGCTAGTCCTACTAATTACCTTCAACATCCTTCTCAGGATGGTATAATCCTTTTTCAGTAACCCAGGAAAGACTAACGGGGAACAGTAAAGTAGAATAGGTAGGATACGAGAGTTGACAAATTGTGAAAGCAGAGGTTGAGGGACTCCAGTTAGTCTGAGTTTCTTAATGTAGTAGGTTAGACGAAACACTTTCTTGGAAATCATTTGGATATGAGATGAACAGGTAAGGTCGGAAGATATAACTAATCCGAGGTATTTTGCACTAGACTTTGTTTCAATTATAGTCCCCTCAATTCTACAGACATCATGAGTGCTTACTAGTGTTTGTAGATCTCGTTTATGCTTAAAGGAGAAGTCAATACTCTGGCTTTTTGAGGAATTCAGCATGAGGCCATTTAGTTTTGACCACTGACTGATGTCCGATAGGAAGCTATTTAATTTGAAACAGTCTGACTGAGACTTAACGGGAAGCGAAACAGTCAGGTCATCTGCATATTTGACGAAGTTGATTTCGTCTGAAAGAGGTAAGTCATGTAAGAAGAAGGAAAAGAGAAACTGAGAGAGAACAGCACCCTGAGGAACACCAGCTTCAGTAAGCAA
This sequence comes from Trichobilharzia regenti, assembly GCA_944472135.2. Lineage (NCBI taxonomy): Eukaryota > Metazoa > Platyhelminthes > Trematoda > Strigeidida > Schistosomatidae > Trichobilharzia > Trichobilharzia regenti. The sequence continues at coordinate 5,565,615 of OX235268.1, forward strand.
AGGAGAGGAAGCTACACCATTATATACCGTGTACTGCATCCTATTGGAGAAGTAAGAGTGCAGCCAGTTGATAGCCCAGGACTCAGTTTGTGTAGGGCTAAGCTCGTTTAACAAAAGGCCTCTAGGCACAGAGTCAAAAGCAGATGTGTAATCAAGGAAAGTACAACGGACATACTTGGCCCCTTTGTCTAAGGAGGGTACAATGTTGTGATGAAACACAGCAGCAGCATCCAAAGTACTTCTACCCTGTTTGTAAGCAAACTGCTTTGGATCGTTTGAGAAGCTTAGGGAGGGAATGAGTTTTTGTAACAGTACTTTCTCCATCAGTTTCAAAAAAGGAGAGGTAATGGCAATAGGTCTAAACTTAACACTATATCCAGAACCAGACTTGGGTACAGGGATGATTTTAATATCTTTCCACAGAGAAGGTACATTATTATTAGAAAAAAAAGTATTAAAAATGTTTGTAAGTGGGTTACTTAAAATATCAGCACATTTCCTTAGGAAAATGGCAGGTGTACCATCAGGGCCTAGACTCTGGGAAGGTTTACAAGAACATTATCCAGCATGGTTGCGAAAAGGCAATACTGGTGCAATAAGGAGTGCGATAATTGAACACCTGGTCAACACTGATCATTGCATTTCAACGAACGCCTCCTTCAAAGTAATCTACAGAGTCAAGAATAACATATCAAAGGCAATACGGTTTCGTCTCCTTTGCATCGCTGAAGCTCTGGCCATTCACATGGAAAAACCGGAGCTGTGCATACAAAAGAAGATTACTCAACCACTTCTACTCTCATGGTAACAATGTTTTGATTTGTTTTGAGCTTTTATTTTTATTTTGATGACTTAATTTTGTTTCTTTGCCTGTTCCTTAATTGCTTATAATTCTTGTATTCACTTAAATCTCTTACATAGTTTCGTATTATCTACTTTGTTTCTATGTGCATCCTGAGTAAAACTCACTCATCAAACTATTCATATTATTATTGCATAACTTCTTTTAACAACTGTTTGTGACAACTCATCACCTTTGTTACTACCCTAGCACTTAATGGTCCTGACTTATATTACCAACCTTTACCTGTTTAGTTAAAATAACCTTAAGCAATTATAATTCTTGTATCCACTTAGATCTCTTACATAGTTTCGTATTATCTACTTTGTATCTATGTGCATCCTGAGTAAAACTCACTATTATTATTACAACTGTTTGTGACAACTCATCATTTTTTTACTACCCTAGTTTCATTAGCACTCAATTTTCTTGACCTGTATTACCAACTTTCACTTGTTTAGTTAAAAGTAACCTTAACCAATTGTAACTTTGTTTGACAAACTTAATGTACACATACATACAAAACAATGCATATATATTTGCGATTGTACAGCTAAGAAAATGAATTCGCCGAAATGAGACTCTTCGCTGATCTACGTGTTTTGTTTTCATTAATGCCTGGATGGGGATTATCCATGAATTAAGAGATTTCAAACATTTAAGAACATCAGAAGTATTGAAACGATGAAAGTCACTGGTCGTGTTATTAGTTAAATTGAAGGCAGAAGGTTCCACTAGAAACCCAAGGGAGTAATAATAATAAAAAATAATAAAATGTCAAGTGGCAAAATAGTTAATGTCACATATGGAGAATAATACATAAGGTGTACAGATTTTGGAAAGAGATACATAATTATAAGATTAGTAGACGAATATAAAATGTTACATAACATGGTGTGAAATTTGACAAGATAGAATTCAATATTGTAAAAATAAAAAGTATACAAATGAGTAATTTTGGGTTTAAAATGTCAAGTGGGTCAAGTGGAAAAGATTCAGAGTGAGAATAGTAATAATAATAATAGAAATAATCGTAGTAATAAGGGAAAAGTACATAGAATAACTAAATAAACAAGATAAATAAATGTCTATCCCTCTACGGCCAAGGCAGCAATAGGGATTGCACATACTTCTTTTGTACACAAACGTCTTGCTTAAAGTCATGAATTGCCAAGGGCTCAGCTGTCTCTAGAAGTCTGTAACGAAGAAAACACGGGAAGTTAGCATGAATTCTATGTATGATCTTGAAATCATGATCAGGGTTGACCGAGCGACAGAAGTCGATCAGGTATTCCAGAATAGAACTTCGCACACACTTCCTTTCTACCTTGTAAAACCAAGCTGGAATATGTTCTCGTATCCGTGTGGAAAGCGTCCTCTGACTACGGCCAATGTGCCTTGCTCCACAAGAACAGGTGAACTGGTAGATGCACATGGAGGCGATCAGACGGGGGAGCTGGTCTTTTACAGAGGTAGAGAACAATTTGCGGCTCGTGAACGTCATATGTAAATTTTTGCAGGGAACGTCTTACTGACTGATTTAGAGAGACGATATTGAGCATATCTGAAGCTTGATCACCTTTGAATTCCAAGTTCATGAATAAGGTTTTCTTTGGAACTCAGTCGATGACCAGTTAAAACTCCTTATCTTTTATGTTGCTGTCAATAAATCGGTTAGCGTAACCGTTTTCTGAGAGTGTGGCTTTTAAGAAGTCAAGCTCTGAGTCAACGCAATCAGAACTACAAATTTTCCTTATCCTCATGATATTGTCTTCTCTGTCTTCTTCGAGAAATGCATAACATTTTGTTGATAAACAATTATGAGTGCCGAACAAGTACGTTTACTCCATTTGATACTGTTTTAATGATCTAATTACCACAGTGAATTACGATTTATAATCGCGCACTATTTGAAATAAATTTATCTCTACCACTTGGATTTGTTTTTTGAAGGAAATCGAGGTACAACTGTTATAACTCAGTTGCCAATTAGTTATAACTGAAGTGAACTGAATAAATCCGTCGGCGATAAGAGTAAACAATAGACGCCAAGGTCAGATGACCTTGAAACAGCCAATCAGATTCTTCGAGGTGAAAATCGGTACTTAATTTGCAAAGAAGTGTATCTACGATATATATATGTAATAAAAATGAATCATACAGGGTATAAATCTCTAATATGCTTCAAAAACTGGTCCCAGATTCTCATAGAAGTGATGATAGACATATCATACCAAGGTATTCTCTATTTCTCCAGCTGTAGCAGATACTGGTTGCATAAACTCAGCATACCACTAAGGGAGAGCTTTGATTTCGAGAAGAAAGTGTCTAAAACATCACCGATTATGCACGACTTACCAACTTATACAGACTTCCTCATGCAATAAAGTGGTTGCATCTGAATGTATAACCATAAATAGTCCGCCAATAATTTTGCAGAGTCATTATCCCTCCACATATCCGTGTTTTATTCCTCTCTGTCAACCCATGTTTTCCACAGAGAAGTCAAAAACCAAATCTAGGAGATATTTTCAACGAGGATTGTGGCCAGAAACCATTTGTAATGCTGATCGGCTGTTTCAAGGTCATTTGACTTTAGTGTCTATTGTTTAGTCTTGCCATGTCTGCGCCTGTTAATTACTATAACAGTAATCAACTCGACTGGGACGCTAATACGTCCATTTGTCCGTTGTGCCTACCAATTCATGGACCCACGCAAACATCAAAAGACAAAGGCTGGCCTGTGAATCTGAGATATTGTATTAAACTACACTACATTATATAGTTTTAGAAATGACACATGATATTTATACATTTTCTTTACCATAATAAATTCAGCTCACGACCGTGGGAATATATGGATCTTATAGATTGGAAATGTCTATCCTGATTAGTTGGTTATCAGACAAAGATCAAGGTGAGACAAAGGAAGATGAATTGATCTCACACACACTAAATCACAATATGCGTGAGAAATGATACATTCACATAGTAACTCCATCACATGATAAATCACAGGATTCGTGAGAAAGGATGACATACTACTTTATGCTGGGTCCTATCAACAACAATGTGGAGTAATGATATTAGATGCTTGAAGGCAATCAGCGAGAAGCCTCGCCTGACCTAGGTTTCGTGCTAGTTGGCAACCAACAGTCAGCAAGACGCTTCAAATCAACGTGCACCGTGATGACAAGCTACCCAGAATGGTGACCACATTGCAAACCTGACTGACGGATAGAATTCCGTCTGCACCAAAGAAAAGACTAGACATATCACACTAGTTACTAGAATCTAATCGAATTATTATGGAGTAGTGCTGGGAAATACTTCAGATGGGATCATATTGCTTCAGATGACATATATTATACAATTGGTGGATGGTGGCTAGCAGTGGAATCCAGGATGCGCATTTCGTCCTATTTGGGACTCGTCAGCTGGATGTACCTGCATTTCTCAGTGAGTGATGATGTTCCCACCGAGGCTCGAACCCAGTACCCATAGTTTCAAACGCCAAAGCGTTATCCACTAGACCACTTGGGCCACGAGAGCCACCTCTTGTGCAACGGGTCATATTAATTATTGAATTGAATTTTGATTTGCCCGTCGATTGATTGGACCGAAGTGCTCGGTCTCAGGTTGACATGTCGGCTTCTTGTGCAGATGCTTCGACGATGTCTGGGTATTTAATTAGTATACAATTGGTGGATGGTGGCTAGCAGTGGAATCCAGGATGCGCATTTCGTCCTATTTGGGACTCGTCAGCTGGATGTACCTGCATTTCTCAGTGAGTGATGATGTTCCCACCGAGGCTCGAACCCAGTACCCATAGTTTCAAACGCCAAAGCGTTATCCACTAGACCACTTGGGCCACGAGAGCCACCTCTTGTGCAACGGGTCATATTAATTATTGAATTGAATTTTGATTTGCCCGTCGATTGATTGGACCGAAGTGCTCGGTCTCAGGTTGACATGTCGGCTTCTTGTGCAGATGCTTCGACGATGTCTGGGTATTTAATTAGTATACAATTGGTGGATGGTGGCTAGCAGTGGAATCCAGGATGCGCATTTCGTCCTATTTGGGACTCGTCAGCTGGATGTACCTGCATTTCTCAGTGAGTGATGATGTTCCCACCGAGGCTCGAACCCAGTACCCATAGTTTCAAACGCCAAAGCGTTATCCACTAGACCACTTGGGCCACGAGAGCCACCTCTTGTGCAACGGGTCATATTAATTATTGAATTGAATTTTGATTTGCCCGTCGATTGATTGGACCGAAGTGCTCGGTCTCAGGTTGACATGTCGGCTTCTTGTGCAGATGCTTCGACGATGTCTGGGTATTTAATTAGTATACAATTGGTGGATGGTGGCTAGCAGTGGAATCCAGGATGCGCATTTCGTCCTATTTGGGACTCGTCAGCTGGATGTACCTGCATTTCTCAGTGAGTGATGATGTTCCCACCGAGGCTCGAACCCAGTACCCATAGTTTCAAACGCCAAAGCGTTATCCACTAGACCACTTGGGCCACGAGAGCCACCTCTTGTGCAACGGGTCATATTAATTATTGAATTGAATTTTGATTTGCCCGTCGATTGATTGGACCGAAGTGCTCGGTCTCAGGTTGACATGTCGGCTTCTTGTGCAGATGCTTCGACGATGTCTGGGTATTTAATTAGTATACAATTGGTGGATGGTGGCTAGCAGTGGAATCCAGGATGCGCATTTCGTCCTATTTGGGACTCGTCAGCTGGATGTACCTGCATTTCTCAGTGAGTGATGATGTTCCCACCGAGGCTCGAACCCAGTACCCATAGTTTCAAACGCCAAAGCGTTATCCACTAGACCACTTGGGCCACGAGAGCCACCTCTTGTGCAACGGGTCATATTAATTATTGAATTGAATTTTGATTTGCCCGTCGATTGATTGGACCGAAGTGCTCGGTCTCAGGTTGACATGTCGGCTTCTTGTGCAGATGCTTCGACGATGTCTGGGTATTTAATTAGTATACAATTGGTGGATGGTGGCTAGCAGTGGAATCCAGGATGCGCATTTCGTCCTATTTGGGACTCGTCAGCTGGATGTACCTGCATTTCTCAGTGAGTGATGATGTTCCCACCGAGGCTCGAACCCAGTACCCATAGTTTCAAACGCCAAAGCGTTATCCACTAGACCACTTGGGCCACGAGAGCCACCTCTTGTGCAACGGGTCATATTAATTATTGAATTGAATTTTGATTTGCCCGTCGATTGATTGGACCGAAGTGCTCGGTCTCAGGTTGACATGTCGGCTTCTTGTGCAGATGCTTCGACGATGTCTGGGTATTTAATTAGTATACAATTGGTGGATGGTGGCTAGCAGTGGAATCCAGGATGCGCATTTCGTCCTATTTGGGACTCGTCAGCTGGATGTACCTGCATTTCTCAGTGAGTGATGATGTTCCCACCGAGGCTCGAACCCAGTACCCATAGTTTCAAACGCCAAAGCGTTATCCACTAGACCACTTGGGCCACGAGAGCCACCTCTTGTGCAACGGGTCATATTAATTATTGAATTGAATTTTGATTTGCCCGTCGATTGATTGGACCGAAGTGCTCGGTCTCAGGTTGACATGTCGGCTTCTTGTGCAGATGCTTCGACGATGTCTGGGTATTTAATTAGTATACAATTGGTGGATGGTGGCTAGCAGTGGAATCCAGGATGCGCATTTCGTCCTATTTGGGACTCGTCAGCTGGATGTACCTGCATTTCTCAGTGAGTGATGATGTTCCCACCGAGGCTCGAACCCAGTACCCATAGTTTCAAACGCCAAAGCGTTATCCACTAGACCACTTGGGCCACGAGAGCCACCTCTTGTGCAACGGGTCATATTAATTATTGAATTGAATTTTGATTTGCCCGTCGATTGATTGGACCGAAGTGCTCGGTCTCAGGTTGACATGTCGGCTTCTTGTGCAGATGCTTCGACGATGTCTGGGTATTTAATTAGTATACAATTGGTGGATGGTGGCTAGCAGTGGAATCCAGGATGCGCATTTCGTCCTATTTGGGACTCGTCAGCTGGATGTACCTGCATTTCTCAGTGAGTGATGATGTTCCCACCGAGGCTCGAACCCAGTACCCATAGTTTCAAACGCCAAAGCGTTATCCACTAGACCACTTGGGCCACGAGAGCCACCTCTTGTGCAACGGGTCATATTAATTATTGAATTGAATTTTGATTTGCCCGTCGATTGATTGGACCGAAGTGCTCGGTCTCAGGTTGACATGTCGGCTTCTTGTGCAGATGCTTCGACGATGTCTGGGTATTTAATTAGTATACAATTGGTGGATGGTGGCTAGCAGTGGAATCCAGGATGCGCATTTCGTCCTATTTGGGACTCGTCAGCTGGATGTACCTGCATTTCTCAGTGAGTGATGATGTTCCCACCGAGGCTCGAACCCAGTACCCATAGTTTCAAACGCCAAAGCGTTATCCACTAGACCACTTGGGCCACGAGAGCCACCTCTTGTGCAACGGGTCATATTAATTATTGAATTGAATTTTGATTTGCCCGTCGATTGATTGGACCGAAGTGCTCGGTCTCAGGTTGACATGTCGGCTTCTTGTGCAGATGCTTCGACGATGTCTGGGTATTTAATTAGTATACAATTGGTGGATGGTGGCTAGCAGTGGAATCCAGGATGCGCATTTCGTCCTATTTGGGACTCGTCAGCTGGATGTACCTGCATTTCTCAGTGAGTGATGATGTTCCCACCGAGGCTCGAACCCAGTACCCATAGTTTCAAACGCCAAAGCGTTATCCACTAGACCACTTGGGCCACGAGAGCCACCTCTTGTGCAACGGGTCATATTAATTATTGAATTGAATTTTGATTTGCCCGTCGATTGATTGGACCGAAGTGCTCGGTCTCAGGTTGACATGTCGGCTTCTTGTGCAGATGCTTCGACGATGTCTGGGTATTTAATTAGTATACAATTGGTGGATGGTGGCTAGCAGTGGAATCCAGGATGCGCATTTCGTCCTATTTGGGACTCGTCAGCTGGATGTACCTGCATTTCTCAGTGAGTGATGATGTTCCCACCGAGGCTCGAACCCAGTACCCATAGTTTCAAACGCCAAAGCGTTATCCACTAGACCACTTGGGCCACGAGAGCCACCTCTTGTGCAACGGGTCATATTAATTATTGAATTGAATTTTGATTTGCCCGTCGATTGATTGGACCGAAGTGCTCGGTCTCAGGTTGACATGTCGGCTTCTTGTGCAGATGCTTCGACGATGTCTGGGTATTTAATTAGTATACAATTGGTGGATGGTGGCTAGCAGTGGAATCCAGGATGCGCATTTCGTCCTATTTGGGACTCGTCAGCTGGATGTACCTGCATTTCTCAGTGAGTGATGATGTTCCCACCGAGGCTCGAACCCAGTACCCATAGTTTCAAACGCCAAAGCGTTATCCACTAGACCACTTGGGCCACGAGAGCCACCTCTTGTGCAACGGGTCATATTAATTATTGAATTGAATTTTGATTTGCCCGTCGATTGATTGGACCGAAGTGCTCGGTCTCAGGTTGACATGTCGGCTTCTTGTGCAGATGCTTCGACGATGTCTGGGTATTTAATTAGTATACAATTGGTGGATGGTGGCTAGCAGTGGAATCCAGGATGCGCATTTCGTCCTATTTGGGACTCGTCAGCTGGATGTACCTGCATTTCTCAGTGAGTGATGATGTTCCCACCGAGGCTCGAACCCAGTACCCATAGTTTCAAACGCCAAAGCGTTATCCACTAGACCACTTGGGCCACGAGAGCCACCTCTTGTGCAACGGGTCATATTAATTATTGAATTGAATTTTGATTTGCCCGTCGATTGATTGGACCGAAGTGCTCGGTCTCAGGTTGACATGTCGGCTTCTTGTGCAGATGCTTCGACGATGTCTGGGTATTTAATTAGTATACAATTGGTGGATGGTGGCTAGCAGTGGAATCCAGGATGCGCATTTCGTCCTATTTGGGACTCGTCAGCTGGATGTACCTGCATTTCTCAGTGAGTGATGATGTTCCCACCGAGGCTCGAACCCAGTACCCATAGTTTCAAACGCCAAAGCGTTATCCACTAGACCACTTGGGCCACGAGAGCCACCTCTTGTGCAACGGGTCATATTAATTATTGAATTGAATTTTGATTTGCCCGTCGATTGATTGGACCGAAGTGCTCGGTCTCAGGTTGACATGTCGGCTTCTTGTGCAGATGCTTCGACGATGTCTGGGTATTTAATTAGTATACAATTGGTGGATGGTGGCTAGCAGTGGAATCCAGGATGCGCATTTCGTCCTATTTGGGACTCGTCAGCTGGATGTACCTGCATTTCTCAGTGAGTGATGATGTTCCCACCGAGGCTCGAACCCAGTACCCATAGTTTCAAACGCCAAAGCGTTATCCACTAGACCACTTGGGCCACGAGAGCCACCTCTTGTGCAACGGGTCATATTAATTATTGAATTGAATTTTGATTTGCCCGTCGATTGATTGGACCGAAGTGCTCGGTCTCAGGTTGACATGTCGGCTTCTTGTGCAGATGCTTCGACGATGTCTGGGTATTTAATTAGTATACAATTGGTGGATGGTGGCTAGCAGTGGAATCCAGGATGCGCATTTCGTCCTATTTGGGACTCGTCAGCTGGATGTACCTGCATTTCTCAGTGAGTGATGATGTTCCCACCGAGGCTCGAACCCAGTACCCATAGTTTCAAACGCCAAAGCGTTATCCACTAGACCACTTGGGCCACGAGAGCCACCTCTTGTGCAACGGGTCATATTAATTATTGAATTGAATTTTGATTTGCCCGTCGATTGATTGGACCGAAGTGCTCGGTCTCAGGTTGACATGTCGGCTTCTTGTGCAGATGCTTCGACGATGTCTGGGTATTTAATTAGTATACAATTGGTGGATGGTGGCTAGCAGTGGAATCCAGGATGCGCATTTCGTCCTATTTGGGACTCGTCAGCTGGATGTACCTGCATTTCTCAGTGAGTGATGATGTTCCCACCGAGGCTCGAACCCAGTACCCATAGTTTCAAACGCCAAAGCGTTATCCACTAGACCACTTGGGCCACGAGAGCCACCTCTTGTGCAACGGGTCATATTAATTATTGAATTGAATTTTGATTTGCCCGTCGATTGATTGGACCGAAGTGCTCGGTCTCAGGTTGACATGTCGGCTTCTTGTGCAGATGCTTCGACGATGTCTGGGTATTTAATTAGTATACAATTGGTGGATGGTGGCTAGCAGTGGAATCCAGGATGCGCATTTCGTCCTATTTGGGACTCGTCAGCTGGATGTACCTGCATTTCTCAGTGAGTGATGATGTTCCCACCGAGGCTCGAACCCAGTACCCATAGTTTCAAACGCCAAAGCGTTATCCACTAGACCACTTGGGCCACGAGAGCCACCTCTTGTGCAACGGGTCATATTAATTATTGAATTGAATTTTGATTTGCCCGTCGATTGATTGGACCGAAGTGCTCGGTCTCAGGTTGACATGTCGGCTTCTTGTGCAGATGCTTCGACGATGTCTGGGTATTTAATTAGTATACAATTGGTGGATGGTGGCTAGCAGTGGAATCCAGGATGCGCATTTCGTCCTATTTGGGACTCGTCAGCTGGATGTACCTGCATTTCTCAGTGAGTGATGATGTTCCCACCGAGGCTCGAACCCAGTACCCATAGTTTCAAACGCCAAAGCGTTATCCACTAGACCACTTGGGCCACGAGAGCCACCTCTTGTGCAACGGGTCATATTAATTATTGAATTGAATTTTGATTTGCCCGTCGATTGATTGGACCGAAGTGCTCGGTCTCAGGTTGACATGTCGGCTTCTTGTGCAGATGCTTCGACGATGTCTGGGTATTTAATTAGTATACAATTGGTGGATGGTGGCTAGCAGTGGAATCCAGGATGCGCATTTCGTCCTATTTGGGACTCGTCAGCTGGATGTACCTGCATTTCTCAGTGAGTGATGATGTTCCCACCGAGGCTCGAACCCAGTACCCATAGTTTCAAACGCCAAAGCGTTATCCACTAGACCACTTGGGCCACGAGAGCCACCTCTTGTGCAACGGGTCATATTAATTATTGAATTGAATTTTGATTTGCCCGTCGATTGATTGGACCGAAGTGCTCGGTCTCAGGTTGACATGTCGGCTTCTTGTGCAGATGCTTCGACGATGTCTGGGTATTTAATTAGTATACAATTGGTGGATGGTGGCTAGCAGTGGAATCCAGGATGCGCATTTCGTCCTATTTGGGACTCGTCAGCTGGATGTACCTGCATTTCTCAGTGAGTGATGATGTTCCCACCGAGGCTCGAACCCAGTACCCATAGTTTCAAACGCCAAAGCGTTATCCACTAGACCACTTGGGCCACGAGAGCCACCTCTTGTGCAACGGGTCATATTAATTATTGAATTGAATTTTGATTTGCCCGTCGATTGATTGGACCGAAGTGCTCGGTCTCAGGTTGACATGTCGGCTTCTTGTGCAGATGCTTCGACGATGTCTGGGTATTTAATTAGTATACAATTGGTGGATGGTGGCTAGCAGTGGAATCCAGGATGCGCATTTCGTCCTATTTGGGACTCGTCAGCTGGATGTACCTGCATTTCTCAGTGAGTGATGATGTTCCCACCGAGGCTCGAACCCAGTACCCATAGTTTCAAACGCCAAAGCGTTATCCACTAGACCACTTGGGCCACGAGAGCCACCTCTTGTGCAACGGGTCATATTAATTATTGAATTGAATTTTGATTTGCCCGTCGATTGATTGGACCGAAGTGCTCGGTCTCAGGTTGACATGTCGGCTTCTTGTGCAGATGCTTCGACGATGTCTGGGTATTTAATTAGTATACAATTGGTGGATGGTGGCTAGCAGTGGAATCCAGGATGCGCATTTCGTCCTATTTGGGACTCGTCAGCTGGATGTACCTGCATTTCTCAGTGAGTGATGATGTTCCCACCGAGGCTCGAACCCAGTACCCATAGTTTCAAACGCCAAAGCGTTATCCACTAGACCACTTGGGCCACGAGAGCCACCTCTTGTGCAACGGGTCATATTAATTATTGAATTGAATTTTGATTTGCCCGTCGATTGATTGGACCGAAGTGCTCGGTCTCAGGTTGACATGTCGGCTTCTTGTGCAGATGCTTCGACGATGTCTGGGTATTTAATTAGTATACAATTGGTGGATGGTGGCTAGCAGTGGAATCCAGGATGCGCATTTCGTCCTATTTGGGACTCGTCAGCTGGATGTACCTGCATTTCTCAGTGAGTGATGATGTTCCCACCGAGGCTCGAACCCAGTACCCATAGTTTCAAACGCCAAAGCGTTATCCACTAGACCACTTGGGCCACGAGAGCCACCTCTTGTGCAACGGGTCATATTAATTATTGAATTGAATTTTGATTTGCCCGTCGATTGATTGGACCGAAGTGCTCGGTCTCAGGTTGACATGTCGGCTTCTTGTGCAGATGCTTCGACGATGTCTGGGTATTTAATTAGTATACAATTGGTGGATGGTGGCTAGCAGTGGAATCCAGGATGCGCATTTCGTCCTATTTGGGACTCGTCAGCTGGATGTACCTGCATTTCTCAGTGAGTGATGATGTTCCCACCGAGGCTCGAACCCAGTACCCATAGTTTCAAACGCCAAAGCGTTATCCACTAGACCACTTGGGCCACGAGAGCCACCTCTTGTGCAACGGGTCATATTAATTATTGAATTGAATTTTGATTTGCCCGTCGATTGATTGGACCGAAGTGCTCGGTCTCAGGTTGACATGTCGGCTTCTTGTGCAGATGCTTCGACGATGTCTGGGTATTTAATTAGTATACAATTGGTGGATGGTGGCTAGCAGTGGAATCCAGGATGCGCATTTCGTCCTATTTGGGACTCGTCAGCTGGATGTACCTGCATTTCTCAGTGAGTGATGATGTTCCCACCGAGGCTCGAACCCAGTACCCATAGTTTCAAACGCCAAAGCGTTATCCACTAGACCACTTGGGCCACGAGAGCCACCTCTTGTGCAACGGGTCATATTAATTATTGAATTGAATTTTGATTTGCCCGTCGATTGATTGGACCGAAGTGCTCGGTCTCAGGTTGACATGTCGGCTTCTTGTGCAGATGCTTCGACGATGTCTGGGTATTTAATTAGTATACAATTGGTGGATGGTGGCTAGCAGTGGAATCCAGGATGCGCATTTCGTCCTATTTGGGACTCGTCAGCTGGATGTACCTGCATTTCTCAGTGAGTGATGATGTTCCCACCGAGGCTCGAACCCAGTACCCATAGTTTCAAACGCCAAAGCGTTATCCACTAGACCACTTGGGCCACGAGAGCCACCTCTTGTGCAACGGGTCATATTAATTATTGAATTGAATTTTGATTTGCCCGTCGATTGATTGGACCGAAGTGCTCGGTCTCAGGTTGACATGTCGGCTTCTTGTGCAGATGCTTCGACGATGTCTGGGTATTTAATTAGTATACAATTGGTGGATGGTGGCTAGCAGTGGAATCCAGGATGCGCATTTCGTCCTATTTGGGACTCGTCAGCTGGATGTACCTGCATTTCTCAGTGAGTGATGATGTTCCCACCGAGGCTCGAACCCAGTACCCATAGTTTCAAACGCCAAAGCGTTATCCACTAGACCACTTGGGCCACGAGAGCCACCTCTTGTGCAACGGGTCATATTAATTATTGAATTGAATTTTGATTTTCCCGTCGATTGATTGGACCGAAGTGCTCGGTCTCAGGTTGACATGTCGGCTTCTTGTGCAGATGCTTCGACGATGTCTGGGTATTTAATTAGTATACAATTGGTGGATGGTGGCTAGCAGTGGAATCCAGGATGCGCATTTCGTCCTATTTGGGACTCGTCAGCTGGATGTACCTGCATTTCTCAGTGAGTGATGATGTTCCCACCGAGGCTCGAACCCAGTACCCATAGTTTCAAACGCCAAAGCGTTATCCACTAGACCACTTGGGCCACGAGAGCCACCTCTTGTGCAACGGGTCATATTAATTATTGAATTGAATTTTGATTTTCCCGTCGATTGATTGGACCGAAGTGCTCGGTCTCAGGTTGACATGTCGGCTTCTTGTGCAGATGCTTCGACGATGTCTGGGTATTTAATTAGTATACAATTGGTGGATGGTGGCTAGCAGTGGAATCCAGGATGCGCATTTCGTCCTATTTGGGACTCGTCAGCTGGATGTACCTGCATTTCTCAGTGAGTGATGATGTTCCCACCGAGGCTCGAACCCAGTACCCATAGTTTCAAACGCCAAAGCGTTATCCACTAGACCACTTGGGCCACGAGAGCCACCTCTTGTGCAACGGGTCATATTAATTATTGAATTGAATTTTGATTTTCCCGTCGATTGATTGGACCGAAGTGCTCGGTCTCAGGTTGACATGTCGGCTTCTTGTGCAGATGCTTCGACGATGTCTGGGTATTTAATTAGTATACAATTGGTGGATGGTGGCTAGCAGTGGAATCCAGGATGCGCATTTCGTCCTATTTGGGACTCGTCAGCTGGATGTACCTGCATTTCTCAGTGAGTGATGATGTTCCCACCGAGGCTCGAACCCAGTACCCATAGTTTCAAACGCCAAAGCGTTATCCACTAGACCACTTGGGCCACGAGAGCCACCTCTTGTGCAACGGGTCATATTAATTATTGAATTGAATTTTGATTTTCCCGTCGATTGATTGGACCGAAGTGCTCGGTCTCAGGTTGACATGTCGGCTTCTTGTGCAGATGCTTCGACGATGTCTGGGTATTTAATTAGTATACAATTGGTGGATGGTGGCTAGCAGTGGAATCCAGGATGCGCATTTCGTCCTATTTGGGACTCGTCAGCTGGATGTACCTGCATTTCTCAGTGAGTGATGATGTTCCCACCGAGGCTCGAACCCAGTACCCATAGTTTCAAACGCCAAAGCGTTATCCACTAGACCACTTGGGCCACGAGAGCCACCTCTTGTGCAACGGGTCATATTAATTATTGAATTGAATTTTGATTTTCCCGTCGATTGATTGGACCGAAGTGCTCGGTCTCAGGTTGACATGTCGGCTTCTTGTGCAGATGCTTCGACGATGTCTGGGGATTTAATTAGTATACAATTGGTGGATGGTGGCTAGCAGTGGAATCCAGGATGCGCATTTCGTCCTATTTGGGACTCGTCAGCTGGATGTACCTGCATTTCTCAGTGAGTGATGATGTTCCCACCGAGGCTCGAACCCAGTACCCATAGTTTCAAACGCCAAAGCGTTATCCACTAGACCACTTGGGCCACGAGAGCCACCTCTTGTGCAACGGGTCATATTAATTATTGAATTGAATTTTGATTTTCCCGTCGATTGATTGGACCGAAGTGCTCGGTCTCAGGTTGACATGTCGGCTTCTTGTGCAGATGCTTCGACGATGTCTGGGTATTTAATTAGTATACAATTGGTGGATGGTGGCTAGCAGTGGAATCCAGGATGCGCATTTCGTCCTATTTGGGACTCGTCAGCTGGATGTACCTGCATTTCTCAGTGAGTGATGATGTTCCCACCGAGGCTCGAACCCAGTACCCATAGTTTCAAACGCCAAAGCGTTATCCACTAGACCACTTGGGCCACGAGAGCCACCTCTTGTGCAACGGGTCATATTAATTATTGAATTGAATTTTGATTTTCCCGTCGATTGATTGGACCGAAGTGCTCGGTCTCAGGTTGACATGTCGGCTTCTTGTGCAGATGCTTCGACGATGTCTGGGTATTTAATTAGTATACAATTGGTGGATGGTGGCTAGCAGTGGAATCCAGGATGCGCATTTCGTCCTATTTGGGACTCGTCAGCTGGATGTACCTGCATTTCTCAGTGAGTGATGATGTTCCCACCGAGGCTCGAACCCAGTACCCATAGTTTCAAACGCCAAAGCGTTATCCACTAGACCACTTGGGCCACGAGAGCCACCTCTTGTGCAACGGGTCATATTAATTATTGAATTGAATTTTGATTTTCCCGTCGATTGATTGGACCGAAGTGCTCGGTCTCAGGTTGACATGTCGGCTTCTTGTGCAGATGCTTCGACGATGTCTGGGGATTTAATTAGTATACAATTGGTGGATGGTGGCTAGCAGTGGAATCCAGGATGCGCATTTCGTCCTATTTGGGACTCGTCAGCTGGATGTACCTGCATTTCTCAGTGAGTGATGATGTTCCCACCGAGGCTCGAACCCAGTACCCATAGTTTCAAACGCCAAAGCGTTATCCACTAGACCACTTGGGCCACGAGAGCCACCTCTTGTGCAACGGGTCATATTAATTATTGAATTGAATTTTGATTTTCCCGTCGATTGATTGGACCGAAGTGCTCGGTCTCAGGTTGACATGTCGGCTTCTTGTGCAGATGCTTCGACGATGTCTGGGGATTTAATTAGTATACAATTGGTGGATGGTGGCTAGCAGTGGAATCCAGGATGCGCATTTCGTCCTATTTGGGACTCGTCAGCTGGATGTACCTGCATTTCTCAGTGAGTGATGATGTTCCCACCGAGGCTCGAACCCAGTACCCATAGTTTCAAACGCCAAAGCGTTATCCACTAGACCACTTGGGCCACGAGAGCCACCTCTTGTGCAACGGGTCATATTAATTATTGAATTGAATTTTGATTTTCCCGTCGATTGATTGGACCGAAGTGCTCGGTCTCAGGTTGACATGTCGGCTTCTTGTGCAGATGCTTCGACGATGTCTGGGGATTTGATTAGTATACAATTGGTGGATGGTGGCTAGCAGTGGAATCCAGGATGCGCATTTCGTCCTATTTGGGACTCGTCAGCTGGATGTACCTGCATTTCTCAGTGAGTGATGATGTTCCCACCGAGGCTCGAACCCAGTACCCATAGTTTCAAACGCCAAAGCGTTATCCACTAGACCACTTGGGCCACGAGAGCCACCTCTTGTGCAACGGGTCATATTAATTATTGAATTGAATTTTGATTTTCCCGTCGATTGATTGGACCGAAGTGCTCGGTCTCAGGTTGACATGTCGGCTTCTTGTGCAGATGCTTCGACGATGTCTGGGTATTTAATTAGTATACAATTGGTGGATGGTGGCTAGCAGTGGAATCCAGGATGCGCATTTCGTCCTATTTGGGACTCGTCAGCTGGATGTACCTGCATTTCTCAGTGAGTGATGATGTTCCCACCGAGGCTCGAACCCAGTACCCATAGTTTCAAACGCCAAAGCGTTATCCACTAGACCACTTGGGCCACGAGAGCCACCTCTTGTGCAACGGGTCATATTAATTATTGAATTGAATTTTGATTTTCCCGTCGATTGATTGGACCGAAGTGCTCGGTCTCAGGTTGACATGTCGGCTTCTTGTGCAGATGCTTCGACGATGTCTGGGTATTTAATTAGTATACAATTGGTGGATGGTGGCTAGCAGTGGAATCCAGGATGCGCATTTCGTCCTATTTGGGACTCGTCAGCTGGATGTACCTGCATTTCTCAGTGAGTGATGATGTTCCCACCGAGGCTCGAACCCAGTACCCATAGTTTCAAACGCCAAAGCGTTATCCACTAGACCACTTGGGCCACGAGAGCCACCTCTTGTGCAACGGGTCATATTAATTATTGAATTGAATTTTGATTTGCCCGTCGATTGATTGGACCGAAGTGCTCGGTCTCAGGTTGACATGTCGGCTTCTTGTGCAGATGCTTCGACGATGTCTGGGTATTTAATTAGTATACAATTGGTGGATGGTGGCTAGCAGTGGAATCCAGGATGCGCATTTCGTCCTATTTGGGACTCGTCAGCTGGATGTACCTGCATTTCTCAGTGAGTGATGATGTTCCCACCGAGGCTCGAACCCAGTACCCATAGTTTCAAACGCCAAAGCGTTATCCACTAGACCACTTGGGCCACGAGAGCCACCTCTTGTGCAACGGGTCATATTAATTATTGAATTGAATTTTGATTTTCCCGTCGATTGATTGGACCGAAGTGCTCGGTCTCAGGTTGACATGTCGGCTTCTTGTGCAGATGCTTCGACGATGTCTGGGTATTTAATTAGTATACAATTGGTGGATGGTGGCTAGCAGTGGAATCCAGGATGCGCATTTCGTCCTATTTGGGACTCGTCAGCTGGATGTACCTGCATTTCTCAGTGAGTGATGATGTTCCCACCGAGGCTCGAACCCAGTACCCATAGTTTCAAACGCCAAAGCGTTATCCACTAGACCACTTGGGCCACGAGAGCCACCTCTTGTGCAACGGGTCATATTAATTATTGAATTGAATTTTGATTTTCCCGTCGATTGATTGGACCGAAGTGCTCGGTCTCAGGTTGACATGTCGGCTTCTTGTGCAGATGCTTCGACGATGTCTGGGTATTTAATTAGTATACAATCGACGAGCAAATGAAAAATTCAATTCCATAAATAATATGACCCTGTCTGTCTGGATTCAACATAGAACTTGGCACCGAAGTGCAGCAGTTCGAGTTGCCACGTTCCAAATAGCACACAGAGGTAGACAAGAAGATGAGTGAAGAGAATTAATAGAGTTTGACAAATATAAGAGTGAAACAGAATGGGTAATGGTAGAAAGGAATATGAAAGATTACAGAGAATGAATACATCTGCGCCATTGACAACGATTTTGAGCCATGTCACCTATTGTCTCCAGCCATTGATTCCTAGAGTCCCGAGGGCCCCAACCCGGGAGTCTGCATCTCCCTACCTGACTCAGTTTAACTGTCAAGGATTTCATGGATTGATGCCATGTTTTTGTTTGGCCACCACTGGCTCTTTTCCAACCTGAACCTATATCAGCTAACAATGCCCGTCGGGGGAGGCGGTGGTTAGGCATGCGCAGCACGTGACCTAGCCATCTTAGTCTATGTAACTTTATAACCTCGTCGATTGATTTTCCCTCTTTGCCCAACACTCTACGCCTAACGTCAACATTACTTATCTTGTGAAACCACCTAACGTGAGACAGAGATCGCAGACATCTATGATCGAAAGCAGTCAACCTTTTCATGTCTTCAACGCGTATTGGCCATGTTTCAGAGCCATAGAGAAGGACGGAGCGAACTGATGAGCAGTACACACGTCCCTTGGTTGATAACCGGATGTCACGCCTACGCCAGAGATGGTGTAAGTCAGCGAAAGCAGCTCGAGCTTTTCGGATCCGTGCTGAGATTTCATCGCCAATCAGTCCGTTGGTGCTAATACAACTTCCCAAGTAGGTGAAGTGGTCAACATGTTCTATCACTTCACTCCCTATCACTAAGTTAGGGGTTGACGTCGTCCAGTCCTGTAGCAGCATCTTACATTTTGCAGGGGCGAATCGCATGCCAAACATACGAAGATTGCTGCTCAAGGTGTTCAGAAGACTCTGCATTTTGTCAGCATCCTCCCCTAACAGGACTATGTCATCTGCATATTCTAAGTCCATTAGATTATTCCCTGGTAACAAGTCGATTCCTAAGTCACTACGTTCAGTTAAGGATACTTCCATTAGCATATCTATGATGAAGTTAAACAGAAATGGGGAAAGTGGACATCCCTGTCGGACACCACTGGTTGTTACCAATTCAGATGACAATTCCCCATAAGCCCTTACACGACTACGTGAGTTTGAATAGAGTGCCTTGATTAGTGCAATGTACTTTCTTGGCACTCCCTTCACAGTCAGACATTGCCATAGTACCTTTCGGTCCACGGAGTCGAAGGCCGCCTTCAAGTCAAGAAATATGACAATTGTTGGACGCCGAAAAGTGTGTCTATGTTCTAGAATCTGTCGAAGAGTGAAGATATGATCTATGCACCCTCTACCTGGTCTAAAGCCTGCTTGATTTTCCCTTGTCTGTTCCTCCCGAGTTCTGCTTAGTCTATGCAAATTAATATGACCCGTTGCACAAGAGGTGGCTCTCGTGGCCCAAGTGGTCTAGTGGATAACGCTTTGGCGTTTGAAACTATGGGTACTGGGTTCGAGCCTCGGTGGGAACATCATCACTCACTGAGAAATGCAGGTACATCCAGCTGACGAGTCCCAAATAGGACGAAATGCGCCTTATCCTGGATTCCACTGCTAGCCACCATCCACCAATTGTATACTAATTAAATACCCAGACATCGTCGAAGCATCTGCACAAGAAGCCGACATGTCAACCTGAGACCGAGCACTTCGGTCCAATCAATCGACGGGCAAATCAAAATTCAATTCAATAATTAATATGACCCGTTGCACAAGAGGTGGCTCTCGTGGCCCAAGTGGTCTAGTGGATAACGCTTTGGCGTTTGAAACTATGGGTACTGGGCTCGAGCCTCGGTGGGAACATCATCACTCACTGAGAAATGCAGGTACATCCAGCTGACGAGTCCCAAATAGGACGAAATGCGCATCCTGGATTCCACTGCTAGCCACCATCCACCAATTGTATACTAATTAAATACCCAGACATCGTCGAAGCATCTGCACAAGAAGCCGACATGTCAACCTGAGACCGAGCACTTCGGTCCAATCAATCGACGGGCAAATCAAAATTCCAATTCAA